>JANFAE010000180.1:0-197476 GCA_024613145.1 Pisolithus marmoratus
TCATCTCCAACACACCCCCTGAAGCTCCACTGTGTGATAAGTAGAGGAGCAGAAAATAGAACTCAAAAAGAATGTATACCAAACAATTCAATAAAACGAGTGTGTATTCTGCTGCTAGTGAGCTTCGAGTCTGTGTGTAATGAGTGGTATGTGGTCGTGTTTGGCACGCTGCATTGTGGCAACTTCCTCTTTCGGAAGTCCTTGTGTGTGCACGTGCTCCTGCCTTGTACCACAGTCGTGGTGCCGCCGTTTTGACTATCGGAAGGATCGCCGTGGTTCCGAGTGCGTCTGGGAGGCACCCCCTGCAGTTGATAAGTGTCTGGAAGACCCCAGGGGGGTTTCCGGCGTTTTCTGGGTTCACGAGATGGCGAAATGGTAGGGTTGCCATGTGTGTGGTCACCAGAGTGCGTGTTCCCTTCCGATTGAACGTTTCTGGTGCCGCTGACCTCGTTGTAGCGAACGTATAGTGTCGTGGATCCCACCGCAAAGATTTCAAATGGATCGGTTGGCGTCGAGATGAGCCGCAGTGGCCGTATGGCTACCACAAGTGTACGGTAGGCGCTGGGCCTCGTACGAACAGTGCTGACGTTTTCAGCTTTCATCCCAATCCTGCCATGTCAGCATGTGCCCATGAAGGTCGAAGGGGTGTGTGTGAGGCCGTTGGGAGTCGGTTTTGGCGATGCAGGTGAGCCATTTGGCCATTTGGGCTCGGATCTGCTGTACTGACTGCTGCCATTAGCTAGCAGTGCTTTTTCGACGCCGTGCGAGTCGCTGAACTCGCTGCTAGTTGTGCCGTCATACCTATAGTTGGTCCAATACCCTATGACAGGCGTCCGAGACCATTTAATGGGCTTCGAGAGGGTCTGAAGCAGCTGCATGAGGATGCCAGCTGTCCAGTACATGCACCCTCTCGTTTCAACTCGTTGTGCACTCCTGACTTCGTTACAGCCTATCTTCATCATCCATGACCCTCCCATAGGGTGTCGGAGTTGTGTTGAGGCCATTGAGAAGAGTTGAAGCAGCCGCATGAGAATGCGCACTATCCGGTATGTGTGCCCTCTCGTTCTGACTCGTTTTGCACGTCTGGCCTTGTTACAGCGTATGTTTATCATCCATGACCCTCCCGCAGGGTCCAGGGATCGTTTCGAGTGTGCAAGGAGGAGCGGAAGTGGCCGTTTGGGGGCCGCTTGGACACAGTAGGCATTTTGCCTCGTTTCAGCGTTGCTGACGCTTTCAGCACTCATTTTGAGTCTTCCACGTCGACAGGGTAGCCTGTAGGGTCGAGTAAGATGCGGGATGCCTGTCGGAGGCGGTTCGGGCGGTGCAGGTAAGCCGTCCTGCCATTTCACCTTGCATTTGGTGTGCCAACCGCCATTGTTAGCTAACAGCTTCTTCTCTGCTCCATGTGAGCAGACGGCGCTGCTGTTCGTTGCATCACTATTCTCGCTGTTGCCCCACCTGCCGGCTTCTGGTGGTAAGACCTGTGGTATCACTGGTGTGCCATGTCGTCCGAGCCATGCGTGCTCGCCGTCTTGTCTCGTAGTCTCATGCTGATGCTGCGAGACTGCCATCTGACTGTTGGAAGGTCCGGTGCGCTTCCAAGTTCGTCTATGAGACATGTCCTGTCTCCGGAATGTATCCGCGATATTCCAGAGACGTTTCGAGACTTTGCGAGGTAGCGAAATGGGACCACTGAGGATGAGGCATCTGTAGCCTCTCGTTTGCAGTCCACTGCCATTCACTGGGTTCGTGTTGACTCTGCAGCATCGGTGGGGTACCCTCGACATCCTAGGAGTGTCCGTAATGCCATTTGGAGGCTGTGTAGGCGACACAGGTAACCTGTTCAGCCGTTTTGCCTCGCGTTTGGTATACTGACTCCTGTTATGAGCTAGCAGTGGTTTTTCAACTCGTTGGGAGTCGGTGAACTCGCTACTGAGCTTGTCATCACCCCCACCCTCAGCTCTCTTGTCAGGGTCCTTAGGGCGTCTGCCCGCATGTGGTAGGTCTGCCTGCATGTCAACCATTTGGGCACTCATGGCCCTTGTCTCCAGTTCCGTTGTTGTCGACCTGACGTCTGCGCTATCCCCTTTACCCGTTTGAGCATGCTTATGCACCCCCATCCCCTGAGCCTCGTCAGGCAGGGTATTTTGTGTTGAGTGCCCTTGGTGGGTTCGCCGTGGGCGTTGTGATGCCCTCTTGCTTTGTGTACACGCCAACCTGAGTTCCATGACCATACCACCATGCATTTGTGCTGGCGACTTGTTCTGTAGTGTAGAACATTTTGCATGTGGAGCGGAGGGTTCGGTGTATGTCCCCGGGGGATCAGGTACATCAGCGATCGTTTCACTGTTCATCCGGATGCACTCGTTGTGTTCGACAAATGTTTGTGGTCTGTTTTCAGTAGGATGTCTGCAGCCCTGGCTGGTGGAGTTGTCTGCAGGCTCAGATGCCTCAGATCTCCACCCAGGTGAATCTTGGTTCTCCACAACCTCATCCTCCGCATGCTGACCCTTCTTGTCAGTTGCTTCGTGTTCCTTCACATGTTTGTCATGCCATGTTCGACCTGCTGTCCCCCCCTCGAACATGGGTAGGGCATCCACCACCTGCCGTGCGTCTACAACTTCAGTCTCGGGCTTTGTGTGCCCAGTCTGGGTCTCGGCGTGTTCGCTTGTAGTGAATGGTAGGTCACCTTCGGGTTCGAGCGCCTTCGAGCTCAACCCTGGCAAATCCTGGCTCTCCTCGATCTTGTCGCTTGCACGCTGACTACACTCGTCAGGTGCTTCGAGTGCGTTTGCACATCCGTCCGGCTACATTCCACCTGTGTCCCCAACCTCAACCTCCAGTAGGTAAGGTTCTATCTGCCGCACATCTATGACCTCAGTCTCAGGCCTTAGGTACCTAGACTTGGTCTCGGCGCAGTCGTTCAGGCTGTCTGGGGAGTTGGCTTCCTTTCTAGGTGGGATTTCTGGCTTGTCGTGGCTGTAGCAGGTGCCCTGAGCGGTTTCACCAGCTGCGCTCTGTTCGGGCTGTGAGCTGATCTGCTGTGTGCCTTGCTCAGCTGCTACCCAGCTCTCTGGTCTCGGAATTGAACCGAAGCGCTTTTCAAGGTAATCCCACTTTTCGAGTGGCGGTTTCAGGTGTAGCATAAACGTAAAAATGCTGTCGGGAATGCCACAAATGATGGTGTAGTTTACCATCGCATTTTGTTGTGTCCACGACTGGTCTGCAGTTTTCCATGCCACAACCTCATCTTGTTCATTGTCAGTCTGGGGTGACCAACCCTCACTGTGACCTTCAAGCTGTGCTGGATGTATGGGTTGCTTCTCTGACCTGACCAGGAACCCCATCAAGCCTTTGTCAGAAATGGCGCATAGGACCAAACTTGCATAAGTTATCCAATTTTGCCCATTATGTGCGAGCTCGGGTAGGTAATCCATCTGTCGTAATATCCGATAGCTTTCGAGTAAGGACAGTAGTACTTTTGTTGAGTAGTCTCTTCATTCAAGTCGACCGCGAGTTGCCCTACAATAAAAATTTCCTTCTGCGCTATGCAGGGCTCATAACCTGTAGAAAAGGGCTGTAGGCAGCTACAGGGAATCAGTAAGTAGTCTACTATAAGGAATGTATGTGCTTACCCTCAGTAGTGACTCAACTACTGAGGATACAGTACCAAAATGTACTACAAAGTGCGCTCTAAGCACTTATGTAAGCAAGTAATAACTCGCACCAAAAAGGGTTATCACACAGAGGTGATTCAATCTCCAACAAGTCTGCACTGTTGCTTGCAGAAGAAGTTCCTGATGGTGACAGTTGAATTCTGACTTGAGAGGGCACTTGCTCCATTTGTTTGGTGAGCCAGCAGGTAGCTTATGTAGAAAAGGGCTGTAGGCACCTCAGTAGTGACTCGACTACTAATATATTAAATATACCTGTAGGCAGCTACAAGGTATCAGTAAGTAGTCTACTGTAAGGAATGTATGTGCTTACCCTCAGTAGTGACTCAACTACTGAGGAAAAGTACCAAAATGTATTACTAAGTGCGCTCTAAGCGCTTATGTAAGCAAGTAAAAACTTGCACCAAATGTACATCACACAGGGGTGATTCAATCTCCAATAGCTTACTCATTGCTGATGGCCTCATTTGCTTCCAGTACTCTGCCATGGTCTGCTCAATGATCTTTGTGGCCTTGTCATGCAAGTCCTTGGCATTGGGGTTGCCAGCTTTGCATTCTACATCTGCAAACCACTGTTTTTGGCCCAGTGTTCACAGTGTGCCACAGCATGCCACAGTTCAGCCACAGTGTGACAGTGTGACAGCCTCCCAGGACTCAGTGACTACAGCCACCCCCAGTTTGGCCAGTCAATGAAAGCCTCAATGTTCAGCTCTGGTAGTTGTGCATCCAATGCAATTAAGATGTGGGGCATGGAAAACCCATGATGAAGAGAATGCTCAATACCATGGACATAGTTCTAATCTGAAATATATTATAGAATGTGAAGATAACATGTTTGACTTACAAGCTGTTCCCAAATGGCCTCAAATCCCACCATAACTGTATCCTTTACAACTCTTATCATGGCCAGATGTTCTAATATTCTCTCTGTAGTGTGGTTAATGATATCCACAGGATTAATCATGGTTGATGAGGAAGGTGGCAGGCCAGTTTTTTCCATGGTAAAGGTGAGCGGGGGATGGTGGGGCTATCTGTTGAAGAGGATGGATTTGGTTATCAGTCTAGAGAGAACTAGGGAAAAGAGTAGATGGTGCCCAACCATGGTGAAATTGATTACATAACCTAACATAGTGCTGTATGTTTTGTCATAGTTACATGGGGCCTTCATTACAAAAGCTACCAACAAAGGCTGGAATAAATATGACTTGTCTATAAATCCACAGTAGGAATACTTAGACATTTGTTGCTCATGTACTATAGGCCCATTCAACATGTGGTGCTGACATAATCACCACAGTTGATTTTTAAACCTCTGGGTGACCATGTTATTTCATTTTCTGCCTTGTTCAACTGTTAGATAAGTATCATCAAATGGGTTCCTGAAATGTTCACTTCATTGATTGCACTGCTGGGCAAACTGGTATGTAGACTCTGTGTTTAATAATCCAGGTAATTAGTTATATTCAGGTACATTTGACCCTGTGGGATGGTCACCCCCACCTCCACCAACCAAAGCAACCAGTCCCAGTCTGGGGAGCAGGTGACAGACACAGTGGAATTGGGAGCCACTAGACCATGACTGGCCACAAGAGATATTCTCAGGGTAAGTACTATGTATCTATTTTCCACTAATTGCTAATTGTCACAATACCCCTAGCACTCCCTATGTTGGCCCTCACCACCCCCACCACTGTGGCCACCACAACATGCTCCAGCAACTCTGTACCCTTCCATACCACAAGACCATCCAATTTCAGTGTGTGGTCTTGTCTTCATCTGATCAATGGCACTAATTAAGTGGTTGGATTCACAGTTACCTACAATATCACTGGCTTCTGAAGCACCATGGCCCACCACCAGCCAATTTCACCAACACCCACACACTGCAGCAATCTAATCCAAGGTACGTGACTTGTTGGCAAAGTCATTATTATGTTTAACATAACTGGACACCAGGCATCACCACCATTAGGATCTGCACCAATTGAATGCTCAAATCAGTCACTTCAGGATACAACCATGATGTCTCTGGTGTTATCACCATATCATCCACCATTGGCAAGCACCTTACCTTTGTTATCTGCATGCAACAAACTCACCCAAGTCTCAGGACTTGGTACAATTGCCCTCATCTGTGTGTGGATCTGAGTCCAAGATGTCCATAGTGGTAGATACACAAGGGCCAGATCCTGAACCAGACTCCCTGAGGGGTCCAGCCCAGGAACATCACCAAAAGACTGCAGACAGTATGTTTACACTTGATATAGGTGCATAAGCACTCAGTGGTCCCTAGAACAATGGGCAGAATTGTTGAATATGCTAGCACATTTTAAGTTTGCTAACACTAAGTTTGCAACCCCCCAGGCTGAGTGTCCATCAAATATTTTCATTGCTACACCATGCTGACCACAGTATAGTGATGGCCACATGGGCAGTAGCTTGTCAGTTTTGTCCCAGCAAGTGGAAGCTAAGATGGATCAATCCAAATCTAGATCAAGCTCTCATATACATTTACAATACATATGTGGATAAATTGGGGGAGGGAATGCAGAAATGGCATTTGTTGGTGGAACAAAGGGCAATGTTTGTGGAGATGAGGGATAGGCTGAGGTTGGCCACAGAGGAGCAGCCTGCAGATCAAGTTCAGCTGATTTCACTGGATAGGGAGTTTTTATAACTTGTACTTTAGTTAATGTCTGCCATAGCAGATTGTGATAATATTTCATAGCACAAACTATCTACCACAATCAGGGAATTGCATGTGGTGGTCTAACAATCATACATCATGCATTAGGGGATTTCTTACAGGTTGGTGTAGGAAAACCATCATCTGGGAGCTTTGGTGGCCTCTGCCTGACTGCTGCACCCCTACTACATCTGCTGCTGATGTATCTGGCAATTGCATTTCTATAATGACAGAGGATAAGTCAGAAAACCTTGAAAATGTGAGAGTCCTACCTTTTCCCTGGAAATTGGGCTTGATGGCCCTAGTGGACTTTGTTCCATCATTGGACACCAGTGTCTCTTTCTTGTGAGGATGTTGGGTACCAGATAAATCTGTCATTGTCAATTGATGGTTTCTGCCTAAGCATGTCACTAACCTGTTGTCTCAAAATTCAAAAATTTCCCTCCTTCAACCACACTGCAGGCTGTGGGGGCAGTCATATGTTTTGAATATCCACTACCAGCTGCCAACTGTTTTCAACAATGCACTGTTGGAGACCTAGATGATGGATGAGCTACTTACATTTGGTTTCATCCTTTGGCCTGCACTTCACTCCATCAATTTGGGTATCCATGGCCTTGTTTTCAATTCTTAAGGACTTGGTATTTGGCAACCACTTCTGTCCCTTTGTAGGACCAATTTTCAGTGACTTATAGACATCCCCTGGATTAGAGTCCATCCCATCCATCATTTTACCTATTCAAATCTTGTATCAAGGTTATTCATATGTTCAAGAAATGCCATACCCAAGGATTTGCCTGCAGTAGAATCACCATCACTCTGGCTGGCTAACCTGGACTTGGAATGTGTCCTAGGCTGTGTCAATGGTCCTGAACAAGATTAACTCCATTCAATCAGCTACATTACAGATCCAAAGACTTACCCTCCCCATTTGAATGACTTCCTGTGGTGTCACTGCTAATCCATCCATCATCTACCATGTCATCAGTGTCAGTGTGATCACTTAGCATGTCTATGTCTATATCTTCCCATTCATCATGGTCATGCCCATTGTTAGCCTTCCCTATTGTAAGTGTGAATTACAGTATGACATTCATAGCAATGAGCTTGTACCTTTTCCTTTGGTATTTTTCTGCATGGGCTGCTGCAAAGAACCTGCTTTATTTGAACCCACATCCTTGCTTGCCACTGGGTGATGGGTGGACCCATCAGATTTTACCCACATTTTGAACTGGAATACATCCCAGGGCTTGCATACCTGTCTATCCTGCCACCACTCCAAAAGCATGGTTACAGCTGTTTTCAAAGCTATGTGGAAAGTGTGTTGTGAATTTTCAGTCAGCAGAAACAGCTGGGTGAGGACCCCATGAGTACCTAAGCCTGTGGTGCATGAGATATACTGGGTGGCTTGCTGCACAGTTGGTCAACTTCCCTTATGCCACCATGCACTGTGTGAAGAGACCTCAAATCTCATATACCCATCTTATACCATGATGGATACAGCATCAAGCATATCTGTGACATCCTGGGTATCAAGAAATCCCTCATTTACAAAACACTTTCATTTTATGCAAGATTTGGTGTCATCTTCAACCCTCACACATATTCCCATCCAGTCAGCTGCCATCATGTCCTCAATTTGACTGATGTCTGTTTCATTCAGTCTGTTATCCAGCATCGCAGAATGATTCACCTCAATGAACTGCAGCATGAGCTCTGGCTCAAATGTCACAAGTATGCCACCCTCTCCACCCTTACTTGGATGATCTGACACCTCCAGCTCATGTGCAAGATCATTGCCTCCACTGCCACCAAGCAAAATGAAGAATTGTGTGCCCTCTACATGAACCACATCACTGCTGAGCTCTGGATCCCAACATGTTACTTTTCATTGATGAAGCAGCAAAAGACAAGCATATGTCTCTTCATCATTATGGACAGTTGCTCAAGGGACAACAGTGCCAAACAAAGAGGTGTTTTGTCTGTGGGGTGCAGTACTCCATTCTCCCTGCCATCATGCTTGATGGTGTCATTGCATATGACATAATCAAGGGACCAATTGATAGCAAGTGATTCCTGCACTTCTTGAAGGAGCATGTAGTGAGTTGCACTCTATATTCCATATCATCAAGGCTAATCTGTGCACCAGATGCCTTTCACCACCCCATTTCCAGGTCCATGCAGTGTCATCATGGATAACTGCCAGATTCACCATGGTGAGGCAGTTCATGCACTGATCAAGGATATGCACCAAGTATTCTTTTTCATCAAGTCTGCTTCAATGGACAAGTTTTTCAGTGTGCAAGCAGATTTTTCTCCCACTGTATTCCCTAGATTACAACCCCATCAAGCAAGCATTTTCTCCTCTCAAAGCTTATCTCCACCACTAATCTGATGATCATTTATTCATGACAATTGTTTGTGCTTGCCAAAGTATTATGCCTGAAAAGGCAGAAGGATATTTCAGATCCTCAGGCTACATAGTTTAGCTAGTGTAGCATTCCAGTTCACTGGAGGCATTATCTAATTTTTGAGTTAAAAACATTGAAAGAACATGAAAGGAACAGATACTATGTTATGAAGATTGAATGATTTTACCATGTTCTCTTTGTATTTTGAAACATAGTATCTGCTTTTTCAATGTCTTATTTACAAAACATTGGTTTTTGTCTCCAGTGGTTGTCATGTAGCCAGTGTACAATTCAGGTGAACTCCTGAGAAGTGTCTAACAGGATCCAATTCCAGGTGCAAAAAACTATGACAGATGATGATATGTAAAAGAAAAGAAAGAAAAAACTATGATGGCAATACAAGTACTACATGCTGTAAAAAGGATTGAGCTCCTCTTCAACCTCCTACCCACTCTCATCCACCCAAAAGCCTGTGGGAACAGGCCACCACTGATCATGAACATCACACTTGTAGTGAAGCATGTGGTCCCTTGGAACCATGAACAAATCATTGGGGTTATCATCACACCTCATAGGAGGGCCAGAAAATTGATACCCACCACCCTCAAAATACCACTTCTCATATGCTACCTTCTTTGTTGGGGGATGAGCAGGCAGGTCAGTGCTGTGTGCTGATACCTCAGTATTGCTATGTTTCTGTTTTGCATCTGCACTATTCCACCACACTGTACACCTGCATTTGAGATGAATGATGTTTCCAATAGATATCCTGGCATCGATGAGGATCTTGTCACCAACTTTGGTGAGGATGTGCAGGCCAATTCCTTGGAGTTCAAGACTATGCTTGAACTGGGTAGCATTGCAGATGCTGAGATTTGTCTCAGCATGATGAAGGAAGTGGGAAAGTTGAGTCAGTGAGGGGACAAGTGGCAAGGGATTTTCTGGAACTGCTTGGACTGCTCAAATAGGTGGCACTGGGGATGGAATAGAAGCAAGAGGAGGCATAGGAGGGGCAGGGGATGAAAGAATACCAGACTTCATTAGAGTCTGGAGAAGGAGAATGGAAGTGAGCACATTGAGATCAACAGGAGGTGGCTGGGCAAGAGCCTGTGCCTTGCATGTAGGATGTAGATGTGTCACTTTATTGGCCATGTTGAAAGATTTGATGTTAGGTGGGAGATGTAATGTTGCTTGTCCTTCCTCCTACAAGTGAATGAGGAGAGGTTACTTGGCAAAAATGATACTCGCCAGAGCCCAACACCAATCCAAGATCATGGCTGGTGTCAATGTGAGTGGACCCATTGGCCTGACATAAGTCAATCCCTCATCATGCTCATTTTTGTGTAAGTGCTGAAGCTTGATATGCCATCAGGCAAGGTGGGCATTGAGGCCAGTAGCTCCAGTAGAGGAAGCTTTCTGTGGGTGGAATGTATCATACTTTCATGAGAGTGAGTATTACCCTACATACTGTGTTGTCATCATCACCAGAATTTTCACTGACCTTGTTGCTGGATTCATCAGAAGGAAGTTTCTCTACATGCTTCATATTGATGAATATCTTGGTAACACTGGGGTTGATGCTGAGAATTTTCCCAACCATCTCCTGGTAATCGACCTCATTGTTGACATCCAACATGTTGCCAATGCATTGGCTGCTAGAATATCAGTATATAGTCTAGCAATGAATTAATAATGCCCTTTCACCTTTGGAGGCACAAATTTGAAGGGATAGCACTTCCTTTCAGAAACCTTGAATTGATCTTGACCATGCTTCTCAAGTAAACTCTGCAAAAATGAAAGGTAATTGTTGTCCCTCAATGGAAAAAGGAGTTCCTTTGTCTTCATGGATTTCCCTTCCTTTGCCACAGAGACTTTGCCCTTCTGAGTCTTCTTCTTGAGGTTAGAGTAGACAGTTAGAGTGACTGTAAATGAGCATAGTGTCTCTGACTCAGGGGGTGGTGAAGACATGGTGTAGACATGGCAAAAGCAAGCCAACAAGTAATTACAACATTAGCAGTAGTTTCTCATGCACTACAGGCCAAGTGCTCATGGGGTCCTTGCCCAGCTGTTCCTGCTGACCAAAAATTCATGATGTGCTTTCCACATAGCTTTGAAAACAGCTGTAACTCATGACTGGTCAGTCATGTAGGCTCCTTGAATTTAAAACTGGGAGGCAGATACTGGGGGGAAATAAATGTGGTCAGTTCATTGCACACTGCACTCCATGGAACAGCTGCCTTTGGCCACCCAGATGCTTTCCCTATAAATGAAATATTAGCCTACAACCTTTAAGGAAATTGGAATGGAAGTATGGTAATAAAAGGCTAGAAATGCTTGTACAACATCCATCTTCTCCTGTACAGTCATGTTGAGAATACTGGGGATTTCGGGAGTTCCATATGTGGCCATCATGAGTTCTACCTCTGGCTGTTTTTGCCCCTTGTGGACCTTGGGTACTGGTGGTCTCTCCCCATTGGTGTTCTGGGGGTCATTGGCCTCTTGCCTAAATGCATCTTGAGCATACTGGGCCCACTGGTCTTGCATTCTTCCCCAGTTATCAAATAACTTCCCATCACCAATCTCATCATTGTAGTTGTGGCTTTGAATGTTAGCTTGGATAGAATCAATGGCAATTAACACTCACAAAGCAGTCAATACATCATTGTCCATGCTTGACCAAGCTGCCATCACTACCACTTGCACACCACATTGCTTCCACATTTCTTCCACAAACTGCTTGGCATACTGTCTGCCCTTAGCTTCCACAGCTCTGCACTGTGGTAAGATAAATAGTGTAGTAGTAGAAGACCTCACTTACTGGCTTCAAACCTCTGCAGGTGCCCTCATATTATTCCAAGTGTCTGCAGTCTCCTTTGCTTGATCCAGTTCCTCAGCAGACATACTTTTCATTACCTTTGCCACTGCCCATTGATACTTGGAAATCCATGTGGAAGTCCCTGGCTTGTACCCTGAGCATTCCAGTACACCATGGATTCTCTCTTTTTGCTGGTGAGCAATAACAAACCACATGTTCCACCTTTGGCCATATGTCACCAACTTCTTGGACCATTTCCAGCTACAATTAAAAACCCAAGTTTTGAGTGCCTTCAATATCATAGTTAGCAATGCAATGATAACTCTGCTGACCACCAACCTTCTTTTTGGCCTCCCAATGATGTTTCTTGAGATTCTTATTGGGACTTAGCTGAAGGACAGCATCCCCTATATTTTTGAAGATGGTGTTCCTTTTGGCCATGTCACCTGCAATCCAGTTTTGAACATTATCCTGGAGAATAGCAATCTCATCATCTCATAGAGTGGCCCCTTTGCTCCTGCTGGGGGTGGATCCAACTGCTCTTTGCTGCTGTGGTTGCTGGTTTCACAGCCAGATTCTGCCATGAGTGACAATGTAACAATGTTGAACTATGAAGCCTTGGGTGCCAATGCTATACCCTTCTTGACAGAACTTAGACAAATTTCCCACTCTCATGTCATAAATGTCCCTGCATTCACTCTTCCACTGTTAGCCAAATAAATTTTTAGTTGCAGAGCACAGTGCATCACTGCTGGCACACTTGAAATATAGTACTATATACATATAGCTAGTGGTCCTTACAGTAATAGATACAAAAATGATTGTGCCTCATTAATGTTCTGAAACAATGGTCATGTTTCTATATCAGAACTGAGGTGAATCATGGCGATCAGGGTTTAGCATTAAACACTGCAGGTGCCTTCACAACTGTAGACATGGGTGAGTCAAAAACATTCAAAGTCACACATTCAACCCCTGTCATCCATGTTTCATGGAAACCAGTCACCTCAGGGAGGCAGTATAGGGACAAAATGATTAATGCTTCTCATCAGGAGAGAGTTTGGATTGGTAGCAATCTTGAACAGTCTCCTACTTGTCCCACCAGTGTAAATACTGAGCACCTGTCACTTATGCCAGATGAGCCAGAACAACTATATTCTGACATGTATGATCGACCCATCCATCCCTTGAGATTACCAAGGGGGCAGGTAAGACATGTACTATACCCTTCATTAGAAGTAACTTATTTGATTACTATCACAGAGTGGGTGCCTTACAGGGAGATATATCTATCTGTGCTCCATGATATGGAAGCTCCACCTAATCCCAGGGTGTGCATTAAGTGTGGGGGGATGGCATGTTTAGGTGCACAGAATGCACTTACAGGCTGGTCTTGTGCAGCATGTGTTGCATAGAAGTCCATCAGTTAAATCCCTTCCATAAGATAGAGAGGTGGGCAGGAACATTCTTTGAGGACTACTCTCTTAGATTGGTGAGTCATGTCAATGAATGAGACAACTTGTAGTTTACAATATTTGAAGGCAGGCTTTATCATGCACCTTGGCCATGGTGGAAAACCATGTCCCTGTGGGGATACCCAGGCTGTAACATATCCCCTAACATGGAAGATGAATGGGAAGACATGGACACAGCTGGACACCCACCACATCTAGCCAGGCCAGAGGGTTACAGCTGCCTCACCATAGTAAATGTCAATGGAATCCATCATTGCAATGTCTGGTATTGTAATTGTGATGGTGCCAAGGGCTCACAGCTACAGCTTCTCAGAGCAGGCTTATTTCCTGTGACAATGAGAGATTGCAGGACCTCATTCACATTTCATGTGCTAGATGACTTCTTGCAGGACAATGTGGAATGTGGTACTTCTGCTATGAACTCCTACAGCAAAATCCAGAGAATGACATCAAGCACCTTCCTCCATCTTGTCCCAGTAAGTAATCCATTGTATTTCAGGACAAGAAACTACACATCCATCCATTCTAGGATAGATATAGGGAGTTGCTCAGGGTGTCCAGGGCATGGAGGAATTTGAAGTTACTGAAATGGAAAGGCTTTTATCCAGGGTCCTGTAATCTGGACCACAGTGGACTTGTGTTGTTTTGCCCCACATGCCCTCAGCCTGGGATTAATATTCCAGAGATGGATGATGTGGAGTTATCTCAGTGGGTGATACAAATAATTTTTACAAGCAAAGTACTTATGTATAATAACAGCTGGAAGCATTCTTGCGTTATTGTAATGGACCATAATTTCAAGGCAGAACACATGGCACCAAAAAATGCAGGCAATGAGACTTGGCTCATGGATGGACAGGGATACATGGTTGCATCACAGGATTACAAGACATATCTTGGTGGAACAACAAACAAGATCATGGTACAAAGGATATCATTTCCATCATGCTTTTACTTAATATACTGGCAGCATTCCAACTGTAACAACCACCACACAATCAGCCAGGCCAACCATCATAGAGGTCAGCTCACATCCATGGGGATTGGGGGTGTGCCTGTGCCAGACATGTTTGCTTCATCCCTCATTCAATGGTTGATTTTCAAAAGGGTGAGCAGTAAGTCTGTGGCTTTCCAAGATTAAATTTACTAATCTGCAGCTAGACAAGTAAACATGGATTATGCACTAGTGCATGTGCTCCATCATGAAATGAAACCCTCCCAGTGAGTTCTACATTTCTATGACATTAATTGCCAATACAGTCAAAATCTGGGTTGCTGAATTGCTACAAACTCTTTCTTGTCCATTCTGCAGGGAATTAAAATACAGCCAGGAATTGGTATCTGGCATGGGCATGGTCACAAGACAGAGTGTTTCACAAGATATGTTCCCAATTTTATACCCAGTTCTGGGAATGTGGATGGTGAAATTATGGAGACCTTGTGGTCAACCCTTAATGTTATCTTGCCTTCCACCTGGGGCATGGCCACCCCTCATTGACAGGAGGTCCTGGACTTCTAGATGAACAATAGCAACTTCCTCAAAATGATTAGAATGTGTGAGTCAAACAACTACATCCAGGCTACATGTTGGACTAACCCCACCATAGTGGGTGCATTGCAGAAAAAGTACAAGGCAGTCCAAAAACATGAGGTAGCCATGGAGGAGTCCTTTACTAGCCTAAATGACACATTGCCTAATGAATTGCAAGAGCAATGGGAGCAAGAGGAGCAGGCTGCTTTTGTGAAGAGAACTGATGACCCAAGGGCAATGGATATATTTGATGTTCAACTTCAAAAGGGTATGCAACCTTTGACCACTACATTAAAATTTAACCATTGCATTATAGTGCCAACAATCAAGTCAATTGAAATTGACCTCATCTGTGCTCCAAAGTTGGCCTGGCACCCATGGGGATCTGCAACATGGATTGCATGCAGATTCAGTATTGAGGAGGCACAGGTATCCCTAGCATGTGAATCCAGACACAACATCTCTGGGGATACAGAAGCTCAGAGGTTGATGATTTCCTGCCAAAGGGACAGACTGTTCTCATGTATTAATGGGTTTGTGCAATCATTGGCAAAGTTCATTTCATGTGACTGGAATGATCACATGGATGCAGTAAACTACTCTAAAGGCCTTGATTACCAAGTGGATCCAGATGCTCTGGAGGTCATGGAATTACCCTTGCTGTCATATCCATGACACTTAGGTTAGGGATTACTGTCTAATGGACTATCCTTCTCAGTAGATACCTTCCTTTTCTGAAAGTTTACCCTCATTTGTACTAGTGTCTCTCCAGTAAAACTCTGGAAACTCCTGGAACTCCTAACCCTGGACCTCAGTAGTTACACATACTCTGGACATAGCCTTTTTAGTACTTTTGGTCTAGCCTTCAGACTTTTGGATTGTCTGATACTCTGGTACAGCCTGTAGGAATGTTGTCAACATTCTGTACTGCCCTCTGGAGTTTCACTACCTGGACATTGCCTCAGAATGTTCCCTGTAGTATTTAAGACCTTGTACATATGTTGTAGGAGCTCAGCTGGAGTATCAACTAGATCAGTCTCAAGTCAAACTCCTGTCTACTCTCAGCATACCCATGACTTGTCCAAGGGCACAGCACATAAGCTGAGGCCAATTGGGTGTTGCTCCATCTGACCCCTCCAGACACTACCCTACCTCCTCCACTACTCCAGAGTTTCTAGGGTTTCCCATGCTCACTCCAGAGTTCCCACACTCACCCTGGGGTTTTTCTGGAGTTTGCTCCAACTCCTCTTTAGGGTTCAGACCCCTTGGGATATGGTTCTGACACTTGCCATCATATCTAGGGGCTGCCAAATGCTGAGAATTAGGGCTTGACATTCTCCAACAGAAGGAGCTTCAGCTGTGACAGGGCCAGGCTAATGATGCCCTGCATCAGCTAAGGCTAGCATTAGCAGACAAGTCTCAACTATACTGCCAGGATGTGTGACATGCCAGGAACTACACCATGACCAACTGGGCATGGAAAAAGGTCTCAGATATGGATGCCCTGGTAAACCAATATGCCACAGTATATTGGAAATGCAGGAATCAGATGATGTCATTAGGAGCAGATGGTCTGATTCAGGAGTGTTATCAAGCATTGGAGCCAGAACATCTCAATGTCACTACTGTGGTTGCCAACCCAAACACCCACAGACATAGACACAAACATTTGGCATGGTTCTGGACCATGGATATACCAAAGGATACATGTGCAAATGACTGGATGTCTGAATGTATGTATGAAAATGACCCTTCCACTTTGTCTATACTTAACCAATGTACAGTTTGCTGAGTCCACTGGCTGAGGGCAAAGTCTCAAAGAGACAGATGCCACAAGGAGGTTGAGCTATTGCAGTGCAAAATGTCATGGATGAAGAACTTTTTCTTACATCAGGCCAACCATTGGCAGGCTCTAAACCAGCTGGCCAAATCCTCTGGAAACTATGGCTTGCAGTGTTATTCCACCCATCAACACAGCATGTACACTTGTTTGGCAGCACAATTCAAATAGAAAGATCAGTCATCTGTACAGCTTAGACTATGTACATACACAATTTACTATTGCCTAGTGACTTGCTTTCTGTCTCCATCTCTCTGCTTTACCCTATCTGACCAGTTCCCCTGTAATACCAATTCTGACTCTGTAAGTGCCTCTATTGTCATCAGGCAGTCCTCATAGTGATATAATTCCTGGCCCTTTGTTCGAATTTGGTTGTCCAACTCTTTGATTTTCTCTGATATAGCTCCCAGAAAGAATGTCTTTAGGGGGGGAGGTAGCCACAGTATGATTAGTGAGGCTAGAGGTGTGTTGCTCTGTAATCACAAATAAGTGTTGGGGGACTCATTCTTGGAAATACATCTTACCTCCATGTCCTGAAAGAATTCCATTGCTTCCTTGATTGACTCAGTCACCAGCTGGATCCCCAAACCAGTGGTTACAGTAGGTCCATCTACCCACCATTGCTGTGGCATTTGTTTTGGTATTCCAGTATGCACTTCCTCTGGATATATTTTGAAAACATCAATTTCTGCTATCCTGTCTGCTAGACTTTGCATGACATCCCAGACACCACCATCCATTCTAGGATTGTGCTGGCAGCTGCAGGCACCCACATTCTAAGGTCTTGTTGCTGACATGTACTAAGAATCCTTTCCAATGAACTAGTTATTGTCAGTAGTGTAGACTGGAATAATATATTAATTCATACCACTTCATGTTGTACATGGAGGTACCATTCAACACTTTCCTTCAAGGTATGATCCACAGTGGTTTGTAATGCATAGACAAACCTTTGACACCACACTCCCATGTATTGTAATGCTACTGAGAGGTTCTCTGGACTGATACTGGAAGGCATAGAGCAGGGATGGACATGGACAGGAAGAATGTCCATGGGGGGCAGGCTTTTATTAAATGTCCATGTTCGCACATTCTACTTCCATTGTCCCCAACTTTCACTGTCAATCACACAGTGGCAGCTTCAATGTTTTCACATGCTCTAAAGAGTATTCAAAAGCAAAAATGACATGTTTTATTATGGTTTGGATTACCATGCTCTCACAAGATTTTATTCCAAGAACATTTAGAATTTTTATTACCAGTCTACATTGGGAGAAACATTAGATATCCATCCAGAGACAATTCAAAATTATATATTGTGTAAATGTCATAAGGTTATTGACAATAATATCTGCCCAATACTCTTTAGAGTGTGAGAAAATATTGAAGCAGCCAATGACAAGTGAGGGTTCAATATTTTCTCATGCTCTAAAGCATATTGGGCAGATATTATTGTCAATAACCTTATGGCATTCATGCAATATATAATTTTCTTTGGATCAATATCTAATGTTTCTCCCAATGTAGACTGGTAATAAAAATTCTAAATGTTCTTGGAATAAAATCTTGTGAGAGCCCATTAATTTGAATCATAAAAGAACATTGTGTTTTCACTTTTGAATACTCTTTAGAGTGTGTGAAAACATTGAAACTCCCACTGTGTCAGTAACTATTGCATTTTCCACAGCAAAATATGTGAAATGCTATATTGCCACTGTTTGTTATCTAACTCCTGGATATCACCATCCTTAAATAGTTATGATATGTCTGGATGAGTGTTCCCCTCTACTTTGCCATTGAAGTGTAATTTGCAACTATTGATACATGTCCACCACCTCATAGATAGAGGAAACTTCCAACATAGCTGTGAAAAGGGGATAATGTCATTAGGTCTTGCATTATTATGAAATAGATATCAGATGACTGTGGACAAGCCCCCAAGCTAAGTACCATGGGTCCATGGCATATATATGAAAGGTGAATGTAAGTTACCAGATATCCTGGTCTTATACACCATGTCCATTCCTCTATTCCAGGTGACTACCAGCTTTCCAACCTCATTTCCCTCTACACAAGGCAACATATGTCCCAACAATTGATCCTACCTACTTCCCCATTGAAGTGTAATTTGCAACTATTGATACATGTCCACTACCACACAAAGGAACCTTCCAACATAGCTGTGATAAGGGGATAATGTCATTAGGTCTTGAATTATTATGAAATATAGATATTGGACAACCACAGACAAGCCCAGGTTCCTATTCCTAGTAAGTACCACAGTATATATACAAAAGGTGAATGTAAGTTACCAGACACCCTTGTCTTATACACCATGTCTGTTTTGTCTCTGCCAAGTGACTACCAGCTTTCCAACTGCATTTCCCTCTACATGAGGCAACAGTTTTGCTCTGAGGCCTTTCCAGAAGAATATCACCAGACACCCACTCCATTGGATATACATTCCATTGTGTCTACCATGGTTGATGCATATCACAACCCCAGTGAGCATTTCATTTGGTTCCTCTATAGGCCCCCACCAGCATCCAGTATGATCCAATGTTGATCTCATCAGGCTGGAGGAATCTGTATCCAGGAATGAATCTGGGCTTGACCTGGAGCAGGAAGATTAGTTTCTAATTACTTATGTATCCTCCTAATGCACTTGGAGTTCTTGACCACCCTGCAGTCATTCTGGGGTGGGATGACATTATTCCTTGTGGTATCTTCCTAATGCTTTATCACAGTCAACCAAGGTATGTATTTCTATGCTGTGTCCATGCCCTGGCTCACCTTTGAAGAATACCATTTTACATTGTATTCCATACTTACAACAACAATTGGAAATGTGCATTACAGGCCACTCATGGTGCCAGCATATGGACTGGTTCAATCAATCTAATGCCTGTATGGCAGGGTGTTTAGAATTTGCACTGGCAAGGCATATGCTTGGGCATGAGGTCAGCTCCCTCTAATTGTGATAATATGTATTAAGTTTTCTCTAGCCATGGTTTGATACTCCAGGTATTTCAAAAGATCTTAACACAGATGCTAGCCTGGAATGGCTGCAAGCCATGGCAGTCCCTAATGCCATGATATTGGGTGTGCTTTCCATCATTCATCCCCCACTCTACAAGGCAGGAATTCAAGGCATTGAGAAGTTGAAGATGGAGACCACATTGAACAATCCCATCATGGGGAGGGCTCTCACAGTGTGGCCAATGGCTTTTACAAATATCTCCCTAATTTCCAACAGAGCATGCCCTCTCCACAATGACCCACATTCAAGTGGAAATTGGTATGACATTACTGCAAATGTTGGGGACCACAGTAGCTGTATCATGTCCATCCCAACTCTGGGGGTGGAATTGGTATATGATCCTGGCACAGTAGTTGCCTTCTCTGGACATTTACTCCAACATGGTGTCAATGCAGTGGATGGCAACCAGCATTGTCTAACATATTATATGAGGGACAACATTCATAATTTTTTAAACATTTCCCAGTGTGCTGATTGGATGAGAAGAAGAAATATAGGTAGTTCTTGATTACCTTGTAGGACAATAGATATATTTGATCAGCTTGTGTAGTACCTTTGAGTACTACTTGTTGTATGCCATGATAAAGTTTTTCTACTGCAGTACAGTTTTTCTAAGAGGTGGGGTTTTTCTGCCATGGTAGGGTTTTTCTGCTGCAGTCCACACCTTTATTAATTTGGCCATTGAATCCAGTCCACCTATCATTAAAGGAATAATGTTCTCTCTTAACCAGGAGTCAAGATCAGCCATTGAAGTTTCATTCCAGCAGACTACCTGTTAGTCCAGACCCTACACACCTGGGCTATTATTATTAGCATGGAATGTCCCCATGACATGTACATTAGCACCCCTGTATTCTTGCCCCTTCACTCTCACCCCTACATATTTACACCATGATCTCCATCCCACTTGTATACATACATACACCACAGATTTCATTCCAATACACATACCATACTCCAACACCACATATAAGCTGTATTCACACTCTCATATAATGCATTCTTTCTTACATGGAGCATTCCCACACCACAAAACTCACCATGAACTCCAATGGCACTCCAACACCTCCACCTAGCTATGCAACACCATGCACTGCAACACCATGCACTCTACACATGGCTGCACACTGACCCACATTAATACCACATTGACCACTAAGTAATTACATTCCCATGGCTGGCTCATGCATATAGTATGTACCAGTGAATATGCAGCCATGCTGTGGAATATGGGCCTGTGAATCATTGGCTGCATTGTATTACATGGGTTCCATTCTTCCTTGGCTGGCTGGTACAGCCATGCCATGGTAGATGGGCCTGTGAAACACTGGCTGCACCATATGACATGGGTTCCATTACTCCTTGGCTGGTTGGTACATACATGACAGTAAATATGCAGCCATGCCATGGAATATGGGCCTGTGAAACATCAGCCATCCATATTACATGGGGTCTCTTATTCCTATGGCTGGTTGTTAGCCAAGCCATGTATGTTGGCTGAATGTCACCCTTGTCTGTCTGTCTAATATGGGACAATGTAGGTACATCATGTGATGCATGGAGGCAATGCAAGGTAGTCTCAGTGCTGTTCCTAGATATTGAGGGTGCCTTCCCAAATGCAGTAACTGACCACCTACTCCACAACATGAGAATGCAGTGGCTTCCAAGCAAGATCACTGACTACACCTGCAGGCTACTCAATGGCAGGAAAACAAAGCTCCACTTTGACAATAGTCAACATGGTTCTCTATCATGAATGGCATAGGACAAGGAGACCCCCTCTCAATGATACTATATGTCATCTACAGCACTGACCTAGGAGACACAGCAGAAGGAAAAAATGAGCTAACCCTCACCTTCATAGATGACACTGCTTTCATAGCCATAGGAGACACATTCACAGATACCCACATGACCCTCAATGACATGATGGAAAGAGAAGGCAGTGCCTTCAAGTGGTTGGCCAACCACAACACCCAGTTTGAAATGAACAAGTTCATGCTGATGGACTTCACTCACAGCAGAATGAAGCATTGACTCCCAATCACTATCCATGGGGTTGAAATTGCCCTACTTCCCACCACCACTTCCTGGGCATACAACTTGATCAAGAACTCAAGTGGAAGACACATGCAGCATCCATGATTGCAAAGGGCTCAAAACATGCCACCATGCTATGCCAGCTTTCCTCAACCACATGGGGAGTCCCATTCAATCTGATGTGCCAACTATATCAAGTGGTGGTTGTACCCAAGATAATGTATATGGCAGGTATGTGGCTCAAGCCACCCTATGTGCCAACCCATGACATGCAAAAAAAGGGATCACAAGGCATGTTACAGTGAGTGAAAAAATGTGTGCAATGTTTGGCTGATTTGTACTAAGTCCAGTGTAGCACCATGAGGCGTGGGAATCCTGCTTGGCCTTGGTGAGATGGATGGTAGCACTGACTCCTAGCTACAAAATGGTCCCAGGGTCATGTGATTTGGTGCAGTAGTCCTTGAGATATGTCAATTATAAAACAGGTACATCATTGCACATGTTTATTCACTTTTGGTTTGGCAGTAGAATCTGGGGGAAATAAAGGAATAATTGTGGTTGTTTGGTGCTACAAACAAAGATACACACATAAACATTATGTCTGAGTTTGAATATGTTCACACACTTCTTTATTCCCAACCTTTACCACCATGAGATCTCTATCTGCCACCCAAAGGAATACTATCCTGACTATGCTTGATTCTGGTCATTCTCCTGCTTCTATTGCCTCTAGTACTGGCCTACATCACTCCACCATCTCTAGACTTTGTTCCAAGGAGCATTCCAGCCTGCAAAAGTCCACTGGAGGTTGTCCATCCAAGCTCTCCCCTGCTAATGTCTGCCATGCCATCCACCTCATCTCAACTCAGAAGGCAGAAAATGCTGTGCAGGTGACCAAAACCCTCACCAATATTATCAACCAACCCCTCCACCCAAATACTGTCCACCAGCACCTGAAAAAGACTGGTATGAAGGCTGTGGTAAAGCAAAAACAACCTATCCTCTCTGCCAAGCATTGCAAGGCAAGGTTAGACTTTGGAGGACTGGAAGAGGGTGTGGTCTGATGAGACTAAAATTAATCACCTGGGGTCAGATGGGTGCAAATGGGCATGGAAAAAGCCAGGGGAGAAGCTGAGTGATAGGCTAGTAGAGGGGACACTGAAGTTTGGAGGAGGTTCTCTGATGATGTGGGGCTGTATGACTTGGGAGGGTGTTGGATATGCTACCAAGATTGATGGTAGGATGGATAGGGACCTATACCTCCAAATTTTGAAGGATGAACTACAAGAGTCCCTTGAATATTATGGTCTCCATCCTCCTGACATCATCTTCCAGCAGGACAATGACCCCAAGCACACCTGCAAGCAGGTCAAGGAGTGGCTAGAAGAGCAGGATTTTAGGACCATGGTATGGCCTGCACAGTCCCCTGACCTTAACCCCATAGAACATGCCTGGGGTTACCTCAAGAGGAGGCTTGCAGAGTATGAGCACCCTCCCAAGGGGATATTGGAGTTGTGGGAGAGGACTCAGGTGGAATGGAACAATATACCAGCTGAGGAGTGTCAGAAGTTGATTGAGAGCATGCCTAGGAGGGTTGAGGCAGTGCTTAAAGCAAAAGGAGGCTATACCAAGTACTGATATCCTGTAGATACCCCTCACTTTTCAAAAGTGAATAAATGTGTGCAATGATGTACCTGTTTTATAATTGACATATCTCAAGGACTACTGCACCAAATCACATGACCCTGGGACCATTTTGTAGCTAGGAGTCAGTGCTACCATCCATCTCACCAAGGCCAAGCAGGATTCCCACGCCTCATGGTGCTACACTGGACTTAGTACAAATCAGCCAAACATTGCACATGTTTTTTCACTCACTGTACAAAGGATCACAACAATACAGTGAGCAGCCACACTGGCAGCCACAGGCACTTTGAGTATCACCCCTGTTGATTCATTATTTGCTCATGCCTTCCTCCCCCCAGTCTCAGTATTGGTCCAAAAATGCTCTACAACACCATGCTCAGACTAGCCTCATTGCCCATAGAACACCCCCTCCACCACATACTCTGGAAAGTTGCCAAAAAAGACATATGCAAACATAGATCAGGATTACATCACCTAACACATGACACTGGCATGTTACCATTCAACATTGAAACAATCAAACCATGCCCACTCCAACCCAAGTGCCATATCCCCTCACAGCACCCCGATAGTGGCAAGCAAGGGTGATGCAATCAAAGCACTTAATGGGCTGATGGACCAAACACTGGTGTTCATGGATGGATCATCCATCAATGGCTCAGTTGGTGCCACTGTGGTACTATATGTAGACTCCATGCACATAGCCACATTCCACTATCACTTAGGGCCAGACTCAGCACATGCAGTGTTTGAGGCAGAAGCCACAGCACTCCTGCTTGTGGCACACCTACTAGCCACAAACTATGAAGTGACCTACCCAGTGTCAATCCTAGCAGACAATGTGGACAATCAAGCAGCAATACTATCAAGTGACCATCCCTCCTCTAAACTGGGCCACCATCTACTGTTAAGCTTTAGAAACATGCTGTGTAAGCTGGCCAAGAAAGAATGGTTAACCAGGGAAAGCATAATGCTAAGATGGATAGCAGGCCAAAGGGAAATCAAAGGGAATGAATGGGCAGATGAGGAAGCCAAGGAGGTAGCAGAAAATGGAGGGGAATCAAGCCCACCCCAGGAATTCCCCATGAAACTCCATAACCCCCTACTGCTGAGTGTGTCAGCACTCAAGCAGCAACACAATGCAAGACTGGCAGACATCTGGGCATGAGAATGGAACAGATCACCAAGATCTCATCATATGGTCAATATTGATGATCAACTCCCATTGAAAACCTTTGTTAAGCTTGCAGGTAAGCTCCACAAAAAACAAACCAGGTTATACATGCAGCTCCACACTGGGCATGCCCTGCTCAACCACTACCTACATTGAATAAAATGTAGTGACACACCACTCTGTCTCCAATGCAGAGAGGTCACCCCAGAAGATGTCCACCACTTTCTGTTCCAATGCCCCAGATACAACAGGGAAAGACACATGTTGTCCCAGTCACTAAGAGCCAGTTTGGGAACCAGCTGTTCTGTGCAAAAGTTGACTTTCTTGGTTTGTACATGTTTTTTGCTACTTGGCAACATGGGGCATATACCAAACTGAGTTCAAAAAACAAACTCTCATCTGATGGATATCAATTATTTTGATTGCAATCTGGATCATCTCCAGCTCACCTGGATTTCTGTTGCATCTCTGGTAGCCCTTGAAGCTCAGCACACAGTTGACTTGATTTCTAGCTCAATGCCTCCCAAGGCTTCTGGTCCCAAAGCCTCCTGGAACAATCAGGAGGTCTCCACTCTTATCCATTACCTCCACCAGCATTGAGCAGAGGTGGGAGACAATGGCAATTTCAAGAACTCCACTTATAATTCTGCTGCTCAGCATATCTCCCAGTTTCTCACCAGTGGGCCACCAAAGACTGGAGCCATGGTAAAAAACAAGTGGGTCTCACATGTAAGTCATATCACAATTATTTTAACCTAGCAAACTGACCCCATCAATTCTTAGATTCAAAAGATATATCAAGACATCAAGGGGTTTTGAGGGAAGTCAGGGTGTCACTGGGATAATGTGATGGAGCCAGTGTACAGGGCAAGCTGGATGAGGAAGTGTTTGAGAGCTATGCAAAGGTATGTTATCCACACATGTATCAGTCATTGAACTGCTAAACACACAGTCTTTCAGACCCATCCATTCATCCATCCATTCAAGAATTGTGGATGGGAACATTATAGCCTTGTACTCAATATTGTACCTAATGGTGCCACCCAAGGCACCAATGCATTCATTCCACATATCATGCAGACTGCCAGTACTAGTACCACCATATCCCAAAATACTGACATGACATCCACTGATAGATCCACCATCCCATCAGGCATCGAGAGTCCTGACATTCAATCTGGTCAGGTCATGCCTCCCCATCCCAGTCTTGTATGTATTATCTAGTGCATCAGCACTTGATGCATCTGGTGATGTTCCTCCCACCAACACCTCAAACCTCAGGAAGCAAGTCCATTCAGAGGTGGCTGGTGATGATGATGTTGGATCAGCATTCCCATTTGCAGATGCATCTGATATCTTGATGTTTAACTCCAGCAAATGTGTGCAGCTCTCTGCAGCTGTTGACTCTGCCAGAAGTGGCCATTCCCACCACTCCTGAAAACCCACTGCCCCACTGGACCCACATGTGCAGGATCTTCAAACCTCCATCAAACAGTTGATGACCTCAATCACCATGACACTATCCTTGTCTGTTGAGCAAGCATCAATGACAAGGTCACATGCAATCCAGCTGCTGGATGGGGAAGATAGTGATCTTCCCAGGTCCCAGAGGGCATTCATCTGGTTGTCCATTGCCCAAAGCTTGGGTTTCACTGATGTATATCTAAGGATGACTGACAAGGAGGATTGGGTGGAGTATGTAAATCTTGAGTACCAGCTGAAGTTTGGGAGTACTAGGAGTCAAGCCAGGTGACCAGTTGTGTACCATGTAGCCTATATGTCATGCTGTATCGTGTACATCTAATGTTGTCATTTTTACTTTCAATCTTTATCATTTCTCCATGCAGTCATGTGAAACATGCATATAAATCATAGCAAGCATGAGATTTGTACTAAGTACAGCATGTTGGGTGAACAGGGGTGCACTACTATAGGGACATAGAATTGGAAGTGTACTCATCATCACCTGACCTGATATCCCCCATGCAAACCCTCTCCTGATAATCTTCCCACATTTGCTGTGTGATCTGATTGTGCAGAGTCCAAGCAGCCTGCAATGCTTCTGTATCAGTAATCCCAACTTCCAAATCTTCTATGGAGTCCAATCCTCCTGCACCTTGTGGACCCTCACTTACATCATCCATCATAGGGTCTTCATCAAAATCATCATTGGCATCATCATCAGCATCATGAGTATGGATAAAATTATGGATTGCACAGAGTGCAGTTGGAATTTGAGCTTGAATCTGGATATCATACTTGGGGCTGAGATGAAGGATGTGAAAGCAGTGCTTTAGCAGACCGAAGATGCACTTGATCACATTGTGTGTGGATGAGTGGCAGAAGTTGAACAACTCCTCTTTATTTCTAGGCCTAATTAGTCTAGCAAGGCTGGCAATTTTATGATCTAGATAATGGAGACATACCTTGAATCTCCATGGCACCACTCTGCTAGGTGGTAATGAATGCCATGATATGGAACTGGTAGCTCTGGATGGTGTGGAAAACTGGCATCTGCAAGAAAGAATTTACTGGGAGGGATTGTTAACCCTTTCTCCAGCACATCTTGATAAACACAAGCATCCATCACTGAACCCTCCCATCCAGTAAATGCATAAGTGAACTTGAGTTGGAAGTTACAGCCAAATAAGCAGTTCTGAGAGACAAAACCTTCCCAATTTTGATAGGCTGCCTGCTCATTTGCAGATGGTGCTGCATGGATATGACTACTGTTGAGCACACCAATCACATCCTTGAAGAATGGCCAGAATCTCATATTATCTCTAATCTCAGACTGAACTTCATCAGCATCAGGCATGTGAACATAGGTCGAATAGAATGGAGGGGAAGAAAATATGATCACAAATTTGCAAAAGTAACTGTTTGAAAATGGATACAAGTCACAAGGTAGACACAATGCTGTTGTGAATGTACATACCCAGAGATGGTATCATTCAACTGGTGAAACTGTTCCCCAACATGCCTCACTGTTAGACCAGTGACACTCATAAGAATATGGCTAGTTGTTCTTCGAGTGAAACAAATTGAGAATTTCCATGGCCCATTTCTCTAAGCTGGTCCACAAGTAATACAAATACATCAGCATGTATGTATGCCAAGCTCACATTGGATGCACTCCAGGTGACCAAGAAGTAACTCTATCAACCAGCCCTCACCAGTGAGAGCTGACATGTGGTATGGTTCAGGTGCCCTTCTGACCAGTGTCACCTGTTGAGAGTTGGCAGAGACCACGATGCTGATGATCAAAGCGATATACTGCAGTATGCATTGTTGCCAAAGTGCTTCATAGTGGTGGTCATCATTGGTGCCTTCATCCATATTGAAGATAATCTGAGAGTCATTTCAGACTCAGCATTTGGCATATGCTCATGCTGAAGAATTCTCACCAACATATGCAAACTAAAAACTTGGACTTCTGCAGAACTTCCAGTTCCCAAACTAGCTCTAAGATGAAGTGCCACATCCTTACTGTTTCTACTTGCTAACCAGAATGCTCAGGTTGAACTGATACAATATGTCAATGCCACAAAGAGATTCAAAGACACATTAGGTGAGGTACCTATCCCTGAGCACCAGCAGCAGTAACACATGTCCCAGGGACACATGACAAGCCAAAGACTGGAAGACACAATCAAATGTCACCCAACCCCACCCCCACCTGACCCAAGTGCTATGCTCAGGTCATCTCAATCTCCCTCTGACAATCAGCACACAGCTGAAAACATGTGCACTGGACAAGAGCACATCAGGTCACATGACCTCTAACCAACCAGCCTCTGTACAGCCCATAATACCCTCCCAAGAACTCAGAAGTAGGAAGAAGCCTAAAAAAGGTCAAAGGCTGAGAGGAGAGGAACAGAACATGACCCAATTTTCACCAGCACCAGCCCATGTGGCAACTGCATATATGTAGCCCCAAATGATTTGTCTAGCAGAAGTTGTAAGCCTCCTCTACCCTAAGGTGGTGTGTCTAAAATGGCCAGTGGGAACAGCAGACTGCTGGGGAGTCATAGACTCTGCCAGTAGGGCATTCACACAGTGGTAGATGCAGTGCAGCCCACAGGGGGGCCATAGCTAGAAGTCATGTATGTTTAGTGCAACACAGGACAGATTGTCCTCATGCACTTAAATCCAGATTTTTTTAAAAAAAAGTCTTTGCCCACAATGCCATAGGTATCTGAGTAGATAGCAGAAGCCCAACTTTGGTTTGTACTTCTTGAATGCCTTCACAGATACATCCAGGTCATCATTGCTTAATATAATGTACCTTTGCTTCAGAGTGTATTTCTGCATAGTTTGCCAAAGCACCATGTGGCTGATACCTAGGGTATGTCAGGCTCCTACATGCCATCTACTGTTCATGTGAGGGCAAATTCTGAGTGTCAGTATATTCCAAGGCATTGACTGAAATTCAAACCCAGTACAACTTTATTTCCCTCACACTCACAGAGACAGCTGCAAGAAAACATTTGTAAACAACCTCAGCCACAGTGGTGCAAGCTGTGGACTTGGAAAAAATATACAGTACACTGAAACTAGGGTTACATTTATTGTGGTTTGGAGTAATAGATATGCACAGCAATACATGTCACACCCTAAGCAATGATGGTAATGTCTCTATTGAGGGCAATCTGTAGGTAACCTTAGTAGTACTCAGACTTCTGAGTGTATTGGTCTCCCAGTAGGTAATTATAACATATCAGTATAGTAAGCATAGTATGATAGAGTGTGTGCTCAGTAGTATCCAAGCTGGTATACCACTACTGTACACTCTAAGTGCTTATGTAAGCAACCTAAACTCGCACCTAAATCATGTATAACACAGGGGATTTATGGATACAGTGAGGTTACACTATGGGAGGGTCAGAAGTGCCAGGAAAACCCAACTGGGCAGGAACATGGGCCATGGTGGCCAACTACCCTCCTCTGAGGGGTGCTGAACATCCACATATCATGCCTGTCAAATTAGGACCATGTACAGTACAGGTTAGAGGGCTCAGGAATGGCCTTGGGCCTGCAGTTTTGAGCCTGGGAAAGCTCTCATCATGGGGCTTAAACCACTACCCTTACCACTGCCTCTCCAATGCTGTTTAGGCTAGCTACCAAATAAGCTTATATACAGATGGAGTTGGCCATGTGGTATGGCATCCTGCAGGAATGATTCTGGGGGGCTGGAGTGGGATTCAGTAAGGGAAGGGAGGCCTTCTCCCATGCAAATCCCCTATGTCACAGCCAGGAATAGTGTTTTAAAGTCCAGTTCAGTTTGGTTTTTTCCCTTTTTGGAAAGACCACACCAAAACTGGTTTTTTAAATCAACTAATTACAAAAAACTGAACCAAAACCAAAAAACTCTGTTAAATCAGTCCAGTTCAGTCTTTTTGTCAGTTGTAACTGGTTTTTATAGCAACCACTTACAGGCTTGGTGATCAATCCAGACTGATGAAATATACATATATATAGGACTAAATGTGTGTATATTCAGGTCCTAAAATGAATGGTATGATATCTCAGTCAGTAGTTTCATCAGATAACTTCAATATTCATCAAAAAATTCAAAGCAAGTCCAGAAATTTCAGGAAAGAGAACAGAAAATAGGGGGCAGATACCATATATGGAAGTTGTGGCTGTGCATCGTTTAAAACAGGAAACACTGTATAACACATAATCCTATGGATTCAAAGCTACATTTACAGAAAGGCTACACTTGTTTTAAAACAAGTTATCTTGAGTCCTACTTTCTGTACCTTTATATGATGACATATTGGAAGTGTTATTGGCAAGTCAATCCCCTGTGTTATACATGATTTAGGTGCGAGTTTAGGTTGCTTACATAAGCACTTAGAGTGTACAGTAGTGGTATACCAGCTTGGATACTACTGAGCACACACTCTATCATACTATGCTTACTATACTGATATGTTATAATTACCTACTGGGAGACCAATACACTCAGAAGTCTGAGTACTACTAAGGTTACCTACAGATTGCCCTCAATAGAGACATTACCATCATTGCTTAGGGTGTGACATGTATTGCTGTGCATATCTATTACTCCAAACCACAATAAATGTAACCCTAGTTTCAGTGTACTGTATATTTTTTCCAAGTCCACAGCTTGCACCACTGTGGCTGAGGTTGTTTACAAATGTTTTCTTGCAGCTGTCTCTGTGAGTGTGAGGGAAATAAAGTTGTACTGGGTTTGAATTTCAGTCAATGCCTTGGAATATACTGACACTCAGAATTTGCCCTCACATGAACAGTAGATGGCATGTAGGAGCCTGACATACCCTAGGTATCAGCCACATGGTGCTTTGGCAAACTATGCAGAAATACACTCTGAAGCAAAGGTACATTATATTAAGCAATGATGACCTGGATGTATCTGTGAAGGCATTCAAGAAGTACAAACCAAAGTTGGGCTTCTGCTATCTACTCAGATACCTATGGCATTGTGGGCAAAGACTTTTTTTTAAAAAAATCTGGATTTAAGTGCATGAGGACAATCTGTCCTGTGTTGCACTAAACATACATGACTTCTAGCTATGGCCCCCCTGTGGGCTGCACTGCATCTACCACTGTGTGAATGCCCTACTGGCAGAGTCTATGACTCCCCAGCAGTCTGCTGTTCCCACTGGCCATTTTAGACACACCACCTTAGGGTAGAGGAGGCTTTGTGAGGGAAATAAAGTTGTGCTGGGTTTGAATTTCAGACAATGCCTCAGAATATACCAACACTCGGAATTCTCCCTCACATGAACAGTAGATGGTGTGTAGGAGCCTGAGGGTATGTGTGAGTTCATTGAGATTGATGTGTCCATGACAACCTCAGTAAGAAAGTTGAGGCATACAGATTTCTGAGGCTGTCATTGTCAACTGCTCTTGAACTCTGTTACAACTTCAGGAGTACAAACCTCTTTCTTTTCACTAGCAAATAAGTCAGGCACTACTCCCCAGCAGAAAATTGGACAGACAGTGTGTTAACGATTTGTGCCATGTCCTAGAGATCTTGCACTGTCCACCAAATGAAGCTTGCAATACCCACTACCCACTCATGAAGAAGAGATTCTTCCTCAAGGCTAGCACTATGGATAAGTGCTTCAAGGATAGGGAGTGCTGTTGAAGTGAGTGTGCTGATGTGCAATGGGATTCAAGTGGGATCCAGAAAACCATCAGATCAGAGGACATAAAGAGCTTGATCATACATCTTCTTCGGAATTTTGTAAGCAGCATGAATATCAGCTGGCTACCTGGTACAATGGTGCTGGGGCAGGGGTGGAAACATGAGTGGGTTGGAGTTCATTGAGTTCATACACTACAAGAAAATATGGAAAGCCAGATGTGCATGCTACAAACATCCAGTTGCCTTATCCATATTTGGCAGCTAACTTTGGTCAAGACCCTGAGAAGTCCAAATGCCTAAAGTCCAATATATACCTACTCTCCACTGTAACTACTTACAAAAAAAAATAGCAAAGTTCTGAGTTTCAAGTTCAAGTTTGAGAAGGTTTCAAGTGGCCTTCTGCAGTGTTCAGACATTCTCAGACAGCCTTAGACATTTCCCAGACAGTCTCTCTCCAGGCTATAGAAGCCCCTTTGGAAGTTCTCTCCTCCTTCAGACATCAGCACTCTCCCCCAGTCTCAGTGTTCATCTTTTCCTGCAACATCATGACAGACAACATCTTTGGGGTCCTGGGAAGAGATGTCAATGGATGAAAGGTTAATTGATGCTGGGCACACAGGTACATTAATGAGGAATGCACAGGATTTATCCCAGTTGGTTATCCAACCATACACCAATTGAAAGTGCTCCATGGAAAGACAGGAGTGTTGCAAGCATAACAGAGATGGGGTTACCAACAGGGAGTCAACAATTGCTTCACACATGGAAATATGAACCACCAAGTGATGCCAGGGAGTGTGAGAGTGTCCTGCCCACTGTTGCTGAGAGGAAATGCAAATACCAGAGTGGTCAGAGCAGGAGACATCAAAGAGCCAATGATTTCCAAGAGCCATTGTCAGGGTAGATTTCAGAGGTGAAAGGGGGCTGCCCTGCTTGGTGACTCCTGATATGGTAATGGGGTTCATGAGACCATAAGCAGTGCAGGTGTAATAAGGGATGTCAAGCTGGGCTGACCTATCAAAGTCAATGATCAATAATGGGAGGCCAAAGGAGGTGATGGCATCATAGAAGCCTTGGGGCTCAAGATGGTTGAATGCCTTCATCTGGTCATGGTGAAGGACATACAACAGCTGTGAAGTATGAATAGACCAAGACTCTAATTGAGATAGGAAGGACAGAAGGTCACAACCCTGAACACCTGGCTGTGTTGTGACTTGACCCTGTGGTAAGACCTGGTGTTGGGCTAGATAGGGAACCAAAAGGTAATTGAGCCATGCAAATGGTAGATTGAGGAGGAGATTGCTACAACAAACCCCTTGATAGTTGGATAGTTGGTGACATGGACCCCTCTTATGAATAGTTGAGAGGTAAGTCAGTTTAATGGAGGCCAGAAAATGACTATGGACTACCTCATAGTTGAGGAGGTCCAGAACTGCTGACAGGGCAAAGTCAGATAGCACCTTTAACCACCATTTCTCCCAGCTGTCAGGGCCTGGTGTGGGTCTTGGCTTGCCTTTGCAAAGGAGAATGTGCAGGGATTCAATGGATGTGGGACATGGCCATGGGAGTGGGTCAGCTACCACACACTGACAAATAGTAAGAACAGACAAGGAGGTCATCCATGGCCTTTGGGAAGGGGGGGTGGTGGGAGTGAGAATATAGATGGACAAAATACTGTTGGGAAATGTCAGTGATGTGAGAGGGGTCTGTAAACAGAACAGAGTCATTGTCCAAGGATGACAAAGCAAGAGTTGGCCCTTAGGCAGCCTCTTGTCACAAAAGAGTCTTTGCTGAGGTGCCATGAGCCACTGAAGAGGCAAGTGTGCCTGCTCTGGAAGACATCCTTCTCCAAACCTCCTCATGTTCTGCATGATACTGTAGCTTTCCAAGAGACTGTTGGGTATGCTGGAGGAAAGTAATGAAGGATGGTACATCAAGTAATGGTGCACAGGTGTATAGGGTTGATTGATGGTAGGAGTCAAAGAATGACCATACCCATGAATTGACACACTGAAAGGAGGAAGAAAGATGGCCACATTTGCATGCAGAAATCAGGTGCCCTACATGCTGCAGCTGAAGGAGTAACTCTCATATCCTGGGTAAGAGAAAGAGGGTGACATATTAGTGGATGGTTGGAAGGGAGGTGTTGGGTCATAAAGAATCTGGAGACATAGAAGTATAAGGTGGTGGTCAGTAGCACCAATAAAATCATCAAGCATGGGAATATCAGCAAAGCTAATGTGGAGAGGGGAATGAACTGCCCTATCAATAATGGAGTGACTGTGATTGTTGTTGAAAGTGAAATGGGTATGAGCATTGTTATCACCTTGCAAAGACCAGACATCAATGCCATTAGTGGACAAAAGAAAGGTGCAAAAGGCAGAAGACATTAGTGCTGAGAAAGGAGGAGAAGACACCTCTGATGAACAGAGGGATGTATTCATATCCCCAATTACAGACCATGATTTGGGTGCTGTATGACACACAACAGCAAGCTGCTGCCAGAAAGGAGGTTGTATCCTGGGTCCCAAGGAGCATACATGCCAATAGCACAATGAGGAACACCCCATCCTGAGGGAGTTGGTATGACAAGGTAAACTGCAAGGACTCAGGCTTGCAGGGCAGGGTAGGGCTTGAGGGATACCTGTTGAGAATAGACAGTAGAGGAGATGCCCAAAATAACTCCCTATTTCCCTCCATGAGAGGAAGTGGAGAGTCCTGGGTGGTCAAAAACATGATAGGATGGGGTATGAACCTGGGAGGCCATAGGATGGGGAGACTTAGTTTCATTGATCAGCCAAACAGTAGGATTGAATCACAAAACCATATTAGAATTAATAGACAGAGCAGAGAAGGGCACAGATGATGCTGTACTTATATGAACAAGAGAGAGGACAACCAACATGAGTAAAAGGGGACAGGAAGACATGCAGAAGAACCACCAGACAGGAAGGGAAAGAAGTAGAAGTAAAAGAAACCCAACCAAAAGAGACATAGCCAGGCAAGGAACCACATTGTGAAGGAAATTAGAGGAAACCCAAAGTAGGAATGCAATGGCCATGAATGCTAAGAACAGGCCACCATCCTTCAGAGAAGGAAGGTAGCACAGATGAACATATACCCCACACTCCTTACTAATTTTCTTCATCAAAGAATAGGAAGGAGCACAGAGAGGAGACTGTACCTCAATCATACTGTCAGAAGTGTGTTGCTTACCCTTGTGGGTCACAGGACCTGAATCAAGAGGACTGACTTCACACATGGGAAATTTCAACATTTTGATCTGTGCAGAATATAATTCTAAAGGTAAATGCAGAATGTTTGCCCAAATATAGCATTATGTGGACAATTGAGACATCCTCAAAATGGAAAAGAAAATTATATATTTTGCTATTGTCTAAATGTTTGACAGTAAATTATATTCTGTGGGAAATTTGAACTCTGACACAAAATTATATTTTGATTGCTGTAACTGGGCCTGTTCACATAATGATATATTTGGGCAAACATTCTGCATTTACCTTTAGAATTATATTCTGCACAGATCAAAATGTTGAAATTCCTCATGTGTCAGCACTCAGCAGTTGACTCTGAGAAAAAAATCTAAGTATTATATAAGCTAGCACAGCCTCACAGCAAGTCTTGGAACACAGCCACAGAGAAGGGGGTGCTATGTCACATGACATGTCACAGCAAGTGTTGGAACACAGCCACAGAGGGGGGTGCTATGTCACATGACATGTCACAGGGAGAGGGTTTGACACAGCCACATGGGAGCCCACGGTCACATGACATGTCACAGGGAGCAGGTTGACACAGCCACTGGGGGCCATGTCACATGATGGTCAGAACACTGTACAGCCACACAGAGAGGGTGCTGTATCACATGACATGGCACAGGGAGAGGGGTTGACACAACCACAATAGGGGGCCCTGTCACATGACATGTAGCTGGGAGAGGGGGTTGCACAGCTCTTCCCTCCCATGGCTCTCCCCTCCCCCCCACCAATATTTTATGCATCCCCAAATCAGTCCCATGGTCCACACCATCAGCACCACTGGTATCATTGGCTATCACTGGTATGGCTTGAGGTTATTCAATTGGTGCTGATGGGGTAGGTGGCAACCTTCAGGTAAGTATCTCACTGTTATTATACAGGGGATTTCAACATAATTTTATAATCTCTCTATGTAGCCCACAGATGTTTGCACAACAGTGGACACTATCACTGAGGATACTGGAGGTGACAATGACTCACAATCTCAGCTGCCAGGGGGTACTGCACCAGGAGGGGCCATCTGATGGTCCAATTGGGCAGTAGTACCTAGAAGGACCTTGTCTGGTTTTTTGTATTGCATCCTGGGGATACATTTTACATTGGGTAATTCTGCATAGGGCTTACATGTATAATATGATATAACCCAATGTGAATGTCTGGCCTGTGGGCTTTCCATTCCACATTTATGACCTGCCCATGGCTATCATTCTCTGGCAGTACCAGGGGGGGTAGTGTAGCATTTCCCCCCCAGCCTGTCTGTATTACTCAAGCTTGGATTGGCCCTGGTGCGCTGAGGCTTTGTATCACACTGCACCTTATTGTCCAGGGTCTTCTTATATACACACACCATGGTATGTTTTACACTCTACTTGCTCTACTATTACTTCCATGGCCAAAGGTAAGCTTATTTCTTAGTCATTGGATAGTAAATTTGGCAGGGTGGTCATCAGGGTGAGCATGTGGACATCACTACCAGGTTGGGAAAAACCTCACTAGTTGGGGACCAGTGGAATGTGTCCATGGTAATGCTATCCAATATGCAAAATAATGTGTGTATGTACCTACACAGCCCATCCATCATATACAGTGATATTCACCCAAGCTGTGGCCCACCCATGTGAGACAAGCCACTAGTATCCATGGCTTTCTCTCCACTGGCCCATCAGAGATGGGTGAATGTCACCTTCCACTGACTGTCAGACATGGCCTACATAGGTACATGGGGTCCATGCATGAAGTATTGTGTTCTCCAGTAGTAGTAGTGAGTCTTCTGTCAATCTACCTGGCCATCCTCTGAATTGAGTGGTCAGGAGTAAATTGTGGGTTTCCAGGATGTAGGACATTGAGTAGCTTTGCCATTGTGTTCAGCAATGCAATTGGTCAAAATGCCTTGGGCATGGTGTAGTCTGGCTTTCCTGGTTTGCACAATATAACCATTATAGATTCATGCCATGGCTCATAGTAGGTCTTGAACATGAACACTGCATTAAAGAGATGAAGCAAGTAGTCAGATAGAGCTGGACAATGCTGGAATACTATGTTGGCCACTCCATCTGGGCCTGGGGCTTTGTATGGGCTGAGTTTTTTGATTGCTCTGTTCAATTGCTCATGCATGATCTTTTACCATTCCACTGCTGGTTCTGGATATTCTTGGTTCACAGGAACCAAGGACTGTTCTGGTGGAGGTGGGAATAGCATTTGTACAAGGCACTGGCTTTTGTCTTTGTTTGAGCTGGCTACTACATTGTTGCCTGCTCTGTCAGTCACCTTCAGCATCAGTATCCTGGCTTTACTGCCATTGCCTGTCAGGTTGGCTATGTAGCTGTTTGCAGTCCATAAATTGGCATTGTCTGCTTCCTCCAACCACTCTGTCCAATGTTCCCTTTTAGCCCTTTTGATGGCCTTGTCATATTCCTTTGCTTTCTCCTTGCATGCACTATGGCTTGGGTGATTGGGGATGGCTCTGAATGTATGGGAGTTTTTACTTAGCATTTGTAGCTCTTTTCAAAGGTGTGTTAAGTCTCTGTTCCACCATCATTTTTGGTGCAGGTGGGGTTTTGTCCTTGGGACCTCTGCTTCCAGTGTGTTCCATAGGGCCCAGTCTAAGTCCCTGGCTGATCTTTGGAACTTGTCTTTGCCACCTAGAATCCTTGGTGGGCCTATCATATCCAGCTTGCTTTGGAGTTTGCACTTACAGCTTTCCCAATCTACAGCTCAGTAGTTCCATGTTGGGACATTGGAAGAGCTGGTCAGTTTGACATTGATGCATGTGAGGATCAATAGATGGTCTGTGTTGGGACCCCCAGTTTTCTGGGCTGGTGTCACATGATTCTAGGCAGTTCATTGTCAAGTTGGTGCAGAAGACATTGTCTGGGCATGTCCAGTTCCTGTACTGGATGCTTGCAGAGTTGGTTTCCCTTTGGGTAGTGCCTGCACTAGTCTGTAGTCTGCTGTCAAGTCTAGCACCTTCTGGGAGGCCTCAAGGGATGTTGGGGTAAATAGGTGGTTGTTCCTGTCCTTGTCCCATAGTAGGTGGTGTCTGTTGAAGTCACCTAACCAGACCAGGTGGTCTTCATTTCTTGGCCATAGGATGGCTATGTTCTGTGTTAAGAAGCATTTCATTGTATCCACCATGTGGTCATGGGTGCAATCATTGTACATGTTGATTACTGTACACATCCCTCTCACTGGGGGCAAAAACCAATGTTTAGTAAATAAAACATTGAAAAAGCAGATACTATGTTTCAAAACACAAAGAGAACATGGTAAAAATATTTAATCTTCCTAGACATAGTATCTCTTTCTTTCATGTTCTTTTACTGTTTGTGGCTCAAATATTGGATAATGCCTCCAGTGTCTGGTGTGGGCTACTCTTCTTGCAAGAGTGCAAAGGGGAAAGTGGGGAAAGCTGTAGGATGGACCTAGGCTCATCCCAAGGGGTGCTGAGTTGGAAGGAGACAGAAGGGGGACTAGGAGATGAAGCAGGGGATTTTTCTTGGTATTCAGCAAAGTGTAGGGGCAGAAAACTCAAAAGTCCACCTTAGACAGTGTAGGGAGAATATCCTCCCTACTAGGATATTTCATTTATTTCACTGTTTTTACTTACTGATTTCTTTTCTTTTCTTTTTTTTTATCTTTTTACTTGTGTTTGGATACATTGTGGCTTATGTAAGCCTGCACAAGTACTTCTTCACTAGACAGATTTTTTATATCTCAAAAATTGACCATGTTATAAATTCCTGTACCAACCAAATTGGTGGGTGGCATGAGAATGTTCCAATTAGGCAACAGACCTCTCTAATTAGTTACCATTTATAGGTCAATCCCCCCTACCAATGTTGATGCTGACTTGTATTCACTCAAAATGAATCTCTTGCACCTGAAAATGAATGATGAAGCATCCATCCATTGCTTCATCCCATGTGCCCATGTTGGACTAGCTGGTGCAACTGCTGACCCTGTATGCAGTTGCCCATCCCCACCAGATATTGCTGCATAAATCCCCACACCTTTGGACCCATCTGAACTGAGTTACCAACATATTCCCTTGAGTGTTGTAACTGGAAACCCCTACAGTACTGTTATTACATGCTGCCAGAATATTATCAGGCAGTTTCAATTACTTGCAGCAGTTTTTTTTCTTTTTTTTTTTTGGCACAAATTTGGCATCTGTACAAAAGTAGTGGTGACTAGGTGACATGCACCATAGGACCCCTTCCAACAGGAGACTCCTCTAGTCTCCTCCACACTCCTTTATCATCAATCTTGACATCTGGAGCCCACCACAAGGTGGCTGTTTTGCCTGGTAACCCTACTTCTCCTCCTGCCTCTGAGCTTGTACATGTGTTATCTCGAGAACTAATGCACCAGACCTCTCGCTTTTCTGAACCTGGTTCTACTCGATGAGACCTTTCGAACGAGGTCTTTTTCATTGCATCTGCTTCAGTACTTCTGGAGATATTCTTGTTTTTGTGGAGAAAGGCCCTGTAGGATGAAAATTGGAATAACTTGGGACTGGGTGTGCCATTTCCTGTGTTTCTTTGTTCTCCTAGCTCTCCTCGCCTGCCTCTACCATCCTCCAAAGTTTTGTAGCATTCTGTCAAGTGGTTCCTCCCCAGTGTGCTGCCATCCTCCTCCCCTGCCACAGCTTATGCTCCCTGGCACTTTCTTTGTGTTTTAGCTCCCTCTTGAGTTGTAGGGAGCCATTCCCACTGTCTTAGAGTCAGTTTAATCCCCTTCAAGACCCCACCAGCAGCTTTGAGATCCCAGCTGCATTCCAAGACCCTTTTGAGATGCATTTGTGACATAGATGCTTCATTCAGATGCATTTGCTTCATTTGTAACATATTCAAGACACATTCCAAGACCCTCTGAGACACAGTCATAACATGTTCGAGATGCACCCTCATTGTTCATATCATGTTCCAGATGCAATCCTAACATATTCCAGACACACCACTTCATTCATAATGTATTCCAGATGCATTCTGAGCCCTTTCAAGACACAATCATATCATATTACAGATGCAGTCATAACATGTTGCAGATGCAATCATATCATATTCCAGACATATCCACTTCATTCCCCTTTCGAGATGCAATCATAACATATTGCAGATGCACCTGCTTTGCTCTTAACATATTCAAGACACTTTCTGAGACTTATCAAGATGCATTCATATCATATTCCAGATGCACCCTCTTTGTGACATATTCAAGATGCTTTCTGAGACCTACTGAGATGCATTCATAACATATCCTAGATGCACCCTCTTCATAACATATTCAGACACATTCTGAGGCCTTTCGAGATGCAATCATGACATAGATGCTTCCCTTAGATGCACCCATGTTCATTCATAGATGTATCCCAGATGCTTTGAGTTGCACATGGCAACTAAATTTGGTTTTCAGTGATCAAAACCACTTTGTGACATGTATACAAGACCCCTACACCCTCCCTGCTCATGTCATACTTGCTTCATGAAATATATATTGGTTTTATCTGTTCAGTTTCTTACTCTTTGGATACCCCTGTGGAGTACTCTCTGTCTCATTCTAGAAGATGCTCCCAGGGAGAGGTGCACTCGAGTATGAAGCTCCCCCCCCTCATTCCCCTTTCAAGGCATCCCCTTGAACTTTGAAGGACCTCCCTCCCTCCCCTGAGCTTGCTTCAAGCAGCTCATCTCCTTGTGAGTCACTTATGCAGGCTCATGGCACACTGCAGCTCAGCCATGGTGGTGTGTCCCAGATAGCAGGCTGGTGACTTAGCTTTGCACTCACTTCATAGCTTGAGAGAGGATCAGCAGTCACATATGCACTCAGTAGGCTGTTTAGAGTGCTTGAAGGTTTGTTCCCCATGCCTTGAAACCACTTCAAGGACTCTGTCAAAGCCACCCTCAGATCTCGAGCCCCCCTGTAGAACCTCATTCCTCCCTCATGAGGTGCTCAGGTGCACCCTCCAGGCTTGCCTGGCCTTCTGGGCACTCGCTTGTGGCCCAGGGAATCCAGCTGTCCAGATGAAGCCTTCCCCTTCGAGCTCTGAGTTGACCCCACCCTTCACTTGCTCTTGAGTTGATCCAGAGACTACCCAGAGCACCTTTTGAGTTCAAGAGTCCCTGAATTGCCCTCGAGAGTGATCCAGTCACCTTCAAGAACCTCCCAGACCCTCAATGGGAAGCTTCAAAGCTTCAAACCAGGCCTGAGTCAAATCCTGAGGCTCCAAAGAAAGCAAAATATTATATTTGCATTTTTTATGTGAACACAGCCCAAATAAAAGAGTATCTCTTCTTTCCATTTTTTCAACATATTTTGGCAAGAAAAATTGTGAAATGCTTGCAGTGACAGCAGTTGTGTGCATCAGGTCAACCTCTGGAAGCATTCTTAATTGTGTCTTAGCATCATCATCCAATGTCAAGAGCCATGCAGCATCATAAAAATTGCTTGGCAGTCATGGAATCAGCTGCCTTGGCATCTCCACTTGGTGAGAAGGGATGCAGGTGTGTGGAAAGGCACTGCACTTGGCACGACCATTGCAACTCAACCATGTGGAGAGATGAATGAGATCAAACACTCTGAGCCACTCGGTTGCAGCTTGAGACCACCAAGTAAGCTTTGTGATACCATACCATTTCTGGCCAGGTTGGTGGTCAGTCTCATCACCACTCATAGTGTCAGGGGGAAGTGTTGCCAAAAGAGAGCTGAATCACGTGAGATCCATGTGTGCTAAGCATGCATTAGCCCTGCGATGTCACAGCTAAGAGAAACCAGTGAACAGAGCACCTGCACAGAGGACAAATCCTACTGATCAGTGCCTCTGCACTCTTGCCTTTTCCTTTTCTTTGTCATGTTTAATTTGAGACTGTTTGTCATCCGATGGGCTATCAGCATGCAGCTTCACATACTGTGTGCACAAAGTGCACATATGTGTCTCGAATAATCTCCTGATGTCATCCTTCTTTGGAGAACCATACCATCCACAATCAAAAAAATGCGAAGCAAAGACCTTGGCTGCACATTTGTTCCATGCAGAGGCAAGTGACCCATGGAAGTCTAAACAAAAGTTGTCAGCTGTGGGACCTCCCTGGCCTGTCACAGTATATAGTGCCATTTCATTAGGAGATGCAATCTTCAGAAAGGGCTGCCTCCTGTTCTTCCTTTTGAGCAGGTAGACTGCATGCCACCCAACATTCTCCTAAAACCCAAATCATAGCATCAGCGAGTGTCAGTAATTAGTGCCTACCTGTAGATTGAGCTTTTGTTTGTTGCAGGATTTCCACCTGTAATCAGGCATTGGATCATCAGAACCTTCCATGGGCTCAGGAAGAGTGGATGTAGGTTGAGTAGCTTGTAATGGCTCAGAGGTTGTAAGGGTTGGATCCCCTATCCCATGCTGTGTAATGGCATCTTGCAAGTCCAGGATTGCTGAGGCAAGGATAACATGGTCCCCCTTCGCCACAGGTTGGGTCTGCAGTGCTATTAACGAAGAAGGCGTAGCATAGCAATTGTACCTACTTGGTTACTATTCAGCAGCTGCCTGAGAGCGATGTCCTTGTCCTATAGAAGACTGCTCCAGTACAATTACAGAATCAATGATGAATACAGTACCATGCCGGACCAAGTCTGCTGACTAGATGATCCACCACAACAATTCTTCTGCTTGCCTTCATGAGCAGTGTGACCATGATTCTGTGGTTGCTTGCTACAAGGACATCGGTCACAGACAAATATTCCAGGTAGTAAACTTCCCCTTACCCTGTCTGTCTTCCTTGGGGCACTTCCGGGTATGTCCTCAGAACATCTTCACCATCATGACATGCCTCACCTTCTCCATCATAGTCAGCATAGTAATCTTCATCCATGTACTTGCCATTGGTGTCCAAAGTATCAATGCTCTCCCTGTCATCATCACTGCCATTAATATCATTACCAGCGTTACTAATGCACCCGCCATTTCTGTTGTTGCCATTGGTGTCATCATGGCCCTCAGCATTCCCTTCATCGCTGCCCTCAATATCCATATTGTTGCCATCAACACCAATGCATGCATCTGGCAAATCACAATGGACTTGGCTGGTATCATTCTTGTCACCATTTACTTCTGCATTGCAAATTTGAGATAGGGGAACCACAGCAGACAAGTTGATATCATCATCATGAGGGACTTGGCAGGCATGATTGCCATCCTCATTCTCAAAATCGAAATGATCACCATCCTGCCCATAGGCATCATCATCATTTAGTCCTGCACTGTGAGCTTGAGATACTGGAAGCATGGCAGGCAAGTCAATATCATCACTACCATTACTGATGCAAACATCGGGCAATGCCCAGGGGGCTTGGCTGGTATTGTGACTCACTATTCGCAATGCATGGGTGATTGTTATCCTGGCCATAGACATTGTTGCCATTTGGAAGCACAGCAAGAAAGTCAGTATTATCATCACTGTTACCAGTACAGAGGTCAGGCAAATTCTGATGGACTGGGCTGATGTTGTGACTGTCACCATTCTCAATGTTGAAGTGGTCATACCCTGCCTGACATTGTCATCATGTAGACCCACACTGCAAACTCGAAATACTGGAAGCATGGCAGGAAATTCGATATTGTCACCATCGCTAGCAATGCAAAGGTTGGGTGAATCCAAACAGACTTGGATGGTATCCTGATGGTCACCATTTGTGATGTTGAGGTGATCATCACCCTGCTCATAGACATTGTTGCCATTCACAACAGGCAAGTCAACATCATCATCATCATTACCGATGCAAAGGTCAGGCAAATCTGGATGCACTGGGCAGGTATTGCCACTCAGAAGCATAGCAGGTACAACAGGCAAGTCCTCGTTGTTGTAATCATTACCAGTGCAAAAGTCAGGCAAGTCCAGATGCACTGGGCGGGTATCATGACTATTGCCATGTGGAAGCATGGCAGGTACAGCAGGCAACCCATCATTGCACATGTGAATGCAGTTGAGTGGAGGTGAGGATTCAGTCATCATCCTCTTCGGGGGCAACAGCATAGAGGGGTGTTGGGCACTGGGCATGTTGGTTTTGCTACTACCATCAATGGCAGAAAACTGGGGAAGAGGAAGATCCCTGAAGGGGAAAAGTGGAGTGGATGCACTACAATCTGCCCAAGGGCACAGTTCAATACAGTGGTTGTTCCCAGGGTTAGCATCTGGATCTTTTGGCAGGTCAATGCAACTCTCAGTCGAAGTCCTCTTGATAGGGTACATGGTTACGCAGTAAGTGACATAATTGAAGTATGACCTACCTGACCAGGGCCACTTGTCTGCACAACAGATATGCCACAACTCCTCAAGTTGTCTGAAAAAACATCTTCCTTGATCTTCTTCTGAGGAGTATCGTCTGTCATGGTAGGAGATAGGGGGCGCTTCTGGCCTATGGATAGAGGAGGTACCTGCTGTAATAAAAATTGCATCAGAAAAAACCCATCGTTGGCAGTGGTCAAGCTTACCTTGCTAGGAAGGGGCTTGCGAGTAGGCAAAGGTATGTCAGATGCCTCCAGGTCATAACATTTTGATATCATTTCCTTTTGTGCTTCATGTGCATTTTTGTACAGGTTGAACCCTCCCCATCTATGCCAAGGGGTATACTGGAAAAGACATGGAAAATGAGGTATCATGAGAGTGAGGGGATGTTGGGATGAAAATACATTGCTCCAGTCACTTCCTTGCAATCTACTAAAATATCCCAGCATTCATTCATATTGATATTTGACAAGGCCTCGCCTGTGGAACCTTAGCTGTGTGCCACTCGGAATGGACATGCCAGTATCCTGGGTAACAGTGGCACAGGAAAGTAGACATCTTGAAAGGACGGATCAATATCCAATAAGTCAAGTTGATCGCATACCTGCTCTGAAAGAACAAACTTGAACAAGGCTCTCATAGAGGCCTGCATCTGATAAGAACAAAGAAAATGAATATTTTCAGGTCCCTTGAAAGATCAGATGATGTCCATACCTCTATGTTGGAAAAAGTCTGCATCAGGGAAGAAACAGGAAGAGAAAGGACTCGATGCTCTGTGTAGCTAATGGGTACCCAGGTATATACATATGGGTGAACTCAGAGTCTGGTACATACTTGTGATCCATCCACATGTAGGATGTTGGATCCATTGCATTAAAGCCATCCTTGAGACATCTTTGTGCTCATCGAAAGCCTGACTGGACACGTGTCCTCTTACATAATTGTGACTGCTGTTGCATTATCCTAGCTGGATAGTCATACTTGTCATCCATTCAGGCCCCTTGAATTTTTCAAGGCCATATGCCAGGACAATGTCCTGAATTTGTTCCTTCTGATAGTGTACCTTTTCGTCCATCCACAGATGCTCGCTGGTTTCTGAGGCCAGAGGATTCTGTCATAAGATGCAGTCCAGATGCCATGCACCAATCTGGACACCAATCTGGACACCAATCCACATGGTTTTGCTTATGTAAGTGAAGTACAGTCAACTCCCTTGTAACCGATACTCCTTGAAACCCAATAGCTTTTTGGATCTCCCAACTTGGTTTGCAGTAAATTTGTATGCATACCTGATACCCCATAACCCATACTTATTTTGAGAGGAAACCTGATAAGTACTACCATATTTGGAAATAATATTATATAATTGCCTTCGTGGGGATACTGAACAATCAGGATAGGATAGGATAGATTCAGCTGACTATTATGCCATCAGAACTTTGGTTTTTCTGATTATGAAATCCATTACTATGGGACCCACTGACACTCTAAAAAAAGGTCTCAAGAAGCTTCAAGATCAAATATGCATCTGTAAAGCTTCACTTGAGGCTACCCTGAAGGCTAATGAAACAATCTCAGCTGCAGATGAGGAGTGGTTAGATACTGCTGGGGACTTAGTAGTGGATGAAGAATGACTGGTTGATGAATTGGAGAAGGCTATAATATACAAAAGGTCTCAGCGATCCTCACACTCATAAGGTAGAGTCAGCATTCAGCACATTTGGGCAGATGACACACACAGTGGATTGGCAAAGTATGAGGGAGCAAAATCATGGCTTATTTTACCCATAGTAAAGTCTAGTGAGACTCATCCTGTCTGCAGTACTGAATTTTGAAGTACAAATCTTAATGTCTTTCACCTATTTTCTTGGTCTCCATGAGACCCGATACTCCCTGAAACCTGATACCTCCCAGGTAGAACGGAGGGCTATTGGTTATGAAGGAGTTGACTATAGCTGGCTTTCTGACATTGTTGGTTCATTGCATCGAGGTCATCCACAATTGGCCATCCAATAGGATTGCCTTCAACTTTTTTTGGTCGTGTTACATGATTATGTAGGGTAGCGAGTCCAATAGTTCCTGCACCAAGTGCACAGGTATGCACTCAGAAATACAATTCCCAGTCTGGCATGTCCTCTGGATATCTAGGACCATTATCATGCAGAAACCATTCCATGCTTGGCACTTCATGTGTTGCAGTCACCTCTCGTATTTCCCTGGCAAAGGCATCCATATCACTCAGCATGCCATTGAGAGCAAAAGCTGGTATGGGAGCCACCATAATCATGTCACAACATGCCAGGCATCTAAATGGGTGACTCTCCAATGTGTGTGCAAAGAGATTCTCTAAGCAAGCACTACAATACATGTGCCCGTATCCATGAAGCCTGCAGTAACTACATTAACAAAGCCAACACTGAATGGGAAAGCACAACACATGTGGACAGATTACAGAGCACCTCATGGCATATCCTGCAAGACAAGGTAGCAGCCACTGAAGTAAGTAACTTTTACAATATGTTATTAGGATAATTGACAGTGAAGCAGATGATCCTGACCTTTTCAACAGAGTCTTGAATGTGGTTTAAAGTTTTAAGCTCTGAACATACAGTGACTCCAAAAACCCTTTCCATGTTTGCCCTATTTTCAGTGCATGTAGTGTACTGCCAGACACATGGAGAATCACACTAAGCTGTGGTGGAGTCATAAATAGTACATAGTCCTGGCTGAAATTTGGCTCCTAGGTCATGTGATTTCATTCACACAGTCTGGAGATATGGCCATTTTAAAACAGCATGTCCATGGAAAGGGTTTTTTCACTTTTGAATTGGTAACTAAGATCTTATTCAAAACATCCAATATTTGCTATTGTTTGGTGATACAAACAAAGATACATGTGTAAACAATATGTCTGAGTTTAAAAAAATTCAAATACCTCTTTGTTCCCAACCACCATTATGGTCAGACCCCTTTCTCTTACTCAGCAAAGCACCATTCTCTCTTTGCTTGACTCTGGCCATTCTGGTGAAGCTATTGCAAAGCAAATTGGTGTCAGCCCCTATACTGTATCCAAACTTTGTTCTAAGAGGTGTTCTAGCCTTCCTAAGGCCCTTGGAGGCCATCCTTCTAAGCTTTCCCCTGCCAATATTTGCCATGCTCAACTTCTTATTACCTCTGGCAAGGCTGAAAATGCAGTTCAAGTCACCAAAGCCCTTGGAAACATCATCAGCCAGCCTCTCTCTGCTAATACTGTTCATCATCACTTGAAAAAATCTGGTATGAAGTCTGTAGTCAAGACCAAACATCCTATTCTCTCAGCCAGACATTGCAAGGCTCACTTGGGTTTTGCTTATACCCACAAGGACTGAACTATAAAGGACTGGAAGAGGGTTGTATGGTCTGATGAGACCAAAGTTAATTGCCTAGGGTCAGGTGGATGCAAGTGGGCTTGGAAAAAGGCTGGGGAGGGACTTCATGATAGGCTTGTACAAGCAACTCTCAAGTTTGGAGGGGGTTCCTTGATGATGTAGGGGTGTATGACATGGGATGGTGCTGGCTATGCTACAAAGATTGATGGTAGGATGGATGGGGACCTTTACCTTCATATTTTGAAGGATGAGCTTCAACAAACATTGGAGCATTATTGTCTCAATCCATCTGATACAATCTTTCAGCAAGACAATGATCCCAAGCATACTTGCAAAAAGGTTAGAGAATGGCTAGAAGAGCAGGAGTTTGGGACCATAGTATGGCCTGCACAGTCTCCTGACCTCAATCCCATTGAACATCTCTGGGGTTGCCTGAAAAGAAGGCTTGCAGGGTAGAAACCCCCATAATGGGATTCATGAGTTATGGGAAAGAGTTCAGGTGGTGTGGGAGGGCATTTCAGTGGGGGAGTATCAGAAACCAATTGAAAGCATGCCTAGAAGGGTTGAGGCAGTGCTTAGAGCAAAAGGTGGATATACCAAGCACTGATAATATCCAAATACCCTTTTAAATTCAAAAGTGAAAAAACCCTTTCCATGCACATGCTGTTTTAAAATGGCCATATCTCCAGACTGTGTGAATGAAATCACATGACCTAGGAGCCAAATTGCAGCCAGGACTATGTATTATTTATGACTCCACCAAAGCTTAGTGTGTATGGCAGTACACTGCATGCACTGAAAATAGGGCAAACATGGAAAGGGTTTTTGGAGTCACTGTAGCATGGCATTCACATCCATCTGTAATTGTTGCACTCTCAGAATGGATAGCAGGCACTGAAGAGAATACTGACCAGTGGTCCCTCAAGTGATATATTCTCAGTCTCTGACTGCTGCATATTTGCAAGTGGCTGGGATACTAGGACAAAGTCATCATCTTGTATGCTGTCATCCATGTCAGCATAACCACAAAATATGAACAAATAGGCTTGAGACTGAAATTGCACAAGATGGACCAGCTTTAAACCTACCACTAAAATGAGGGGTGGTTTGAAATTTAATTCTCAGCTTAGCATGAAAAAACACACATGCTGGCTATACCAGTAGCAGTGGCACAAAAATGTGGACAATGGTGGTATCCCTGAAAGAACATATCGATATCCAACAAGCCATGCCAATCATGCTTTCTCTGAAAGATCAAGCCTGGACAGGGCTCTATAGACTAACAAAGACTCATCTGTGCAGAGCAAGGTTTGCATCCCAATCTGCATCTAACAAAAAAGCAAGGAAAAAGGTCCTTTCAGATTAAGACTCCTCTGAAAGAACAGATCAATACCTATACCTTTGCCCTCGAAGGAGCTTGAAGACAAAGCATCTGCCTGAAGGCTAATCAGATGCAGTCCAGATACCAATCAACATGGTCTTGCTTACATAATTGCAATGGTGTCCATAGGACTGTGAATTCTGAGCCATCTGGTACATAAACTTGTAATCCATTCATATGCAGAGGGGTCTATTGCATCGAGTCCATCCACAGAATGTCACTCGTTTGACTTGCATCTGGATACTCTACATAATTGTCAAGTGCAATTCCATTGGAACTTGGGAGAGTGCCTCTGGTACATATGCTGTATGCAACAGTGCAAGTTGACATTGAGACCTTTGTTCATATTCCCAGAATATCTGGTTCTGATCGATTGCTTGGATTTGATACCTGATGAAAAGGTGGCCATGTGACACATCATAATCAAAGGTGATTTTGCCTGTGACTGCAGCACCACAACCAGTATTCCTTTATGCTCAGGAGTTATAAAAAGAGGTTTCCATCTGGGACATGGTACAACACTCAAAAATTCCCCATGGCTTTCCTTTACATGATGTCTCCTTTTAGGCCTACAATGCGGTCCATGTCTCAGAAAGGCATGAGGCATTACTCTCTGTACAACCTATGATCCTGTGGTTCCCACCAGATGTTCGAGTGCCTTCTGACACCCTTGGCATCCCCTACCCACCCTTGCAGCTCTGCCACTCATCATGATGCAGGTGGTTTATGGACACCTGCTGGTGACTCTGTATGACACCATGCACTGAGCAGTACTGGCTGTTGTACCTGTGGTGTGTACCTGATCTATTTGTGTGCCTTCACCCAAAAGTAATTCCCTCAGGACACTCTGTGCCACTTCATCCTCCTCCAATTTGTTCGTGATTGTGCAGACATGGCGAAGGCCATGTACAATGAACAACAGTGCATCCTAGTGGCATTTGAAAATGGCGTGTTGATTTCCAATGATGAATTGGTGCATTATTCAGTGCTGTTGTTGAAACTTGCTGAGGATTCCTCTGCAGAAACTATTCCATCCAGTTCAGATGCAGCATGTCAAAGAACTTATGGAGATTGCAGATGGAGTGATGAATAATTTGGAAGCCTGGTAGGTCATTACCTATTGGCAGGCCAGGCTACTGACAGACATATTCCCACAGCATTCTGGGACTCGAAACTTGGCAATACAATGATGAAAGTGACAGGGTGGGAGCTGTTGGTGATATGTAGGCTCTATGGATGCTGATGATCAGAGGTGGATAGTAATCCTCATACAACCTGCATAACCATAGGTGGACTGTGGCTTTTTTCTTTTTTCCTACTGCATGCTAGCTTCGAGTACCTTATCATTGCCAATCCAACTAGTTTCAGTGTTCAAAGAACTGATGATCAACCTATTGGTAATGCTAAAATACTCTCAGCACTTAAGAATTGTGTATAAGTTTATGTAGGGTTAAACACATAACTAAGTACCTGCTAGTGCTAGTACTATTACCATAATATAGCCCATTACAAGCCAATGGTAAAGAATGGAATTTTAGTTGTGCAAGTGCAGACGGTGTAGGAAATGCTGAATTGAGACTGGGGGAGAGGTGATGTCTGAAGGGGAGTTAGGCCAGAGGGACTTCTATAGCCTGGTGAGAGATACAGTCTGGGAAACATCTGATACTGTCTGAGGTCTGTCTGAACACAGCAGAAGGCAACTCGAGGCCTTCTTGAACTCGTAACTCGGAACTTTGCTATTATTCCTCTAGGTAGGTAAACTGTAATGTAAGTGTGTGTGTTGGCTTACATAAGCCACATCACGTGTCTACTCTCGAAGCTAAGTAAAGTCTAAAGTAAATGAACAGAAATAAAAGTGAAAGAAAGTAAAAACAATAAAGTAAAAGTAAAAACTATAAAATAAAAGTAATATCCTAGTGGGGAGTACTCACTCCCTACAATGGTTGTCAGGAACCACGCAACTGAGCAAGAGTAAATCAACAGTATGTCATGGATGGAGCATGGGCATAGGATGCCAGAGTCCTTGCAAAAGGGGGGCAGGAATGAGGGCATGATTTCAATCCAGGAGTCGAGAGTTTAGAGCTTTGGTGACTTGCACATTGGAAACAGTGCATGCAAGGAAGATCAGTGAGTGCAGTGAAGGTGACCACAGGAAAAGCATGGGAGTACCAGGCTTGACTCAAGAGATCCTAAGTTACAGCTCTAAAGGCAAGGACATGACAAAGGCATTGATGGTGTTGTAGGCTGGAATGTGTTCTCCATCCCCTCCTCAAATTTCAACCACTATTACTTAGGAACTCAGCACTACAATGCCACTGCAATATGTCGAGAAGTGGTCACAATTGAATCTCCACAATGACTCTATTGACTCGCCTGCCTTCAGCTGTGATGGTCATTTCCTTGCTAGCAGAAGCATGGATGGAAACATAGCAATATCCAGAGGAGAAAATGGCATGTTACTGCACCTCATATGCTGCCAAACACCTGTCCTCTCCCTCAAATGGATTCATGGAAGAACTCATCAGCTCTGGTGTGGTCTTGGTAATGGGAAGGTACTTTGCATTATTATCACAAAGGTATGTCCACAAGTGGCCACTTTACTGTAGTCCTACTAATGCACTGTGATTCTCTCATTCCTTAGGAAAAATTGGAGGTTTCGTGTTTTACTATCCATGAATATCCCATTGAGCACTTGGCCTTTGACTGCACAGGTACCTACCTGGTGACTGGTGCTCATGCTGAGCTCAAGGTTTTCTGCCACATTGCATGTGGTGCATCCATAAGTCAGAGTGATGTCCTGAAGGAGTAGTGAGCCATGTCTTGCAGATCACTTGCAATTTCTCAGCACTATTCCACCACCATGAACAGTGACAATTACTCCCAACCAATCCATCATTATCACCTCCATCCATTGGTTGCATAAAGGAAGAGATGCAAACTGTCTGGTTGTTATGTATTTGCATCATGGCATTATGTGAGTTTGGCAGCCAGTCCACATGAAGGTGAAGGTTGATGCTCATTGCTGCAGTTGCTGGGATCCATTTAGTGCAACGTACTGCTGGATGATGCCTCTGGGCACACTAATGTGAGTATCCTTCGCTCCTCTGCTTCTCAATGCATCCATTTATGCTTTGGCTTAAGTGGTCATGCCGACCTCCATCCTGACGAAACCCACATAGCGGTAATGAACCAGCACAATGGTGTCGATATCTGGCAGGTGCCTGCTGCAATATTGGATTGCTCACTTCCACTCCCCATCAGAAAAGGCATTCTCCTTCCTGTTCTTTGGATCAACAATGGAGTTCAAATCCTCACTGGTAGTGATGTTGGTGAAGTTCAAGTATGGAACCCAACAACAGGAAAGAGCCTTCAACCCCTTCCTCATTGTAAGTATGGAAACTACTCAGTCACACACGATTCTTATTTTGTTAGCTGTCAAAATTGTTCATGCAGTGACCATGAATCATCTCTGTGTAGCACTTGTACCAAGAGTTGACCCTCCTTTAGGCACACTATGATACCCAGAACCACACCTTCTGTATAGTGACAGGTAATGCAGAAACAACAGAGAAGGCTGCTGTTCATGTCTTCGAAACCAGGGAGTTGTGTGCATGAACCCTATCTCTACATATTTCGGTGCAGCTTGTTTTTAAATGGTTTCGTTAGGCAAAGACGTTCTAGTAGCAAAAGATCATCACCACAGCAGGTTACCTTGGTGTTTTTGTGGGGTCTTCTTCGCATTCCTTGCCACTGGTGCCATGACTTTTCTTGATGGTGTAAATTCCAGCATCCAAGTTCCAAGTATTGTCAGCCATATAATCCAAACTTTCGAAGGCATAAAGTGGCACAGTTGATCTCAGGATTCCCACTGTCCATGTACAATGACTTCGTTCTATAAATATATACATATCCCTACAATCACACTCGAACAGCACATGCAGACTCTGTAATATGGGGATCTAAGCTGCGCATGTCATAAATGTGGCATCATGACAAGCTCCACCATCTGTCATCCTTATCACCCAAATCTGCCTTCCAATCATTCAGAATGAGTCATGTGGCTTGGTAATGTCCCAGGAGATGCCAAAGTATGGCGAGGCTTGTATCAGTGCAAATTCAATTATCTTAGCTGCAAAATTCATGTAAATGGCATAGGCCTGACCAATAACCATGTCCCAGCATACCTGCCCCTCGCCTTCTGTCTCATTTCCTCTCAGAAGCATTACCATGCCTCTGATACCTTTTGTACCTCTCCAATGTCTCCAGTAACACCCAAGTAGGTTGTTCATCCTGCAGAGCAAGGAAATGGGTATGGTCAAGTAGCCAAGGATCACCAATTGCACTGGGTTCCCAGGTTAACAGTTGAGTACAGGTGCAAACCCAGAAGGATACTGAGCCATTAAGGTGGTGAATGAATAAGTCACCCATCTCTACTGGCTGACTAGATTGAAATGAAATTGGTGATGTAAGTGGGGGGGGTCCAGCTACTTTGAACCATGCACACTGCTGTTGGCAGGATGTGGTCCGGACAAAGTGATGAAGAGTGGGATCATTATCCTTCAATTCAGATGAGTGAAATTAACATAAGATGTGTCAATACAGTGACTCATGACAGCTCCTGGGACATTGAGAGAGGTGTCCAATGTAGTTTGTGGTTGTGATTGGGACGACTCAGCAGCCATGGTAGTCTGCAATTCACCATTCATTTATCGCGAAAATATATACAAAATCCGAGACTCACCGAGGTACCTGTCCTGTTGGGAGAGGTATGTGAAGCTCTCTGGGTATGAGGGAAGTTATGCTCAGAGTTGACATGGTGAAGTGGTAGGAAACACTTCCAGAATGTGGGCTGCAATTCCATTGGAGAGTCAGGCAGCTGCATGAGTGCAACATCTGTCACCTTGTGGGGAAGAATGTGGACATTGGTGTGGAAATCCACCTTGATAATGTTGTCTACAGCCATGCTCCCACCTTCGAGCAACAGCAGAGTTCAACATTCAGGGTTTGGGTTTATGTTTATTTGGTTGGGGGTGCAGCCACCTCCAAATACATATGCATGGATATGAGCTTGTCATGCAAGAGGGCAGATGACAATTGCCATCATGCTTACCTATGTATAATGTGGACTGCATGTGCATGTCAGGCAGTCTCAGTGCCAGGCCAAACCATCAGGCTCTTGTAACAGTATTGAAATTTAGACACTTCCATCATGAGTACAATGCTACTTGCTTTTTTCAGGCAGATATGCAATGGGATGTGAAGTTAACAGACTTGCAGCCACAGCACAATGGATAGGACTCTGAAGTCACTACTCATTTCCACATTACTTGGTCTGATTTCTGAGGTAATAAAGAGAATGTATCCATACAATACGATAGCTACATGTCGCATGTCACAGTAGCAAAGCTGCATATATGGAGATGCTTCACACCTTGTCTGCAAACTAGACGAGGTTCCATTTATGGGGATGTATGGATTACCATGCCAAGCCTTTACCAAGCTCTATGGGGTGTGTCCATATCCTAGAATGCTGTTGGAACATGTCAGTCAGTTGGCCTGCCTATGGGTAACAGCTCACTTGTGTTCCAAATCATCGATTATCATGTTCACAATTTTCAGAAAGGTTTCAATGTGACCCACTGCAGTTGGATGGAATAGTTTCTGCAGAAGAAGCCTGAGTAAATTTCAACAAGAATGGCATAATAACATACCAATTCATTGTCAGAAATGGACTGTCCAGCATCAAATGCAAGTATGCTACCATTTCACCATATCAGAGTTGATCACAGTGGTAAAAGCAAAGAGCCTCACATGTGCCACTGTTCATCAAACACAGCTTGAGTGGTTTCCACACAATCATGTGCTAAGCCAAGCAGAACCAAGTGACACAAAATATCCTGTGGGGACTAGTTCACATGAGAAGTCATGTAAACAAGGACAGCACAAACCAAGGATATGCCATCGAGTACTGCTCAGTGCTGTAGGGAGAATATCCTCCCTACTAGGATATTTCTTTTATTTCACTGTTTTTACTTACTGATTTGTTTTCTCTTCTTTCTTTTGTTTTTTTTTACTCTGTGTTTGCACGCATTTGGCTTATGTAAGCCCATGCGACCACTTTGAGAGCACTGTACATACTTAGAAAAACAATAGACACACTACTACAGATGAAAAAGCTGGAATTATAGAGCAGAGACAGGGACTTTTGTTTTCTCTGTCCCCTGATGTGCTATAAATGTTTTCTTCAGTCTCTCTAGGAATTTTGGGGTGCATTTTTGGTCTTTTCCTCTACTCTTTGACCCCTCTACCAGGCAACTCAAGCCTCTGGGTCGAACTGAGACCCCCTTCCACCAGGAGACTCTCTAGTCTCCTCCCACACTCCTTTATCTTCAATCTTTACAGCACATGGCATCATACACAGAGTCGCCAGCAGGTGTCCATAAGCCACCTGCATCACGATGAGTGGCAGAGCTGTGAGGGTGGGTAGGGGATGCTGAGGGTGTCAGAAGGCACTTGAACATCTGGCAGGAACCATGGGATCATAGGTTGTATGGAGAGTAATGCCTCATGCCTTTCTGAGACATGGACCATGTTGTAGGCCTAAAAGGAGACATCATGTAAAGGAAAGCCATGGGGAATTTTTGAGTGTTGTACCATGTCCCAGATGGAAACCTCTTTTTATAACTCCTGAGCATAAAGGAATACTGGTTGTGGTGCTGCAGTCACAGGCAAAATCACCTTTGATTATGATGTGTCACATGGCCACCTTTTCATCAGGTATCAAATCCAAGCAATCGATCAGAACCAGATATTCTGGGAATATGAACAAAGGTCTCAATGTCAACTTGCACTGTTGCATACAGCATATGTACCAGAGGCACTCTCCCAAGTTCCAATGGAATTGCACTTGACAATTATGTAGAGTATCCAGATGCAAGTCAAACGAGTGACATTCTGTGGATGGACTCGATGCAATAGACCCCTCTGTGTATGAACAGATTACAAGTTTATGTACTGGATGGCTCAGAATTCACAGTCCTATGGACACCATTGCAATTATGTAAGCAAGACGATGTGGATTGGTATCTGGACTGTGTCTGATTAGCCTTCAGGTGGATGCTTTGTCTTCAAGCTCCTTCGAGGGCAAAGGTATAGGTATTGATCTGTTCTTTCAGAGGCGTCTTAATCTGCAAGGACCTTTTTCCTTGCTTTTTTCTTAGATGCAGATTGGGATGCAAACCTTGCTCTGCACAGACGAGTCTTTGTTAGTCTATAGAGCCCTGTCCAGGCTTGTTCTTTCAGAGAAAGCATGATTAGCATGGCTTGTTGGATATCGATATGTTCTTTCAGGGATACCACCATTGTCCACATTTTTGTGCCACTGCTACTGGTATAGCCAGCATGTGTGTTTTTTCATGCTAAGCTGAGAATTAAATTTCAAACCACCCCTCATTTTAGTGGTAGGTTTAAAGCTGGTCCATCTTGTGCAATTTCAGTCTCAAGCCTATTTGTTCATATTTTGTGGTTATGCCAACATGGATGACAGCATACAAGATGATGACTTTGTCCTAGTATCCCAGCCACTTGCAAATATGCAGCAGTCAGAGACTGAGAATATATCACTTGAGGGACCACTGGTCAGTATTCTCTTCAGTGCCTGCTATCCATTCTGAGAGTGCAATGATTACAGATGGATGTGAATGCCATGCTATGTTCAGAGCTTAAAACTTTAAACCACCTTCAAGACTCTGTTGAAAAGGTCAGGATCGTCTGCTTCACTGTCAATTATCCTAATAACATATTGTAAAAGTTACTTACTTCTGCAGCTGCTACCTTGTCTTGTGGGATATGCCATGAGGTGCTCTGTAATCCATCCATGTGTGTTGCGCTTCAGTGTTGGCTTTGTTAATGTAGTTACTGCAGGCTTCATGGATGTGGGCACATGTATTGTAGTGCTTGCTTAGAGAATCTCTTTGCACACACATTGGAGAGTCACCCATTTAGATGCCTGGCATGTCACAACATGATTATGTGTGGATGACCTCGATGCAATAGACCAACTGTATGTATCAGAAAGCCAGCTAGGATCCTCATAATGACTCTGGCATTACAGAGAAGTACAAACATGCCAGGGGAAGTTCAGTGATCACAATGCATGACTTCAGGGCTAAGAGATTTGTAATCCCAGTCCAATCCAATCAATGTATTTCGAATTTAGCAATGGTGTTCGACACATTTGTTACAAGAGGTGTGAGCCATGCATTGTTCCATATCCCATAAAATATTACATTACCAGTACTGACAGTTTATGGGTGGTTGTCCCCAAAGCCAGAAATCTTCCATGACTCCTCCCATAGTGTATGCCTGGTGATGGAGTGTGTAGCAATGCCCAATGTTGTCTGCTGCATCCACATCAAGAAGAATGCTGTAATGACTCCAACCAAAATGCTGAAGAAGCACTGCCCCAATAGTTGTGCCCAGTTACAGGTAGAGTAGAGATGAATTCATTTATTACTATCCAACATGGTGGCTAGAGGCACCTACAGTGCAAGACTGTGCCTGCCAGGTAAGAAAACTCCTCTTGGTTGGGCAGCCACAGACTCTGATCCTGTGGGCTGCATCCTGCTGCAAACTTTAGTTTCATCAGAGGGGACCATGTGCTATCGGTGCCATATCCACTCACCTCCTACTACAGCCAACCTAAAAGAACAATATCCTGTTTTCTGGTCCTCCGGCAGTGTATCAGTGCTGCTTGAAAGTCGCAGTGCAGTGAATGTACAGCTTGAAACAGTTGCAGTGGCACATCTGAGCCCTGCATTCATATATATCCATATGATTCCTTTGTCTGTCGAACACATAAAGTTTGTGTGATTTCAGCAATCACCGAAACCATGCTTTACTGCAGAAGTGGCATCGCACCAAAAAATCATCCTCGCCCTCTTGCTGGCACCCTGACAGAATGCTTGTGAAACCAGTTGGTCCTTGAAGAAGGTGCAATGTGGCCATCTCCCATTGGTAATACTGATTCAAAGTATTTGCATAATTGCTGATGTGCACTCTAGCAGAAGTAGCAGAAGAAGGCAGCAACAGGGAAGCACCAAGGGAACCAAGAAGGGAATGAAGTCACCATGAAAACCCAGCAGCCACTCAGTGTTGTGATCATAACCACTCATTATCAGGGTTTTGGATACTACAAGTCCTACAAGGTCTTGCATTTGGCATGGCAGTTATTTCCCTGGCTTGGAACAGGTTGACTTATAGCATGAGTCAAGAGGTCCTTGATCATATACTCATGCTCCATGACGTTCTCCCATCACAATCCAATACATCTTCAGTTGGTGCTGCAAGTTTTGGTGGTGGCAGCTCCATGGATAGTGTCATGGCTTTTGACTTTGCACCATTGGATGCAGGAGCATGCCACCTACCAGCCATTACATCAGCAGAGGATCTGCTGTAGGGAGAGTATCCTCCCTAGTAGGATAATTCTTTTATTTCATTGTTTTTGCTTATGTTTTCTTTCTACTATGTTTTTGTTTCTATTTGCACGCATTGTGGCTTATGTAAGCCCATGCGAGCACTTAGAGTGTACTGTACATACTTAGAAGAATAACAGACATGCTACCTCAGACAAAAGCCGGAATTAAGATGAAACAGACTCAGAATATTATTTCTCTGTTCTCAGACAGTCCCTAGACATTATCTTAGCTTTTATTTGGATTTCAGGGCGCATTTTTTCATCTTTTCCCCTTACTGCTTGACTCTATACCAGGCAACTCCAGCCTCCTGGGATGAATTCACCACTCTTCCCCCACTAGGAGGCTTTGACCTATTCCTAGGGTCCTTTCACTCACTTCCTTACACTGCTTGCCATGGCTTGCCAGACCAAGCTCTGACTCCAATCTTGGATGAAGGAGACTGTTGGCTACTACCCCAGCCCACAGGCCATCTTGGCATCAGGTTGGCCAGCCCAATTGCCATTACACATTTCAGTATCGAACATGCAGCGATGCTGATGATGAACCACCAGAGAGAGGCACCATGCAGTATGATTCTATGGGGCTTCCTAGAGGGTGTCTCAAATATTGAATGATTTCATGCCTCTCCCCAACTCTGTGGGCTTTCCTACTCTCAACCTGCAATGGAGGTTACCAAGGCATGTAAGAAAGTTAACCCAGATGGGTTTTTTGTTGAACTTGCCCATGTCGGCTATGGACCTTTTAATAAGACTAATAACTGGCAGACATTTCCTGTATACCCCAATGTGCATGCAGCAGGCTTGGATTTTGGTATAGTAATGCTGGAAATTAGGAGTAATTGGGGTGCTGATAGTACTTGTTTATATGGTTTTTGCATTCATGGGGTCAGGGTAGAGTTGTAATCTAGATACAACCATGATTGTTTAAGGTGCTTAACTGGTGCGATTTGCATAGTCTGAGTTTGTGACACTGGTGGCTCAAGTGCTCATTCTGCACACCTGCCATTGTTTCTGTTAACACTTCATGGAACCAGTAGGCTCATATATTGAGAATGACAGGTCTGTTCAGCAAGTCCTCTCTCCCAAGTACCTGACATGATATTGCTCCGAAGCTCCTTGCATCTTGCCACCTCACAGTTGGCTTTAACCTCGCCTTCAAACATCCACAGCACACTCCTGAGATTGGACTTGCAATGTCTATTATACAAAATGACAGAGAAAAGGAGGTGCTACATTCATGATTGCTCTTTACACCCTTTGGTGTTCTGTTCCCCTCCATCCTTGCTATCCACCATCCCAGAAAATTTTACTGGTTCACAACCTGAAATCAACATTGGTTTGTTGTCCTTATCTTACTGTTCAAACCATAATGATGTCATTGTTGGCTACAAGGAATATCTGCATGCCACATTACTTTCTGTGGAGAGCACATTGGCACATCTGAACATATGCATTCACGTGAAAGCAACAGTTGTGCAAACCACAGCTACAAATGAGGTTCTCTCCCTTTACAAGTTCAAGTGCAATGAGTGGCTGTGGCAGCACAGTGCCCTGGTTGGGAAAGGTGACCAAAATGCATCCATAGAAATCCAGACAGGTTCAAAGTTTACCATATTTATGACTTAAGTACTGAATCCTGCTAATTTGTAGAATGTTACTTTACCCCCTTCCAATTATTTGATCCAACCTTGCTGCTCATGTATATTGTTGCTGCAGTACTCCATCTGCTTTGTGGCATTTCAATCGATCATTGTGCTTTTGTCCTTACTGGTTTGCATTTGGTGCTTTGGTCACAGACACCATCACAGCCAGGTCTTGTGGATGGCATTCCTTGAGACATCAGAACTATTCTTAAAGAACTATCTCTCCCACCCATCACAAAGGCATTCATCTGTTGTCCAAAATGCTTCTGTTGTTATCTGCCAGACTCTTGCCCTGAACAATGTACGAACAAAGACACACCATCTAGTCCTGTATGCCAGAATTTGCTGTGCAGGGAGCCTACCCAACAGTCGAGTGCGAACTACATATGCAGGAATCCACTGATATGACTCTATGTCTACCATGATTTCAAGGAGTGGCTTGCACACCTCCACTCATGCCCAGAAATCAAAAAACATTTGGAGAGGAAGTTACAGGTTCCATCCAACAAGCAACATCTACCTGAAGTATACTGCAATATATGGGATGCACCTGCCCTGTGAGACTTTGAAGGTCCCAATGGCGAGAGGTTTATCTCGCCCAACAGTGGTGAAGGCTGGTACATATTCAGCCTCAACATGGACGGATTCAACCCATTTCAAAGGAGACAAGCTGGGAAGAAGTCGTCTTGTGGTGCGATCTATATGATATGCCTTAACCTTCCCCCAGAATTGTGCTACAGACCTGAGAATATATTTCTTGTTGGCATCATTCCAGGACCCCATGAGTTGTCACTTCATCAAATCAATCATCTCCTTTGCCCTCTTGTAGATGATCTTCTTATTGCATGGCACCATGGGATTTGACTCAGCCAAATAGCCCTTCATCCTACTGGTCACACTGTATGGTGTGCGGTCATGCCACTCGTCTGTGATCTCCCAGCTGCTCATCAGATGGCTGGCTATGCGTCATACACTTCCACTAATTGCTGCTCCTTCTGCCAACTGAAACTTCATGACATAGAGAATTTTGATGAATCAACTTGGCCATGCATCTCCCTGGAAGAGCACCTTTCTATTGCAAAAGAGTGGAGGGATGCAGCTTCTGACGCTGCATGTCATGTCATCTATGATAAACATGGCATACAGTGGATGGAACTACTTTGGTTACCCTACTGGAATGCCACAAAGTTCACTCTTCTGGACACAATGCATATGTTTCTACTCGTCCTAATACAGAAGCATTGCCATGAGATATGGGGAATGGACAATCAATCAGATGATGGTCCTGGAGCAACATATGACAAACTTGTAATGAACCAGCCACCCTCATACAATCAAGTCCAGAATGGCCTATGCATTCTTCAAGAAGGTTCAGTGGACAATCTTCATAGATTGGGTGAACCTCTACTCTGCTTCATGTTGGAGATTGAACCACCCCTGTGTGATATCTGTTTTTGGTACGCTTTTCTATTGATTACATAAGCACTTAGAGCATACACTTCACAGTACATTTTGGTACTATTCCCTCAGTAGTTGAGTCACTACTGAGGCTGCCTACAGCCCTTTTCTACAGGTTATGAGCCCCACATAGTGTGGAAGGAAATTTTTATTGTAGGGCAACTCACAGTCGACTCGAATGAAGTGACTACTCAACAGAGTACTACTGTCTTTACTCTCTTGAAGCTATTGGATACTATGATGGATGGATTACCTACCCGAGCTCACACATGATGGGCACAATTGGACAGCTTATGGAAGCTCAGTCCTATGCACCATTATAGATGACAGCTTGATAGGGTTCCTAGTCAGGTCTGAAACATGGCCAGTACATCCAGCAGAGCTAGATGGTCGAGGTGAGGGTTGGACACCTTGGACCAATGAGGAACGAGATGAGGTTGCAGCATGGCGAGCTGTGGACCAGTCATGGACACAACGAAACATGATGGTAAACTACACCATCATTAGTGGTATTCTGGATACCATTTTTGGCTGTATGCTACACCTGAAATCACCACTCGAAAAGTGGGATTATCTTGAAAAGCATTTTGGTCAGATTCCAAGACCTGAAAGCTGGGTAGCAGCTGAGGAAGCTATGCAACAGAGCGACTCACAGCCCGAGCAGAGTGTGGCTAGTGAAACCACTCAGGGCACCTGTGACAGCCACCACAAGACACCAAATCCACCTAGTGAAGAAGCCAACTCCCCAGTCAGCCCAAACAACTGTGCCAAGACTGAATCTAGGTACCTGACACCTGAGACTGAAATCATAGATGTGCAGGGGGTGGAGAATGACCTACCAGTGGAGGAAGAACACCTCCAAGGCAGCCAAAATGACTGCACTGAGATTCTGACTGGGTACCTGGAACCTGAGATGGACATCATAGATGTGCAGCAGATGGAGGGTTGCTCACTAGTGGTTGAGACTGGGATTATGGACCCAGAACAGCTGGATGAACATGCACACATGCTCGAAGTGCCTGATGAGAGGAGTCAGCACACAGATGAGGAGGTTGCAGAGCACCAAAACTCGCCTGAGTGGAGTGCTGAGGCTCCAGAGCCTGCAGATGACTCCACCAGCCAGGCCTGTGCATGCTCTATTGAATTTGCACCAAAAATGCATCTCAGACAGGATCAGAGTCTCCTGACGAGCAGTGAGACAATTCTCGATGTACCTGGTCCACCACCCGATGCACAAATCAAATGTCCTATACTACAGGACAAACCACCAGTGCAGATCTGCAGTGCTACAAGCACAGAACTCTGGTTACCATGCATATGGGGGCACCACAAGTCATGACAAGACAAGTGTGAACAACATGGCACACTTGCAGTACCACAGGACTTACCATGTATGGTGCCATGGCTAGAGGAACTCGACAGATGGTATAGTAACACAACAAGCAGTGCTGCCATCTGCTTGCACAGAGCAGAGAAGAGGATGCTGGCTAGCAGTGGGGATTGGTACACTGGGTGTAAGGTGAAACAGCTGAACGGCTTACCTATGCTACCCAAGCCACCTCAGAGCTATGTCGAGCACCTTCCTCGACTCTACATGGTCACTCATCGACATGGAAGACTTAAAACAAATGCTGAAACAGTCAGTAATGTTTGTACAAGGTGAGACCATTACCATGCAAAAGGAGCACCCATGCAGCCACTGTACCCACTCACAATGCCATCTGGAATGCCATACTGGAAGGCATGGCCACCCAATTGCGAGAAAAAGTGAAGCATGCCATTACTGGCTGACAGCAATGGTCAGCACACTGAACAAGAGGTAAAATGGCCAAATGACATATCTGTGCCACTTGAACCACCTTGAACCAGTATCATGCATGTAGGCAGGACCTTCACAGTCACCCATCAAGGGGAAGGAGTGAAAACAAGTGCTGAAAGTGTCAGCAATGCTCAAACAAGGCAAAATGCCTACTGTGTCCAAGCAGCACTAATGCAGCCCCCCTCTACCCCTCTTCAAACCATCAAGACGATCCATATGCCCTGCCAGAGGGTTATGGACGATGAATATAGGTTACAATGAGATTGGGCATGCATGACAGGTTGAAATGAGAGTGGTGACACACCCTGATGGCCATACACATGGCATCCCTACCATTTCACCACCTGCACCATCTCCAGAGCATACTAGACATCTTCCTAGGCCCTACCAGGTATCCTGTCAATGTGGGAGACTCAAAACGAGTGCTGAAATCATCAGCAACCTTCGTAGGAGGCAAAGTGCCCACCATGCCCATGCAGCACCCATGCAGCCATGCCAACTCCTCCCAATGCCTTCCAGACCACTCAAAATCATTGCAGGTGGGTCCCTGACACTAGGTGGCAGGAAAGGCAGACTTGTTGGACAGCTAATCAACCTAGTACAGTGAGGAACAAAACTGTTGCAATGTTTGCAACAATTTGATTGTGTGGGGTATAGCTAGGAAATGGGTGTGGCTGTGCAAATGTTGTAGGGGAGACATTTGTAGCACTTGGTCCTGGCTTTCCATTGATGGTCTTCATGAGTTCAGGAGTGCAGTGGCTGTGACTTTATGGGCTGATTACTGAGGCCAGTGCATTGCAACAGTTTTGCACCTTTTGTTGCAGTGGATGCAATCTACAGCATACAACATGTAGTTTGGACAGTAATGCCTGCTGGTGCTTACATAATATATCACATGATCAATTTAATGTTTTGCAGCATGCAAACAATGCCAAACATTGAATATCATGTCATTTTTCCCTGTTCTGCATTGCAACTCAAGAAATCATTTGTCTGGCTTATCAGGATTAGTCTCTCAGGCAAATATTGGCAAATTCAGGCATTTACCACACCACCAGGAGTAGGGTGTGGGTGCAGTACCATCAATCCCTTAAAAAAGCTGCTAGGAGTCATCTTAGCACTGTTTCATCTACCAATGACTAAGGGGTCCTGACACTAATCAGTACTGAAAAAGCTGAAAATGCCATGGAGGTCAGCCTGACACTTCATGACATGAAGAATAAACCAATCCCCTCCCATCCAATGTATTTTTTCCAAAAGGAAGCTGACATCAAAGTTAGGGTGAAGCAAAACCCTTCTGTACATCCTAGGGGTCATGGTGGGGAAGCCTATTGGGCTGCCAGGATGCAGATTTTTCCCTTTCTGTCTGTCCAAGAATGTTGCCATTGGTCACTTATGACCAAATAATTTCTTCCTAGTCATCCCCAGTCCAGCACAGGGCATAGTCTGGCTGACCCTCCTTGACACCCCCAGTTCAAAGGGCAGCCATGCCTCCCTCCAACCTTGATACCAGCTTTCCTTTGGCAAAAATACATTGGATGGGAGGGAATTGGTTTATTCTTCATGTCATGAAGTGTCAGGCTGACCTCCATGGCATTTTCAGCTTTTTCAGTACTGATTAGTGTCAGGACCCCTTAGTCATTGGTAGATGAAACAGTGCTAAGATGACTCCTAGCAGCTTTTTTAAGGGATTGATGGTACTGCACCCACACCCTACTCCTGGTGGTGTGGTAAATGCCTGAATTTGCCAATATTTGCCTGAGAGACTAATCCTGATAAGCCAGACAAATGATTTCTTGAGTTGCAATGCAGAACAGGGAAAAATGACATGATATTCAATGTTTGGCATTGTTTGCATGCTGACAAAACATTAAATTGATCATGTGATATATTATGTAAGCACCAGCAGGCATTACTGTCCAAACTACATGTTGTATGCTGTAGATTGCATCCACTGCAACAAAAGGTGCAAAACTGTTGCAATGCACTGGCCTCAGTATTCAGCCCATAAAGTCACAGCCACTGCACTCCTGAACTCATGAAGACCATCAATGGAAAGCCAGGACCAAGTGCTACAAATGTCTCCCCTACAACATTTGCACAGCCACACCCATTTCCTAGCTATACCCCACACAATCAAATTTTTGCAAACATTGCAACAGTTTTGTTCCTCACTGTATGTCCAGTCCACAGATTTCATTTTTTCCTTTGTAAATTCTCTTTTCAGAAAGGCCAGATGGGTTGGGGTAGTGATGGGGCTGCCATGTCAGATGATGGAGAAGATATTGTGACATTTGAATCAGGCTGGAAACCACCTGTCATGGCATTCAATGAGCATCCTCACACATGATACAGTCCCTATCCAGTCAACATCTTCTGATGTTGCATGCTTGTTAAACTCTATCCCAAATTCCACCCACGATGTCCCCACCATGAGTATCTCAGGATTGCCTGGGTGATGCCACTGTTCTATGTCATTGCCCTTGCCTGCTAGACAGTGAGAGAGAAAGGGCACTGAAGGTGCTGAAAACTCCCAGTCACTCAGCTTTAATGCAGTTGAAGAAGGTTTCCCTGGTTTTCCTGTGCTCTTTGAAACTTCCCATTCCACCTGTATCTGAAACTCCTGAAGGTGTGGAGGAACGGATCACCTACTATGCTGTGCAAACCAAAGAAGATTGACAAAGAACATTTTGACTTGGGTGAGCTTTCCTTCCTGATGGGGGTTGATGTTTGAACCCGCTCATTGGTCTTGTAGTGTGAACAAAGAGATGTGACTATGAGCCTCTCGAGACTGCAGGGACCCAAGGTCTCCCCAAACCTTCCTAGTTCTGTTGTGCAAAATCCCAGTATTATGAGCCAGTCTGGTGTCCCCCAAGCCTCTGAGAGTCTGATCCCACAGAACTCCTCCATTTCCCTGGCCCTTCCGAGTTCAGTTATGCAACAGCTTCGCATCTCTGTCCAGTCAACTATTTCTTCAATTACAGCAGGTCTAATGACACAACAGGCACCTACAGACAATGGCCTTCAAGAGGCGCTGGAGGTGCTCAAAACCACTCCCAGCATGAGAGCACTCTGTAGACTTTGGAAACCATTATTAGTCACACTTTGCATTGCTAAGCTTGGACATCACCTTACCCAGAGTGTAGATGGGACCCCACATGAGTTATCTTACAGTAAACTCTCGAAGTATCAGCTGGCTGCAAGATTAAATGGCTGGGTATGTTTCCAATACAATACTCTGATGGATAGGGCTCTCAATGTTCTCTGCCTGGTACTGTGAAAGACAGTAGGTATCATGGATGAGAATGGCAGTTTAGAAGGGGTGCCTTTACAGCAGTCAAAACTGCAAAAGAAAGCCAAGAAGTCCAGAGTGCTTGGTTGCACTACCTTGGCCTTTATCTGGGAGGACTTTGATCACTTGCACATTCCCTCTTGGGTTGCACCTGTGCCTCAGAAGGCAGGAAGTACCCAGCATGGGAAGCTTTCTGCTGATCAGTACCAAACACTTTTTACAGTGAACCTCCCATTCACACTCAGTCACCTTTGGGGTACAAAGGAGCCAGATTCCATGGAGTACATGATGTTTGCCAACTTTATGGATTTGGTGTCAGCAGTAAAACTAGCTACAAGATGTATGATGACTGCTGATCATATATCCAAGTATCAGTTGTACATGAAATGGTACTTGCATACCCTGCTTGACCTCTACCCTGGTCTCTGCCTGTCACCTATGCATGACATTTGTCTTCACCTTGCAGATCTTCTTGAAAATTTTGGCCCAGTTCATGCTTGGAGGTGTTTTCCCTTCGAGAGGTATAATGGTATGTCACTGCAAGCATTTCATAATTTTTCATCCCAAAATATGTTGAAAAAATTGAAAGAAGAGATACTCTTTTATTTGGCCTGGTTCACAGCAAAAATGCAAATATAATATTTTGTTTTCTTTGTCTTTTCTGTGCAAAAACATGAAGTGATGGTAGTGCTGATTAGCTTCTATGCTAATGGGTATTACCATCAATCAATGTTTTGTGGCAAGTCATGCAAAAAAAGAAAATATTATTTTTGCCTTTTTTCTTTGAAAACACCTGTCAAAAAAGAGTATCACTTTCTTCAATTTTTTCAGCATGTTTTCTGAAGAAACATTGTGAAATGCTTGCAGTGTGTTACAGCAAATTCCAACAAATGGGAAGCATGGTGAGGTTTCAACTTCCACATCATTGTGTCACAGGGCTGATCCCCAGTTAGGTGAATTGGAGCAGACCATCCTGCATCAGTTCTGCATGGGTCAACACCTCCATGCACTGATGTCTTCAGAATTCCTGCCCCACAGTGCAACCAGCATGCTTGTTGACTTTGACCATATCTTTCAGACAAGCCTGCGAGGTACCTTGTTCAATGATATTCTGGCATTTGATGGGTCATCAGATGTATCAGAGGAACCTTCCAATGTGGAGGATTTTACACCAATGTCAGAGGATCAGTGCCACCTCCTTCACAACTGGCTTTCCACACACACCATGGATTATGATCCAACCAAGGGTGTCAGACCCTATGGTTCAGTGCACAAGTCAGTTCAACATCGCAGAGAGACATATGCAGTGGCATCCATGTCCCTCAAAAACAGCCACATATTGTTTTGAATGGGGGAGAGTGACCATGTGGCAGGTGTAATTCAGTACATCTTTTCCCACCTCAGGGTGACCATGAACAATGTCACATTGTAGGGAATTAGCTTGAAGGACCAGGGAAAACAGAGAAATGAGGGACTGTGAGTCTTGTTTCATCCTCAAAGGGGATTCTCGAAACTGAGACACCACAGGTACTAAGTTGGTGACTGAAAACAAGCACTGGACTTAAAATTCAACACTGGGAAGAGCCATCAACAGAATATATGCAGCAAAGATGACAGATCTCGAGCTTTGCCCCAGACTTGGGCTACTTGCTCTACAATGAATGTGCAATAGTGTAGGTTCCACTTTTCACATGACTCTCATGCCCCAAACTCCTCGTGTGCTTAGTCATCACTTTACCTGCCACACTCCTAAGTCCTTCCCCTCACTCCTCTCGACCCTCGAAGCCTTCCTTCCAACCCTCGAAACCTCTCCCTCGACCCCCAACACCTCTCCCTCAGCTCTCAAAACCTCTTGCTCAGCTCCCAACACCTCCCCAACCTCTTCTTCTATCAAATCTCTTAGTAGGGGCCTTGCCATGCCTACATCTGATGGGGGCTTTAGATTGCAACCATCCTCAGTCATCACCCTTCACCTCGCCTCAAACCCTCAAGACCACAAGCCCCTCCAAATATGCTCAATCCTGACAACAGAGCAGCCCACAAAGGGCATGAAGCCTCTGCATCCCCTCATCCCAGAGTTGAACAGCCCTCAGACCAACCTCAATGCACTTGACACACTCCCAAGGCCTCCATTCATGTGAGGTGCTGCATCGAGAAGATCAAGAGGGGGAAACTTGAAGCCATCAAATACATGCCACTGGGCTGCCCGAGCCTCAGACAGCTTACTTAACAAGTCCTTGACCCCCTTGAGTACCTGGGGAAGTAGTTAGCACATGACACAGAGTAGATGACTTAAGAAAATATATTTAGCCCTTTGGGCACTGGCTCAGCCTGCTAAGTCTTGAATTCTCTCTCGCCAGCTCGGCTACTGAGTACCAGGGCTTCGATCTGCAACCTGCATGCTTCTGACGTGATGGGACTTGTCTTTGTCACTGTCACACAGCATCTCGAAGACTGTTTGAGCTGGGACAATCTCTCATAGCATGCTCCTTGGCAACTCTTGTCCCTGTAATGGATAATCAGCTCTTTGTGCTGGACAGAAACTTAACCAAGGAAGAGTATTCTGAAGCAAGATAGTAACTGCAGAGGGTGTCCCTGCTCATGACCATCATAAGGAGCTCGTGAGAGAGCTGAGTTTTGTGGGGCAGGCTACACAACATAGGCTTGAAGGAGGGCTTGCATGCCTGTAACAAGTTATCAGTTTGTAACATAGAGCAGACAGAAAATGAAATGAGGAAATTGTTTCTAAATGAGGCTTAGTCGAGCTGCTCGAAGGTCTCATTATGCACACTTGCAACTTGATGTGTCATTGTTTGCATATTCCCAATTTGGGGAACTATTGTTGATCTTCGTCACTTCCCTTTCCATGCTCTTGCTGCCCCTCCCTCACTTTGCACCTTTTCCCAATGACCAGAAAAGTCAGGTTTGCCCCCTCAGAGGACTCTGACCACATGCTGACCATCCTTTGCCAGCTCATCTTGATGGTAGGGGGCTCCTCTGAGAGCCAGGAGACACTGGATGGGCTAGAGGTGTGTCATCATAGCCATCACCTGTCCCCACCTCTGCTGATGTCCTTTGTGGACTTCCCTTTGTGCTGCTGTCGAGCCCCTGCACGTTGCCCCCTCATCACCAGCCCTCACTCCTCTCATGTCCACCAACACCCTTGGCACCCTACTCACTCCCTCCCCAGCTGTGAATGTGAGTTCCCATTGGTGTGTCTGACCTTCCAGCTGACAACATGCTCATGCCAGGTGCTTCATCTCCCTTGGCTTCCCCTCCTTTGAACCCCTTCCTCAATACTTGAACAAGTCACTTTGTCTGTCATCTTGCCCCCTCATACACCCTCACCTCACTCGTCTATCCACCTTGCCATCTTGTCTCTGTTCCAAGAAGGTCCTCAGTAAGCACAGAGCTCGTTACTGAGCTTGCATTGTAGGTATATCGCCTTGTGCTTGTCCTCTCTTGTCACAAAGCTTCGATGGCTTCGATATATACATCCTGTAACTCATTATCAGTGCAGAATATACTCTGTCCCCCTGGCACAATCAAACAACTAAGGCTTGGGTCTGATTTATTTACTTTAAACTGTGAGCTCATGTCTCAAACCTTGCAACCCTCATGCATCATTGCACAATGGCATGCACAGCCAATTATTAAGGTATGATATAAACACACTCACCTGGGCCTTTCTCTTTTCTATTCCTTCTGTTATTGAACAACTTCCTCTCAGCATGTCCCCTCAGTGAGCACAGTCTTACCAGCCCATTCGAGCCACTCAACCAGCACTGGGAAAGTGTTGACAAGATCCCTGACCAGATTCTGACAACTGGGATGACAGAACATATCACTGTCACACTGTAATGATACAGCTTAGCTGCCTGTTTTGCAGTTGTTCAAAAATAAGAGGATTGAGTCACAAGATTAACACATACTGAGCTTCTCTGATCATCACCACTTGATGCAGTACCATCAACATCAGTTGTGGGGTACAATAACTCCTCAAGGCCTGCCACATCACCATCATCAAGCACCCCTGATGGAGTGATTGGGAAACTGCAGGTACTACAGTGCAGTTCTCCTGTGAGAGAAAGTTGTGCATGTGCCCAACTTTGGGACATGTCAGAGCTGCCATCTCCACTAATCTGCTCAAGGCTCTTCTTGACAGACTCAATGGCTTCTTTGATGTCACATAAAGCAGTATATCTTGAGTATGGTCCAACAGCATCATGAACCCTTGAGACAGACTATGTATACCTGCTAGGGCCTGTGAGAAGAGCTCATACATTTGTCTTGAGTAGTCCAGATTCCATTGGCCTTCTTCTCTAAAATAGTCAGTCACTCATCCAGCAAGAGTTGAGATGACTGTAGGCCAGTCAACTAATAACTGATGCACTGGCAGAGACTGTCTGTTGAAGAAATCAATGAGGGAACCAAGGATGAAATGACTCATACATAACTTACTGTTCTTATCCCTTAGTTGTTGCCTAAGGTCATGCCTATATGAAGAGAGGCTGGCTTCTAAGTTTGCAAGGGATGCTTGGTTGTCTTTCAAGCTGATGTCCTCAAATCTGTGTGAGTGATTGGAATGAGTCCAGACCCTGTCATGCACTTTGCAGATGTGATTTTTTTGCAGTGAGGTTAGGCAAATTTCCAAATTACTGAACTCCTCTGCAACCCACCTCTGAGTGTCATCCAATGCACTTAGCTGACCTCCATGATCTCTCAAGGTCTTGCCCACACTTTTCATCATATGTTGCATGCTTTCCACCTGTGCAGCTATCACATGCTGTGACAATGTATCAGCAATAAAGTGTCATAATGAAGCTGCAGGTGCACCTTGTCACCCACTGGCTACCATGGTATTTCATTAGCTTCAGAAATCCTTTGACAGACATCCTTAACATCTCTCCAATGAACTATGGACTTTGTCAGTGAACTGACAGATGCCAGCATCATCATGACCCTTGGATTCCCAAAAGAGACTGGCAAACTTCTCAATACTGCAATCTAAAATGAGGCACATTGCATTACTGTGTAATGTCAAGCATCATCCATACCTTGTGGACAATAAAAAGGAATGAAGAATAAAGGGAAGAATTTGAGATGCATTGAAAATTATATCAGGGCCAAGTTTGAAGTTGAGTTGGCTGTACTGTCAATATTCTTCCAATGACTCCAGGTTGGCATGCTTTTGGAAGAGGTTAAATGCACTATCTGGAACCTGATGCAGTGGAATGCATATTAACCCATTGCTGGGCTGCACACAGTGAGGATCAGCTTTGATGAGGTCTAAGGAAAGCAAAACTCTGTTGTGGAAACCTAGGGCTATATGCATCTCAGGTTAGTGCCTGGGCAAAGAATGAGTGCTGACAATTGACTCAAAACTATAAAGCTGACTGAGTTGGGAGTGCAAGCTAATTTAAAATAGTAAGAACTGCTCCAAGTCCAGAGGGCAGCAGATATGGAAGTCAATGAGTGGGAAGATGCACAAGAGGAATGACAGAGAGGAAGAAAAAGCTGGGTTGAACCTGCAGTGCACCCAAACAAGAAGCTGCTTGTAAGTGTGGAAGTGGTAACTGCTAGAGGCTCAAAGACACTACCTACCTGGTCAGTTGAATGGATAATCATGTGCTTTAGTACAAAGGAATCAACAAATGACATGAAGAGGTGAGTTGTGGAACATGGCATGCTCTCCCCAGTGATGTTGTTATTTGAGATCAAGAAAAGGATTGCATGGATGTGCCTTGCTTTTCAAGGCAAGTATCCACAAACCTATGTAAGCTATTACTGACAGTAATGGTGGTCTATCTGGCAAGTGCTTGGTTAGTCTCTGCTTGCATACATGATCACCAATCAGAGAGCACCAGTTGTCATCAAGTGCAATGCAAATGTGAATGTAATTCTACTGTTTGTCAGATGTAGGCTACATGCCAAGACCTGCTGCTCATCCTTGGAGTTAAAACTAACTTGGTGCAAGGAGTTTGCAGTTACCTATGTATACATCATAACTAATAAGAAATGCAATGGTGTGGTGAGGGTACTACTCAATGCAGTCTCCAGTCTGCTGCTGTTCCATCACTATTGGTAGAACATGCCCAAACCAAAGAGTGAGTCTGAGTTTGAGGCCCTCAGTCAATGTCATCTATTCCAATGCTGCCAAGTCCAAGACCTGAGCTACTGTTTGAGGGAATGTACTCACTGGTGCTTAAATCTGCAGGCCATGTGTCTCTTCTGACAGCTGTCAGCACCAATATGCAGTAGAGTGCTAGCAGTAAAAGATTGCAATGTGATGATCTCAGCAAGCAGATGCATGATAATGGTATCCTTGTCCTCTGACCATTTTTCAACATCCATGTCAAACAGTACTCCATCATGGAAGCAAGAATGGATAAATGCCTCAGTCATACCATCACTGCACATTTGGTTGTCCTTGTCCATCTCATTGTTGACTGAGAGCTACCCACCCACTATGGGGCTACCACTGGAACATTAGCAGTGGTCACTGCCCTTGTTGCCAGGGACAAGTTGAGAGGATACTTTGTTGAGTCTTGGGGAGGGAAGTGCTAGATGGAATCCATAGCCCTTCTCTTTGCATTCTCGAAGCTCTTGATTCTCCCATTCACATTGTTCCTCCATGTGCTGGCAAGATTGTTCCCATTCATATTCAATGTCAGATGAGGAAGTGGTGGAAGGGGCAAAGCTAACTGACAGACCCACACAGAGACAGCAGTTTTCCTCTATGTACATACTTCTAACACTAAAAAAGTAACCCTAAATCTGGTTTTTCTGTATAATTTTTTCAGAGTCCATATCATGCACCACCAGGAATACATTATTATATTAGTGTGTCATTTAAGACAAAGAAAAGTGGAACCTGACCAACCTGCCAGTGACATGTCAACAGTAAGATCTGACCTCTACTGCCATTCTCTGATCTGACCTCTACCTGCCATTTTCTGGTATTCAGATGTCTACTTCCATCTCCCCAGAACAGTGGCCATTTTGATAAAGTTCTCCCATTGACAAAGACAGAGTCACCCATGTCATAATCTCCCACATACCCACTGTGGCTACATTACATAACAATGTGACTCCACTGATTCTGCAGCACTTTGCACCACCAATCCCATGTGTTCCACAGTGAATCTTCCAGTAGTCATGGAAAGTCCAATTTCAATCCCAAACAAATGCATACAGCACTGATACATTTCCTCACCATTCAGAAGGTGAAACATCAGCAGCACAAGTGTAAGACAGCAGATCCACATCAGTCCTTTGGGTGATCTCATGTGCTGCAAAACTGATATCAGGGTCACCCATAGCTCTGGCAAGGTGAGTCAGCCCAGTATGCCTTGGTATATCAGATGGACATGTACTTAGTGTTGAAGGATCATGATCTTCAGCAGGTGTCTCCCTGGAAGCTCAACAAATTTCATGATTCCCCAGGAGCATTCCATTAGTTTAGATCAGAAGGATGCAATCCCCTCAGCTTTCCGCCTCCTCACATCAAGAACATCACAGAAGGTGATTTCTTTTTCTACTGGGTCAAAAGTGTTGGTAAATGCCAAATATGGATTTGGAAGAGTGTTGGTGTGGCAAGCACCTGGGTACCAGCTCAAGAAGGAGAGCAATTCATGGGCAGGGATGGTACTATGAGGTATTTCATCATCACTGATGGTCATCAGCCATCCTTGGTACAAGCTGTGACATGGGAGAGAAAATATAAGCAAAGGCAAGTGGTCATAACCCTTTCTTAGCACATTTGCTGCAGAAGCAGGCTAGATTGAATTATGTTTGGGGATAATTGGGTCCATAGCAATAATCTTACTGTACACTGTGGGTAGTAATACTCTATGTTACATTACCTTGAAAGGTTTCTGTTGCACCATAACCCCAATGGGAGGATGCCTCTTGATCCACTACCACAACCATCTCCCCATGGGAAAACTTCCTCCCTGCCCAAACACCAGTGCCAGACAGCTGATCCATGTCCAATAAGACTTTCCAACATTGGAAAACATTACCATTCCTTCCCAAAAGGCACATTCAAAGCTTGTTTTGCCCTGCCTGTAATCCCTAAGTTCATGCTCACTCACTTTGCTTCCACCCCATCCACCTGGACCTGGACAACCAAGGACAGCCCCAACAAGGGCAGGTCCTTCCAGGTCCCAACCATCCCCATAACCTGTGGTAAGGCTGCACTGAGGGCTGTCCACTGGATAGTCACAGTCTTCCACTTGTTCAAAACCCATCTCAACCTGATTGCTATCAATCAGAGCAATGGAAGGGTCCTGCCTGGATGGCTCAGATTATACCAGAACAATATGTATGTCCACCTTTGAGGACAACTAAAGGCACATACATCACCTAAGAAGGTGAGTCCACTTGTCCCCAAACTGTCCCCCCCACCCAATCTGCCCACTGCTATGGTGGCCCCCTCTACCACTGCAAATCCTTCTTCCCTAGAGCATGTATTAGCAGAGATACAAAAGGAACTGCAGGAGTTACATACCAAGTTCTACAACTATGTTTCAACCCATGAGGCATGCTGTGTGAAGTGTGGCTCTCAAAGTTCATCTGAAGCCTCCTTGGAGGATGGTCAAGAAGACCAATCAGACTGCCCCCCTCCTCCCTTCCAATATTATGTGCCCAGTGTTGATGGCACAAGTGTTGAGGACACCAACCCCCCCTCATGGCTGAGGTCGGCTCTCAGCCACCCTGATACCCCACTGTCATTCCAGAGTGAGATCCACACTCCTGATCCCATCTCATTCAACCCTCTCCCATCAGGAGCACTCAACGCCATCAAACTGATCTTTGATGGCACCCCACCCTTCTATCTTGGCATTTACAGAGACAGATCACTTGCACTCGCCACCAATGCCCCTCGGGGCATGGTATCCACCTCCTTTAGGTTCCCACCAGATCCATCCACCCCTAGGGCAAACCATTAGTGGTCAACATCTCCACCCCATCACCTTATCTCCCTCTTCTCTAACTGTTTTCACTCCCTCTGTACAGCATTGAGTAGCTTACCCTCTCCCACCCTTTTTAGGTTCTTGGCCTGCTTGTACATGACAGTGAGCAGATTTGTAGCTAGAGTATCGTTCATCCCCCCCTCCTGCATCCAGACTTTTGCGTGGTACCATGTAGTCAGTATATTGCAACATAGGGCCCAGTGGCCCTCAAGCAATTAAATCTGGAATCAAAAACAAAAAAAAACCCCAATGGGAACCAGTGTCCATAGCTTTTGAATCTTGAGAACAAGTGGGACTGGCACTGTCTGATAAAATTGCATTTTTAGTTGTGCATCTCTTCCCTGCCATTGTAAGCTTTTGTTACTTGGTTCCCAGCCTGAGAGAATACCCAGCCAGCCCTTCATGGCTGCAACTTCAAATAAGCTCACCCTGTAAGCATTCCAATTCCTTCTATCCAGTTTGAGTTCTGGAACAGTTGAGTTGGCCATTTTGTATCTCCAGATTCCACTGCTAGGTGGGGCTCATAACCTGCAGAATACTTAGTAGTCACTAAGTAGACACTACAGTACTACAAAAAATTAAGTGCAGGCTATGCACTTTTGTAATTTGGTGGCTATGCAACAGCACACCAGCTGTTATCTCCAACAGTGGGTGGCCCATGTACATTCCTTGGTTTATCCTGTTGGTGGTGCTGACCAGCCTTGTTTCCAGCTAGCAGCTTTGTTTTGGCTTGTTTTGAGTTGCAATGTATGTTGCTCATTGCACCATCCATCCAGCACCTTATCTTGCCTGTCTTGACATCTCCAAATGTCTCTTGACCTTGACATAGCATGTTCATATCTACACTGCACAAGCTTCTGACACCTTCAAGGCCCTCCTGCAGTGTCCTGGACTTGATGGTAAGCTTCAGTGACATTATCATGGCCTTTGTACACTTTCTTGCTCATTCACCTTCTACTGATGTTTCTAGCTTCAAATTTAATTTATCCTCATTGATGCCTTGCCTGGTGGGTCCAACTTGGGTGCCTGTGGGATCCTCTTGCCTGCAGGAGAACAAAGAAGTAGGAAAAACAGCACACCCAGTCTCAAGCTATTCCAAATTTCATTCTACAGAGCCTCTCTCCATGAAAGTGGGGACACCTCCAGAAATGCTGAGAGAATTGCAACAAAAAATATACCATTTGAAAGGCCTTGTCAAGGAACTTGAATCCCAGTTTGCAAGAGGGATGGATGAGTGGCAGGTGCAATATTCTGTGGACAAGGTGGGGAATAACAGGTCTGTTTGTTGACCAAGAATATCTGCAGCACAGCCACAGAGCTGCAGCCTCAGGCCATGCTTCACACTTTTCAAAAAGTCAGGCCAGGCCCAGTGCAACACTTAGAGTTGGTTCTGATAATCAGCCACTTGACATTGCTTGCATTATAACTCTCTCCATTTCAGAAATGCAGGAGGCAGTGCTTTTGAGCAAGTTATCACAGGGTGCTTGAAAGGAGAATTCCAAACAAGAGTCAGCCAGCCAACAATGCATACTGCTAAGAGAGGGGAGAGCTATGGACATACTTCATGATGTGATGATGAAATCATCCTGAAGTCTGCCTATTCTTTCCTTTATGGTTACAATTGTAATTGACATGAATGACATAGTGTATGACCACACTGTAAGAAATGGTTGAACTTGCAGATTAGCAAGTCTTTTCACCATGTGCTCCTACCCCATCAATAACTACATCTGCACTGCTGGTACATACTTTTGCCAACCAACATCGCAAAAAACTAATCTATCTCAACCCCTAGCTACAATCACAGGAGGCATATCTACCATCCTCTCCTTCTTTAGCAATGCACATCCTCTGGTCACATTCACATTCACACTTCCACTTGTTACCTCATTACCACCTGCCACCACCCCAACATCCACCTCAGCAACACCAGCACCTCCATCCACCACCTCAGACAGCAGTACTGTTGTTGCCAGTATGCCAGTAGCACATACCCAGTCAGGTCCACCTTGGTCTGTGCAGGATTGGGTGGATTGTCAGGTAATGTAATGGATGGGTTTGTTGGTGGTTGCTGAGAGGTTGATGAATCCATTCCCACTTGTGACATAGATGTTGATGTGGCACCTGTAACTCCACCAGGAAGAGGGAGAAAAGGAAAGGATGGTGGGGGGGGGGGCAGAGGTGGGAGTGGCAGCACTCCCAGTAAAGATGCATTTGGTAGCTCTTCAGACACAGGAGTGGCATTGGCAAGTGAAGAGAGGCATTGGTGGTAGTGTGGATGGAGAAGGTCAATTTGGTCCTTGACATTCTTGGATGCAATGGGGAGAAATGGCAGAGGGGATGGATATGGTGGTAGCACTTCTGTCAGTTTTGCTCTGCAGTACAGAAAACATCAATGAAAGAACAGAAGAACCACATTAGCAAATGCATTTTGCAGACAAGGAAGCCAAAAAAAATCACATACTTGACACCTCCCATAGCATCTCTCTTTCCCTTGAGCAGTTTTCTCAGTACACCCAGACTCAAAAGTCCCAGTTCTGCAGCAATACCCAAATCACACAGGCCCAAGAAGTCTTCCCCAAACATGTCTGTGAACATACCCATCACAAGGATATCCTCTTCCTCCTGATCTGAATTGTAAATTGCATCATTGTCTGGGCAGTCAGTGCTCATCTGTTCATGGGTAACATCAATTAGAGGATATGGGGAGTAGGAAAGAGCTTACAACCTTGCATGTGCATTTTCCAACTTCTTCTCCAGCTTTGCAAGCCATGTCCCTTGTCTCACAATGTCATCTTTGATATACCACTTAACATCTTGTATCCAGGTGATACCACTCTCAAACAGTGCTGCCAAATAATTTCCTATGTCATATGCAGGAAGGATGTACCAGGTAGCATTGGTTTGCTGCCTATGTGTACCTCAGAAGTCATGGTGTGTGCATACTTGTCACATAGAAACCACAGCATCTGCCCAGGGCTGAGAAAGAATTCAGATGCCACTCCAGTTAGAACATCAAGCACATCTCCCAAGGTTCCTAGACCCTGAAAAATGACAGTGGCATCAGCACATGACAAGGTCAAATGAAAGAAGTACAACAGTAGGACATATTTACATGTGACCAAGCAAAACTGGAAATGGCCATTCACCTTGGAACCACGCATGCTCCAAAACCTTCCTGTTCATCCACTTTAAACAAGACCCCATAGCATGTCCCCCAATCTTGATCCCACCTCTCACCATGGTTTTCCTGTTGCACCTCACAAGCAAGCCAGCTACAGTCTCTCATCAACTACATCCTCTGGCAGCCATGCCTCTGGATTGGGAACATCCTCAATGTTCTGTCCCATCACCAACTCCACCTATGCCCAAACCCATACTCAGTGCACCAGTCCCTGTGCCATGTTCCCCTTCATTGAACCCAAGAGCTGTAAATCTAGTGTGTCCTCTGTATCCACTTGATTGCCATGAAATTGGCATTCTTGAGAGAGAATAGAGTCCCTGACTGTGATTGCACATGCACTAGACAAATACAATGTTTCTGAGGTGTTGTAGGGGTGGATGAAATGGTTGTGACAGTAGCAGAGGGAATGGCAATTGGAGCCCTGCAAGGGGGTCATTGGGGTAGCAGGGGTGGGAAGGATGCAATTAAAGGCAGACATGGCAATCCATTGGTGAGATACATGTCACTCTGGATGGCATTCCACTACAAATCTATCAGTTCCCCCTCATTAGGCAGCTGAAATGTCTCAGTGCTAGAGTCTACCTTGTCTCCTGAGTCTGGCAGTATTGAGCATGGCCACTTCACTACCTAACCTATCCTAACCTAAGCAATGGTGTTTAAAGGATTGGGGGAACTTGCAGCTTGTGCTTTTCACCTGTATTGCTCAGTATCTCCATCTTGACATCCAAGTCCACATTGTCACTATATGTGTCTTCATTGTCAACCTCAGGAGACACAGTAGAGTGCCCAAGGCAAGCTGCCATTTTCTGAACATGTGAGAGCATGGAAGGTGCAGGCCCTTCTTGGAGGTACAGACTGTTTCCATATACAAGCCTAGTAATTTCTGGTTAGAGTACATTCTGTTCTTCTGAATTTCCCTCCTACCGAGTTACACATTTTTTACTTAGCCAGACACATAGTTATATTTTGTTGGCTCATATTTTTGCACCTCAGTCTTCACACCTACAAGACAGAGGTGAGCTGCTAACTGATATGCTCTCTGATACACTACTCACCAATCATAGTTGCTCCTTCTGTTTAGGTACTTATCAATACAGGTCTTCGCACCTGTGAGACTGAGTCACTCCTTCTGTTTAGCTGTTTCTGTCATATCATCATAACACCTCTCCCCTTTGAAGATCAGTCACATCAAGTAGCTGTGCTAGGCCAAGGTCTAGATCACAGAATGCAGACATGCCTTTCTGTGTGCATATCAGTGCAGGCATATTGCCAAATGACATCTGTTTTCAGGGTCTTGCCTCCATGATAAACAGAGGTCTGGTAGCATGGCCCTTAGTTGTAAATATGGAGGAAGAGTATGAGTAGGCATAGTATCACAGTCTCTATCATGGAGTGTCAAACCATTGAGCTTTGGTCTGGCAATAGGACAATTGACATGGTGGGATGGGCTGCCAGGAACAGGAGGGTCCATGCAATCTCTTCTATCTGTAATGCTCATGGGGAGTCTCTCTTCCTTTTTCTTGAGATGCATGGCACGATGGCAGAGAGGGTGGTCCTGGGGGAGGGGAGGCAGTGAATTCAGTGTTGAGGACAAGGAGGTGATGGTACCTCTGTGGAGGTGTACACAAAACAATTTGACCACATGAGGTCTAGGTGATCCTTGAACTCATGCTTTGATTTGTATTGCCTTGCCTTGACTTTCTTCAGCATGGTCTGGAGGTCCATGGAGCTGGAGATGACTGCAGGTGTGGGTGAGAGGAAAGAAGAACAACACATCCAGGAGAGTACCTTCATATAGTCCAGCATGTCTGACCTTGAGACAGGTTTGAGGAATGCATCAGTGTCATGATTGTCCAATGCTCATAGAGGAGACCCTCAAGTGACTCATAGAATGGGTCTACAGCCTTGCTGTCCCATGTGATATGCCATACATGCAAGATGATAGATAGTCAGAGGGGGTGAGGAATTTGAGATACTTATGTGGTCATCTTTGATGGTGTTGGGACACAGTTTCAAGTCAGGCATATTGCACAGAGGATGTGGGGTCAAAGGGTGAGGACAGAGCACTTGCCTTAGAAGTTCAGTTGGTCTTGGACTTGAGAGTACTGAGAAAGTACTGTAGTTCTGAGAAGAGGATGATATAGATCATAACAGATGAGCTCATTACATCTCTGGACTATCCTAGAGGGTTTATATATGTACATGGTGCACATGGACCAGGTAAACTAGCACCATGATAAGAACTACCATAATTGTAAGTAAGAGGACCTTCCTTATAGGTACTACTCTGTCTTTCTACTAGGAACATCTTATCTGGTTATCTGGTAGAGAGAACATCATAGAATAGTATGGAACAACTATTCTTAGAATAGGAATCACATGTAAGTGATATTAGCTGGTAATAATTTCAACACTCCCCCTTGCTCTAATTTGGTTGGTTTACCAGACCTAATGATGAGCAATTTTCTTCAAACTTTTGCCAGGTTAAGGACTTGGTTAATCCATCAGCCCTTTGATGAGTAGTATTGACATATTCTATGGTGAATAACCCTTCTTCAACACATTCTTGAACAAGTGCCATTGAATGTCAATATGTTTGGAATGACCATCAGAGACTGGGTTTTCTGCAATAAAACATGCACCCATATTATCACAGTAAAGGATAGTCTTGTCCATTTTGAATGACAATTCTTTGAAGAGCATATCAAGCCATTTGATCTGCCTGGCTGAATCACACATTGCCATATATTCTGCTTCAGTAGAAGAGAGAGTGATTGCCTTTTGTTTTTGGGATCTCCATGAAATAAGGGAGTTACCATAGTACATGGCATAGCTGGTGGTTGAATGACAAGTGTGTTTATTTGAGGCCCAATTGGAATTGGCAAAACCATAAATTCTAGCTTTGTTTCCATAATAATGGAGGCAAAGATTTGGTGTGGATGCCACATAGTGAACAATATGAAGTGCCTGTTTAAGATGGAGATTGGTAGGATTTGACATATATTGTGACATTTGGATAACTGAATATGCTATATCTGGTCTGGTTCCCAGAGCCATATAAAGAAGTGATCCTATAATGGATTGATATCTTGATCAAAGTTGAGAATTGGATTGATAACCTTCAGGAGCTTTCTCTGGAGTGTAACCCAAAGGTAAAGGTGTGCAAATCGATGTTGTGTGCTCCATGCCAAATCATTTAATGACCTTTTGGACATAGGGAATTTGGTCTAACCAGAGTTCACTCACTTAGATCTCTTGATTCCCATTTCTTCATAAACTTGTCTTTCTTCTTCCATACTAGGTTTTTATGTGAGGCAAGGAAAAGTCCATCGTCCACATAAACCAAAAATACAACCATTCCAGCTTTTGATTGATAATAGTATACTCTGGCATCAACTTTTGAATGAAGGAAGCCCATTCACAAAAGTGATTGATGTAACTCTTTGTTCCATGAGAGTGCTGCTTGTTTTAACCCATAGAGTGCTTGCAGCAACTGATAGACTTTGTGCTCTTGACCTTTGACTTTAAATCCATCTGGTTGTTCCATATAAATTTCGTCATCTAGCTTGCCATATAAGAAGGCTGTTTTCACATCTAATGCTTCCATATCCCAATTGTGCTGTGCTGCATGAGCTAGGAGGATTTGCACTGTTTCAAAGTGTGTGACCAGGGAAAAGGTATCTTCAAAGTCTATCCCATACTCTTGAGTAAAGCCTTTTGCTACTAGTCTGGCTTTGTGACAACCATCACTTTTAATAGGGTAGACCCATCTTGATTTAACCAGTTTATGTCCTAGAGGAGGATCCACAAGTGTCCAAACCTTTCTTTCTTTGATCAATTTTAATTCATCTCTCATTGCATCAAACCAGATGGTTTGTTCAGCTTTTGGAAGTCCAAGAACATCCCTAAACTGTTCTGGTGCTTGTTTAACACATGCAGCTAATCACATCACAAATGAGGCATCAGTGCTCTCATTGCTTCAAGCTCCCAGAAAATGCAAAGGTCCTGCTTCTGGTTGTTTTTTTTCCTCTTGTGATGGTTGCAGATTCTGCTGAGGAACTTTTTCTTTAATATTACAGATTTTTTCTTTGACAATTTTATGTATAGCATCTCATTTTTCTTGAATCTTTTTTTTTCAATTTTGACTGGGTCTCTCCTTTCTCCATAAACATTTCCAGGTCAGAGTGGAGGTCAAGTGATTTGAGGATGTTTGGGGTTTTCTCTAGCAATAACGAGATTTCATTGAGGTTCAGCAGGAACATTGAAAGGTCTATGAGGATGTTGTACCCATTCATCTCTAATCTGTGGTACATTTTGATTGGTACATGGATTCACCCTCGGTGGGATATCCCTAGGTGGTATATGTAGAGGTCCAGCATCCTGCTCATCATCACCATTATTCCATGGTGGGTCATTTTGTTGTGCACTTTGTGGTCAAGATTGGGGTCTCTCATCCATTGGCTGATCAGGCCCATTATCCATCTAATCATCATTGGTAGGCATGTTTATGTTATCTGGTTGTTGGTCTGTCACAGGGATAAGGTTGGAGTCATTGGATTTGTTCTCCTTTCCTCTATTTGTACTACAAAAAGGAAAATTTTCTTCAGCAAACTTTGCAGTTCTTGCAATAACAACCTTCTGGCCATTTAGGAATTGATATCCTTTTGTATTGGGTTCATACCTGAGGAAAACCATCTTGAGGACATGCGGTTCCAGCTTGTCTTTTCATTGATCTTTGGGAATCCATACATAGGCTAGACATCCAAAGACTTGAAAATAGGATATGTCAGGTTTCTTGCCTAGGAATACAGTGACTCAAAAAACCCTTTCAATGTTTTGCTGTTTTGTATTGATGGTGATGCCAAAAATCAGGGAAATGCTAAGAAATCTTGCAAATATTCATCCAGATAGCCCTAGGTCATGGCTTCAAAAAGGTACCTTACTCAAGTTGTTTGGCTTTGTTTTGGTTGGGATATTGCATGTTTAATCAGGACATTAATTCATTCTTCATGTCCTGAAGTGCCAGAATGACTTCCATGACATTTTCACCTTTCCCAATACTGATTACTGTCAGGACTCCTCAGGCATTCGTAGCAGAAATGGTACAGGAATGAATTTGAGCAACTATTTTAAGAGACCAATGGTGCTGGGCATACATCCTACTCATGGTGATGCCATTACCACCATAATTTGCTGACATTTCCCTGAGAGAATAGTCCTGATTGAGTGATGGTACAGGATAGAGGATCAATGACTCAAGTTCAATGGTTGGCCTTGTTTACATGCTGACAAACCGTCAAATTGATTATGTGATATATTTTGTAATCACTAGCATGCATGACCACCAAAAATTCAGGCTCCAAACCATAAATTATGCTGTCCAATTGCCATGAATATGCTGCCATTTCATCAGCAAAAAAACCCTTTCAATGAGTTGTCCTGATTAAACATGCAATATCCCAACCAAAACAAAGCCAAACAACTTGAGTAAGGTACCTTTTTGAAGCCATGACCTAGGGCTATCTGGATGAATATTTGCAAGATTTCTTAGAATTTCCCTGATTTTTGGCATCACCATCAATACAAAACAGCAAAACATTGAAAGGGTTTTTTGAGTCACTGTACTAGTGGACCTGGACATGATGCATAGGTGTCTATCATCAATGAGTCAAATTCTAATGAAGTCAAGGCTTGCCACACTTCACTGTGGTATGTTGTATGATGCAGTGGAAGTGTGCTCAACATTAAGGATAGCAACCACACACTAGTATGCAATCTGTTGGTAATGTGCATGTGAGGACAGACCAAAACCCTCTCTGACATTGGAGTGCATTATGGGCAAGGTACAGCTCAATCATCAAGGTAGTCAGTGAAGCTGAGCTGCCAGGAGGTATATTAATATGCATATAAACCGAGAGTACTATGAGACAGAGGTGCAGAAGGTGAACAGCACATCCCTATCTGTAATAGTCTTTAACTTTTCACTATGGTCTAGTTTACCATATATAGACACCCCCTGGTTAGGGTTAACACAGTCACTCAGTAGATGCTTAAGCTTAGTCAGCATAGTTGCACTGTTCCAGCATGTTTCACTGAAACTAATAGCACTTATACCTCTTTGTTTGGTTTATTCTACAACATCCCTTGGTACAGACACTCTAGTTAGTATACAGTAAATACCAGGCTTTCTTGTTGTAAGATACTCCAATCAAGTTCATCTTGTGCTTGCCACTTAAAACTCATTCATCATCTTCATTCTCTATCAGTTCTTGGAGTGACCAAGTTGCAACTTTTGTTGTCAGCATCACACCATCTGCTATTGTATACAGAAGAATGACCAATGGCTGAGAAACAACAGCCCACTATGATGGAACATCTCAACTCATCATGATCCATCAACAGTGCCAAAGAAGACTTGTCAATTGCCAGAGGCAGTGACAGCAGGCCACAATCACACCCAGTGACCCCAAAGACTTCATGGCCAATTCTGTCAACCACCAGAGCACAGCAGGCCATGATCACATCTGCCTCAAGAGTCAGAGACAGCATGACCTGCAAGGTGTCAAAGCTGCAGGAGATTGACATAAGCTGCAGCAAAAAGGCTCCATGCTCACACTGTGATGGTGAGGCACTCAATGGGGTGGTTCCTGGTGCACAGTGTCATAAGCATCCAGACAGGTACAGATAGAGAATGACTGGCAGTGGAAGGAGGGAATGGTGGGTTGTAAGGACTTGGTTAATATCAGCTGACAAGAAAGAAAGCAGCCTCAAATCAGCACTCACCCATTGCTGCTGGAGAAAGGGCAAACAGCAGCCATCAAAGACAGCAACCACAGATAAGTTCCATGGAATATATGAGAGCAGATGGCGATCACAACTGCCACTCACTCATCACCACATGGAAGTGGCAGCTACCCATCTCAGCCACCCTGGATGATCATGCTCACAAATACAAACCAATGGATGCAGGAAAATGGAGCGAGATCACATCCACCACGGCACGTCTACAACCGTAAATGGTGCAGACAAACAATGACAAATGAAAGCACAGCATATCCTTAAACACTCCTGATCTAATCTAATGGGGTAGTGATAAGCCATGGCACGGTGGGCCAAATGCTAGTAGTGACTCTGTAAGAAAACGAGGTGAAGACCTTCAATGACAATGATAGTGTGGAGTGTTGGGTGGACACATGAGCCATAGCTATGAAATGATCCAGGCTAGGATGCTGGCAGGGATGGGAATCATGTAAGGGTGACCTTGATCTCCCAGTTACTGGATCAGGCATGCCCAACCTGACCAACTCTCCTTCCATTCTCCATTCTCCTTCTGTGGGAAGGCATTCCAGAATCGAAGCATCTCATTGCCAGCCCCCATGACGATCGTCTCACCCTCAGGGCTCATAGTAAGGTAGAGCACACGATGTGTGTGCCCTGTCAACATAGCAACCATAGATAGGGACGGATACTGCCAGATGCAGATCTGATTCTCCACTGTCGTACTTGAGAACCCATGCATACTCACAAGTTTGTGAGAAGTCAGCGACCAGATCAAATTGCACACCTTTAGTCCATAAGGCAGTACCAGGGTACGAAATCTGAGGCATATCACATACCTGACTACCCGTGTCAAGTTGGTTCAATATGCTCCCATTGTGTGTGTTCCAAAACTGTATATGTTTGTCCTGCATGCCCCCTCCTGATGCCAATACTCCCGATACATGTGGATCCCAGGCTAAGGCCTTGACAGCTGCTGTGTGGTCATGGAACTTCCACAGGGGTAAGTCCCCACCATCTGCAAATGCAGATAAGCTCCCAGAGCGTGTGTGCATCATTCCAGGACTGACACCGATCACTGCAGTTGCACTGCTACATCTCGATCCCCTCAGATCCCATATGCATACCTTGTTGTCATTCCCACTGCTGGTGAGCATGGCCCCTGCTGTATGTACACCAAATCCTGGGCCTAGACCTCCACCACCAGTGCCAATGCTGCTGCCAGCCATATTCCCAGAACCAGTGCTCCAACGTAGGCCACAGACTTCATGTTTATGGCTGGCATAGCGATGGAAGGGATGGGTGCTGACTTCATGAACATCATGATGGTGGACCATGCGATCACATGACCATGAACTGAGTACATCGGTGTTCCATGATAGGGCACTGATGTGCTGGGAGTGGGCTGGATTGTAAGATCATATGAGGGATAGAGAAGGAGCATTGTAAATGTGTAGTCTTCCAGAGAGGGTGCCCACTGCGAGGATGGTGCCCGGAGCAGCAGGAACGAGTACCTTTTGTACCCAGGCAATGGAACTGACGTTGTCGCCTACATTGGAAAGATCACACAGTTTGGCAACCGTGGCATTGAAGGCAGTCCATAGATATACATGAGTGCTGAGACTGATGCCGAGGATGTTTGTTGTGCTCCAGTCTATGAGGTTGAGATAAAAGTCTCTGCTAGATCGGGGGCATCGAGAACACAATATGGTGTTTTGCAAACAGCATGTGGCTGATGGCAAGGGGATTCAAGCAGCTGACATGAAGAGGCATGTATGGGGGACATAGAGTATGCTTTGTCCATAGGAGTGTCTAGATGGTGGGCAGGTGCTAGTGGGCCTGAGAAGGGGGAAGTGTAGTGGAAGATGCAGTGCCTTGTTGGCATGGATGGGGGAATGGAAGAGGCAGGTGCAGTTGGAGGGTGAGATGGTGGCGTGACCTCTGTGTGCAGGATAGAGGTGAAGATGAGATTGGCTTGTTCTGTTGGAGGTGTCAGACAATCACAGAGACACAGTCAGGAGTTAGCAGGTGCCTTTGAGCATGTCAGGCTCAGACAGGATGATGTGTTTCAAGGGCATGCATGGACCCGAGTTGTCCAGGAGGTGGTACGATGTGCGCATGTTGCCCATGTCGTGGGTTGGCATGAACCGATCGCCATAGGTTGTCAGACAACTGTCCAGCAGTGAGTCTGGCCTGGTGCTGTCACTCCTCATCGTCAGTGGTGTCACCATGGTAGGCCATAAGGCAAGCGAGGGTGTGTTTAGTCTGGATGTTCTGGGCTCTATTCGTCGCAGCGCCTCGTCATCATCGGTTTCAGAAGCACGCAGACACTTTCCAAATGGTGAGTTTTTGAGGGTGGACATGTCAACATGATACAGTGTTGGCCTCCACTCAGAATGGGAATGTGAACAACACATCGATGAGGTAAGCAAAAGTGTACATTCTGGTTAGGGTTTCTTATTTTGTCACTCCATCACACATGGGAAATTTCAATATTGTGACATAGGTAGAAGATAATTCAGAAGGTAATTGTAGAACATTATATTCTGATAGTATTATCTGTTCTGTATAATTTATTATTCTGAGGTAGGTCTGAATGGGTTTGCAACATATATTATTTCACAATTGTATTCTGAATTATATTCTACCCATGGCAAAATCTGGAAATTTCTGATGTAGCTATTGTTAGGGTTACTGGTTGGTTTACTATTTAGTAATATGGCCCAGATTGGCAGTTGCACAAACCTGCCAAGTTGGCAATATGGGCATACACTGGAAATTTCAATATTTTGACATGTGTAGAATCAGAATGCAATTGCAAAATATTATATGTTACAAATATGTTCAGACACACCTCAAAATATAAAATTATACAAAACAGATAATACCTTAGCAGCATGTAATATTTTACAATTGGCTTTTGAATTATATTCTATAAATGACAAAATATTGAAATTTCCCATGTGTCAGTGATCCTGGCACTCACACCACCACTGCCAGCACAATGAACGTCAGTAGCCCCATCTTGCTTGGCATTGGCTTGTCACAACTGACTGCCTTGTTTTCAGAATATGCTCAGGGCACTGACTGAGAACCAGTGCAGGGCATTGCCTCGTTGAAATTATTACCAGCTAATATCACTTACATGTGATTACTATTCTATGATATTCTCTTCTACTGGATAACCAGATAAGATGTTCCTAGTAGAAAGACAGAGTAGTATCTATAAGGAAGGTCCTCTTACTTACAATTATGGTAGTTCTTATTGTGGTGCTAGTTTACCTGGTCCATGTGCACCATGTACATATATAAACCCTCTAGGATAGTCCAGAGATGTAATGAACTCATCTGTTATGATCTATATCATCCTCTTCTCAGAACTACTTTCTCAGTACTCTCAAGTCCAAGACCAACTGAACTTCTAAGGCAAGTGCTCTGCCCTCACCCTTTGACCCCACATCCTGTGTGCAATAGGTTGTGAGCCCCAACTAGTGGGTGCTTATCATCTAACAGACAATAGATCATTGAGGAAGACATTCATCATTGACTATGCCATTGAATGGACCTGAGGCACTAGGTTGGGCCTTGGCCACCTTGTTGCTATCATTCATACTAGGCATTTGTCAGGCAGTCTATGTTGTAAATGCAGTTGGAGGTCCTTTTAATCTTGTGTTGGTGTTATCTACTGTCATGTGGGGTACTTTTTTAGGTCTTCCAACTTGGCATGGCATCTACTCCTTGTATCAGGAGTATCATATTCTCTTGGGGCACTATCATCACTGTGCATTCATGTTGGTGTCCTTGTTGAGGCTAGGGATCTCGGATATCCCTGCCCTCTTATGAGGCACACAAATCCCAGGATTTGGATTTCCAATCTGATTTGGACCCAGTTCCTCATTACCCTGTTTCTCCGCCATAGTATCTGATGATTCTTCCTGTCTCTGAGAGAGAAATTCTTCTCCAGGAACATTATATTGAATGGCCCCAATGTTTTATTGGGCCTGGTGCCTTTCTTGAAAATCCAGTTGATCCTGATTTATTAGGAGGTCATCCCAATAACCTCCTAGAGCTTCTCCCTTTGACTCCTGATGAGGATGACAAGGATCCAAACCAGTTAGCCAAGTTTGATCTCTTGTAGTCATGTCCTTTCATCATCTCCTCTTGAGTTCATTTACTGACCCACATCCTGGTATCCAGATGTCTGCTGTCATAATCAACCAGAACACATTGATCACCAAGCCTGCTTTACCTTCCTGACCCTTCCCAATTGCAGTAGAGCAAGAGACCACCATTGCACTGGAGGAGGTGAGTATGACAGAAGAGTATTTGCACACTAGGTATATAAAACATATAATCAGATATATTGAGGAACTTTATCATGAAAAAGCCAGCCATTGGAGACAAGCAGCTTATGGAGATCATGAACAAGCCTTTTTCTTATGTATGCCCTCTCAAAACTCTGTTGTCCCCACTATCACCATGGAGTATGCTTGGTCACAACTAAAATGACCTGATGACTTTGACTTCTCATCACCATTCTATGATCCTCAAACACATGTGGCCTTTCATTCTTATTTTGTCCATTGCTTGCCAAAACTTTCTCCTGCATCAGCTCTGCACACCATAGCTAATTTTAACAGTGTAGATATTCCATTGTTCTGCTATGAAGATCCTGCCATCCATACAATTCCTGCTTTTACAATCACAAATGACATCTTCTTTTACTTCAAAGGAAGAGCCCATCCATCCTATGATTTCCAGCAGTTTTCCAGATTCATCCCCTCTCTTTGGGTTTGGAACTGCTGTCTGGAAAGCACTTTCCAAGGAGTTTGGAACTCCAACAAAACAAGCCTTGAGTGCATGCCCAGATATCTCTGGAGCAGGACAAAAAGTGGAGAACAATGAAGAGATCCTTAGGTCATATTATCCTTACAGGATCTTAAATACAGTATTGATATGGAGCACTGGACTTGGTATGAAGAAGATTTCCAACATCTCTGTTGGAGACTATAAAGCCTATGGTGACACCTTCATCATGCCAAAGTTGAACAGTTACCAATACATTACCCAAGCTCATTGTTCCCTCACCGGCTACCCAGAGTGGGCTATGCTTCAATCAGAAACTGGCAAGTCAATAGGCAAGTTCCTCTTTGAGCAGATTCTATGTCATTGGGGAGCTGTTGGGGAAATCATCACTGACAATGGTGGACCTTATGTCTTAGCTCTCAACTGGCTCTCCAAGACCTATGGCATTCAGCACATCACCATATCACCTTATAACTTGCAGGCAAACAGTGTTGTAGAATGGTGGCATTTTGATGTTAGAGAGGCAATGGTGAAGAGTTGTGAGGGAGAAGCATCAAGGTGGTCAGAGGTAGCCCCATCAGTCTTCTGGGCAGAAAGAGTCACTATTCATAAAGCTATGGGATTCTCTCCATATTATATGGCTCATGGTGTCCACCCCAGGCTACCCTTTGACTTCACTGAAGTGACATTCCTTTCTCCTTTCAAGGTGGACTTTTATTTGACCACTGACCTCATCACCAATCAAGCTTGTCAGCTACAGAAATGACCAGAAGAACTGGCACTCATTCATGACTGTGTACTAAAGTCCCACTTCACCTCTGCCAAAGACTTCATATCCCATTTCAAGCACACAATCCACAATTTTGACTTCAAACCTGGCTCACTCATCCTCATCAGAAACTCTCATATCAAGAAGGAGCTAGACCAAAAGACAAAACCCCACTACTTAGGTCCCATGGTAGTGGTGCATCATTCTAAAGGTGGATCTTACCTCCTTGCAGAGCTTGACAGAGCTATCTTGAAATTCTGCTATGCTGCCTTCTGTCTATTCCCCTACTATCCTTGCAACAGGTCCTGTATTGAGGTCACCCACTTGGTCAGCCTCAAAAACTCTGCCATTGATCAACTCGAAGATGACTCCCTTCCTGACCCAGAGCTCACTGGTGTCCTTAGGGACAAGTCAGATGAGTAACTTATACCTTACCTACCATGTTTCCTTTCTTCTTTTCTTTCTTTCACTTCTTTCATTAACTTAACAGACAATCTTCTTATACCAACCTTCGAAACCAAGAAGTCCACCATCAAAAGCAGAAATAAATATACCATCGAAATCATTCTTTTTGTTCCTTCAACCTGTTTCATAGTCTTACTCACCAACTCTCATTCAACAATACTGCCAAGAATATGCTACCAAGAAAGACAATAAAAAGCTGCTCTTTCAGTTACCACTTGTTACTTCCCTTTTCTTCTGTTTGTTTATGAACACCTTACTTATCGCTGAATGTTCCAATCACCCACAGACACTTTTCTTCTTACTGTACCCACATGTGTGGCGAGGTTTTCATTTCAGCCCAGTTTTCATACTCATGACCAGAAAACTGCCTATGAGACTGATACACACTGCAATTCCTCTATGCTATGGCACAAACAATGGTACCATCCTATGGACCCTCTATGTTGTACCTTTCCCACCACTCCTTTATAGCATGTAGCTGCTGTTTGTTACTGCAAATTGCTGCAGCCATAGTCCCTGCCTCAGCAGTAACCTGCAATATCCATGAGTATAAGTGGCTCAGCAACTCCTCACTCCATGCAATTGAGTCCCCGAGAGTGGCAATCATTGCATCCAATTCATCAATCACTCCTCAACCTCTCCTCTGCATGCATCATCTGCTCCTTGATGGCCATGGGGAATCCTCTACCTCTTCCTCAGGTGGTGGTGATACATGTGGGGATCCCTGTGGCATGGTCAGGTCGATGTCAACCTCTTGCATCTTAACATTTGCCATCTCTGCCTCTTCTTCATCTAGAAGGCTGCTGGGAGTACTGAAAAATGCTGATGTGTCTTCAACCAGGTCTTCTGCAGGTCTGGGAGGTTCTTGGGCAGGAACAGGTGTGGGGGGAGACTAGAAGGGAGGAATAATGGAGCAGGAGGTGCTGGTGCTGGTGCTGGTGTAGGCACAGTTGCCATCACAGGGGGTTGTTCATCAGGGTTGACAAGAAGCCAGACACATGGAAGAACTTTTTGTGTTGACAACAATGCTGAGGATACAGTAGGAATTGGAGGGGGAGTGGACACAGTCTTTGGTCTTTTACTTGATGACACAGCCAACGCTAGCAGACCTTCCTGGTTTTTCCACTGCATGTCCTCTTGAGCTTGTTATCACTGTGCCATGGACTTGTGACTCACCTTCCTACCAGTCTTGTACACCTTGTCACACTTCTTCTTGCCCTGGTGGCACCTCTCACATGCTTGGCCCTCCTCATGCATGCACAGGATCCCTAGCCTGGTGCAGAGTCTGCACAGCTCCTGGTCATTCTCTACCACTTTGCCAGTCATCTCGACATTGCCACACATCTCCTCAATAGGTGTCAAAACACTCCTGACAGGAGCAGTCAGCTCCTTCCCAGCTGCAGCATCAGTGGACACTGCCTGAGAAAGATGAAAGTGTTTGAGAAATGGAAAATAAGGACTGGGATACATGTACACACCTTTTCCTTCTCCCTCTCCCTCCCAGCAGCCTTCTCTACTTGCCTCTGTGAATGCTGCATGCCTTCCCTGTCTCCTGTAGTCTTCCTTGAAAGTGACACATCCTTGCCCTTACCCTTCGATGCATGCTGTGGGAACCAAGCCTGGATGGCCATTAACCACTCAAAGGCCTCAGCAATGGCAATTTTGGTGTCCTCCTCATAGTCTGGCACAGTGGTGCTGACATTACTGGCAAACTTACAAAGCTTCTTGATATGCTCCTGTCATCTATTGTTACTGCTGAGGCTGTCATCTAGGTTGCAGCACTAACTCACCAACACCTTGTAATACTGGTCCAGCCACTCATGTTCTATGTCCTCTCCTGCCACCTCATCTGGAATCTCCTTCATGACAACCTCCAACTTCTTCATGTCAGCCACCCACAGCTTGGGTACAAGTTCCTGCACAGTGTCCGGGGGAACAAAATGAGGAGCAGCTGTGGACATGTTCTGGGAGGGGGACATGGCATTGGCTAGAAGTGATCGAGTGGTGTCAAAGATGGTGGTGGCAAATGGGACTTAGAGAAAGAGAGAAGCAGCATTTTGTTTGGTATGTTTTGGTGGTCTTTGTTGACACAGAAACATTGTTGCCACAGCATGTGACCAAGAACCCTGCACCCCTTCCATTGATCCATGCACAGCCACACCACATGTCCAATGTCATCACATCTCTGTTCTGTCTTGCCATGCATCTCTGACCAAGGATGGTCTGCATTCAAAGACCCTGGGAGGTGTAGGGAGCCTATACTCCCTAAGGCTACAGAGTGCCCTTAGCAGCCTTTTTCACCCTCAGTAGTCGCTCCCTCACACATTATGACACTTCCTTGGCTTGTAACATTGCTGCCTATGCTAACAGTCACACCTTTTGTCATGTCATGTGCTCATGCCAGCAACATCGCTGCTGACTCACCAGCTACTGTGTTAAGCCTGTCCCCTAATGCACATACCCCTTCCCTTCACATGACCACTGAACACCATGCATCAGCAATCCTTACCGACCTGTCACAAAGCTGTTCAAACCATGCATGTGAACTCACATGCCAACAGGTTCCACATCCATGCCATGATACTGTGAATGTCAAGTTCATGTGGCTCAGTAATACAGGTTCTGCAGGCTTATGCCTGCAGAGTGACTCAATGCCTGTGCAAGGTGTGCATCACCATTTTGTCCCTCACATACTGTACCATGCTTCATGCTAATGGTTTTGTGGGTCACCTCTGCATATCATAAGGGCACTGCCAATGTTGATCAAGAGCTGCAACATAGCATGCAACACATCTGGTGTATTTATATGTATCTTCTGTGCTCCCTGTGCAACACTATGGCCCATGAACTACAAACTTGACAAGAACAAAATATGAGCTGACAAATGACTGATTGGGCCAATCCAACTGGCCAATGAAGTTGACAAGGCCCTGTGTGCCATTAGCTCATGCAAGTGACTGTATCTTTCATGTTTGATTGGTGCAGTATGTTGTTCTGCTAATGGAAGTGCAAGAATCCAACTTGTCACACCAAGGGCAAATGAAGCTGTGGATGAATGCCATGTTAGAAATGTTTGGGTGTGACCTGTGTTAGTTGTGCAGAATTGTTTGAAAGGTAGGCAAACATATATCAGCAAGAATGCTCTGATGTGTTTGGGTTTGTCAGTATCCTACATCCCTGCTGGACCCAGTCTCCATCCCCACAAATCTGCTCTTTAATGACTTTGATGAAAGCAGGGGCCATTGTCACTGCCATGCTTGTGGTAAGATACTCACTTATGTGACCAGCTTTTGAATCAGTCACTGGAACTATTGGGAATACTGGTAGGCAGGAGGTGTAGCAGCACCAATCCTTGCTGGTGTTGCTACCTGGCAGCTTGGAAGACATGGTGATCACAGGCAAGTTATGGGGCTGTGGAACATTTTCCAGATGCAAACATACTAACCTCTGCCCATCAGGAATCGAGTATGCAGGCATTAGAAGTATGGATGCTAAGTTTACCTCAGTGCAAGTTCCTCAGTTGAAGTCAGACTTGGGTGGAGGAGTCTTTGACATCACTGCTATTGTTGTGGGTGATGCAGTCCTGGGCTTTGAGGGATCAGCCACAAGGCCAGTTGCAAGATGACTACCACACTACGTTGTCAACCAAAGCCTATGTTTCATAGATTTCAGTGATGTCTATACATAGGTAGCCCTGGGAGTCATGTTATCAAATCACTGAATATCCTCAACCTGCCTGACAAGAAGAAGGTCACATTCAAGTGTCCCATAGTGCTCTTTGTAAAGGTTGGTGGTGTGACACAAGGATAGTATTTGTAGTATGTATTCAGTCACATGTCACTGTGTCATGGGTGGCATGGGGTTGCACTAAGCACCCAGAGCCTGTGAGCAGAGCAGAGCAGACACCAGTGCAGACCAGGCCAGAGAAGCCCCCTCACTGAGGTACCTGAGCAGGCACTGGCCAAAAATCACCTGGAATATGATGTAGAAGACAGCAAGTTGCTAGGTCAAGACAAAGCAATATTTACCCTGTGGCACACCCAGGAAATTACCCAAGGTAAAGGCATGCATAAAGGCTTGGCTTATTATTATGTCTGTACTCAAAGAAAGTCCACTAGTTAGCAACAGGAATTCTGAGGACATGATCTTAAATCAATTATACATGTTTTCCCTGGTGGAAGCTGGTCCTGTCTTCAAATCATGTCTATACTTTCTCTCTGTCACAGTACATCTCATTACTAGGCATAGAATACTGAATTTGGAGGGACCAAAACATGGCAATGACTTTGGGTCATGTCCAGAAGGCAAACATTTCTGCTCAATAGTGTTGACTTGAGATTACCCCCAGCTCTCAGAATGACCAACCCCAAGCAACTGCTTTAGGATACAGCATGGTGGAGTCTTGTAAGATATATGTATTTTTCCTGACCTAGTAGACACTAAACTCACAACACATAATCTGGGTGTAAACTGGGCCCATGCCTGCAGTGAAGTACATTCCTTGGGTGAGCTTACATCTCGATGCTAACCTATTTGCATGGGACAAGGTGTTGGTTTCCCCAACTACCATCAAGCAGGTGTAACAAATTTACATCATTCCCAACCATGCTGTATTTGATCTTGTACCACCTTCTCTTAACACATACATAGGTGCTCACTACCTTCAACTGGGCTGCCCTCCCATTGGGTGCCAAACTGTAAGCACTGTCTACCATGACATGCTGGGCAATGGGTTGGGCCTCCATAAGCAATTACCTGACTTCATTTCCATCTAATCCTCTTTCATTTCAGAGGACAATCACATACAGGCAATGGGAGTATTAAACTAACATGAGCCCAACCACAGAATGAGTTCTTGACATCCAGCTTCAGCCTAGTGACCAGGTTCCACTGAATGGAAGGCCTTCACTCCCTTTATGTATGCAGTGATGTGCAAGTTGATGATGCCAGATGCTCAAATTGAAAGGAAGGGGGTAAGAAAAGACCATATACCTGGAATCAATGTCTACTATGAAGCCAGAGAGGGGAGTTAAGTGCAGAGCTGAGAGGAGATTCCATTTAAGGTCTGGGACATGCAGGACACATCTGAACTCAACTGCCCTCACTCCCATGCCCTCTATCACCAGTTGGAAGGCCACAGACCTGATCCCAGCTGAGTAAACAATGGTATTGTCAGCCAGGCAGATGGGAACATGCTTTAGGGTATAATTTCACAGCCAGCAGGATGGGAGGTCATATGAGAAGTGGCACCAATGTCTGCAGTGCAGTGATCATCAGCATCAAGTGGAGGAGGACAAGGGGAGGCAGAGAGGCAATGACTTGTACTTCCAGCACCTTCAGTTGGGTTCTTGAGCACAGAGAAATGTGCAATGGAAGCCTTGGCATTGCAGAGGCAGGATCTAGAGTTGTGGGTGCTGGAGGAAAAGCAGTGGAACCAGAAGGCAATTCCTGAGTCTTCTTCACATTCCTATCTTTACCTTTGCATTTTGACACCTTGTGTGCATCCTTGGCATGCTGTCTGGCAAGACACATATGTATGTTCACAGTACCCTGGCTTTCCACAGCAGGTGCAGTGTTTGTTAGGAGAACATCCACAGCTCCTGGGAGCACTGGGAGCAAGTGCAGAGCCCCCAGATGTTCCAGAGACCCCAGCATGAGATTTTCTGTTGATATCCTTGGTCATGAATGCAGATTTGATAGTAGACTTGTCCAGGGAGAAAGTAGGAGCAGGGAGGTGAAATGTGAATAATCAGAGGGTGCGTAATGCACAAACCATGGTTATACAGACAAGTTCATCATCAAAGGAGGCCAGGTGTGAACTGCTGAGGGTGCCATGCCTAGATCTTGAGCATAGCATGCTCAATCCTAACTGTGAAGGAGGTTGGAGACTCATCCTCACACTTTTTGATGCTGAAAAGACTTGTCATAGGCTGCAAATCATGCACCAGGGCACTGTTGGACATAGATTGCATTCCAGGAAGTGACAGGACCATCATGGAGAGTCCTAATGTGGAGTGTTGGGGAAAGCCTCAGTACCACCAACAAGCCCTCCAAGGCCTTTTCAATGAAGGAAGGCCTTCATCTCTTCACTCCAGGTCAAGTAGTTGGTCCCATTGAGGGGTGGAGGTGTTTGTTCAGAGGACATGGTTGAGGTCTGGGAGAGCAAGATCAATGATGGTGAGCTGAGATGGCAATGAATGGGTTCAAGGATGGTATAGATGATCAGAGGTCAATAGGAGTTCAAATGATATAAGATGTGGGGGGGATTGATAGAGCCAAAGTTGAGATATGTATGGACAGCTGGTCTGTGTGCAAATATAGGTCAATCACAAGTGATTGTGATGATGATGAATTTTCTAAAAGGTATCAAGGGAAAGCCCTCAAGAGAAGGAACTCAGCAAAGGTCAAATCATGAAGATCAGAGCAGCAGATGATGAGATATGAAGTAATCAAGTATGGGTATGTGTGCACTGGTGCCCCCTTTAACTTCTCAATGTTATAACTTGATTTCCACCCAACAGATCAAGCTCAAAGTTGATATAGGGATAGCCTGGGACCTTGTGAGTCAAGGTGATGTGTTTTGCAAATGGAAGAAGTGGTGTGGAAGGCTGGAGAGGGCAATGTGGCTGAGAGGGGTGCAAAAAGTGACAGGTGCTGTTGGTCACAATGTGGACCAATTTCAAATTTCAAAATAGGCCACCTAGGGTTATCAATGCCATACAACTCAATGATGAAGATCTGGGATGAATTGCAGCAGTTGTTGTTGTGATATAGCACTAAGTGCATGGGACTGATAACCTGTTAGCAACAAAGGGGTAAAGGGGCACCTAGGGGGCACCTAATTGACTCCTAAAGCTCTGGGGAGCTAGGGAATACACCAGACCAGAATCTGGTGTGGGTGGCTAAGGGGTCTCAGCACTAGGCTCAGATACACTAAGTCCACTTCTAGGTAAAGAAAGGCAAACAAAGAATGGCTGATGTGCCTGTAGAAATAAGCCTAGAAAACAGGGAAAACAAGTAGCAAATAGCAAATGAGATGGGGAATCAAATGGTAGGAAGTAAGAGCCATGTAGAAAGGCCATCATTGAGAAAAGAGGTGAAGATCACCACCAGGAATAAAATCATGCCAAACTTGAAGCTGACCAGAGAGTCCCAGTGGACATTAGGACTTCCCAAAGATTTGTGACCTATGAGGACTTCTTCACCACCAGGAAGTGAGACAATGAGTACCTGAGCTCCCTGACAGCCAGGATTGAGCTAGCTATTCTCCAGTTCACACTCACAACCTTGGATGATGAACTCAGTTATGAGTGGATGAGGTGACATATGAATACTCTGGTGGTAGAGCCCAACTATGGCCATACAGACATGTTGATCATTTAAGGGGGTGAGTGGAACCTATAAGCAGCATGGTTCCTGGATTATAAGCATGCAAAGTTCAATCCTAGCTGTCAAGGCAGTGCACTAGTGACTTGCCCTCTTTCTTGCTGATGATGTGAATCCCATCATAGGCAACAGATCCTGTCCCAAGCTTTGGTCCAACTGACTTGTAAAAAACTTTAGCTGAACTAAAGTGACCTCCAGTAACTCATGACAACCTGGATGGATAGCCTAGGTTGAGGTCAGTTCAATTAGATGAAGTTGCTACCAGTCAGGCTGAGTCAATTGTTGAGGCTAATCTCACACTGTGCCAAACAATTTGAACAAACTTGAGGCAAGTTACATAGTTGGGTGTGAATTCATAGGGGTCAAATTGTTTCTTGTAGTGATCTTCACTGCTTTTCTTGATTAATGTCCTTTTACATAGGCTCTTACTTACTACCATTTAATCCCCCATCTCATGTGCTACTTGCAATTTCTTTTCCCAACTTCCTAGGCTTATTTCTACAGTTGTGGTGCATCAGCCACCCTTTTTTTTACCTTTGTTTACCTAGAAGTGGACTTAGTGTAGCTGAGTCCAGTGCTCAGATCCCTCATACCTCACTCAAATCTATAGTCACTCTCATTTCAGTGTGAATTGCATCCATGAACATCTGTTCCAATATTAATATCTATGCTTCAGAAGGACAAATGGATGTCATTCAAAGAAACATTCATCAAGTGTGTTGGATCTGGGGTAGTATGGGGCAATGGTGCTGTCAGCGACATTCACACTCTGATTTTGGCATTTACCATGCCAAATACCCAATGTAGGCTATGTTGGACTTTGTGGACTTTGCATGCAGATGGTAAGCTGTGCATGACAAGTCCCCTCAAGACTCTGCAATGCTCAACTCATTGATTCTTACCATAAAACTATTATGGGATTTAGCTGGCATGTGGCTGGGACCTTAATTTATTAAGTGCAAGCAATTTCAATTTGAAAGACTAGCCATTGCAGAGTTATGCAAGATTTCAAAAGTGCTGGCACCTGCCTAATGATAATACCAAATCTGTCAAGGGCTGCTCCCAGGGTCTGCCACAGTAATCTCCTCTGAAGTGTTTTTGGTTTTTCAATTTTCCACAGATTTGCAAACATGACTGTAGGGAACTAGTTCCCCCTTACAGGGATTGGTGGGATTTTTTTTTATTTCATTTGATTTGTGTTTTATTTCACTTACATATGGAGGATATGTGGGGAATGCAAGAAATTGGGAGGATGCTGCTAGAAGGACAAGAACAGAAACTACTCCATTTGTAAATGCTCTTGGTTATTGTTCTGAGAGCATCACAAGGGCCCTGGTGGTTTATGATGCAGGGTGCCACCTCCAGAAATGTTGGTTCTATGGCCCGGCTTGCAGAAGGGATCAGCATTAAGGACTCATGGTGAGGTCCTTGTTGAGCTGAAAGTGACCTTCTTGCTGACCAGACCTGCAAGGATCAACTGAGATCTGAACTCTGATAACTTTCCCAACCTAATTTGCACTAGGGAAGAAGTCAATATCTATCAGAAGAGGCAGAGACTTTCTTGCAGGATTGAAAAATTAATTCCATAACAATGGTCAAGCATTTTGCAAAGGTTTGGGAATAGATGGCACTTTAATTCCCCAGGATGATCCAGCATTCTGGGGGAAAGAAGAAGAGCATGAGGATAGGGAGTGCTAGGATGGTGAAGGGGACTGGCAAGCTCTTGAAGAGGATATTGAGGGGCTAGCTTCAGGGCTCATGAGTAAATTGATGCTCTTTTCCAGCAGAGCTGCCAAATGAACAGAACTGGGCCTCAATGACCTTTTCAAAGAGAAAAGGGCACTCACACTGCAAACATTTCATAATGTTTCTTCAGAAAATATACTTAAAAAAATGGAGGGAAGAGATACTCTTTTATTTTGCATGATTTGTCACAAAAAAGGCAAATAAAAAGTTTTCTTCTCTGTGCAGAAACATAGATTAGTGGTAATGTCCATGAGCTTCTACACTAATTGGCATTAGCATCAATTCATGTATTCTGAAAGAAAATAAAACATTATTTCTGCATTTTTGCTTTTGAAACATCTAAAATAAAAGAGTATCTCTTCCCTTCCTTTTTTCAGCATGTTTCTGGAGGAACACTGTGAACTGATTGCAGTGTCAGGATTGGACAAGCTCAAGATTGTCTAGAACAACTGAGGACAGACTTTGGAGACAAGGCAATGTTATACCAACAGAGCTTCAGGACTGCAAATTCCACCAGGGAGGGTATCAGGACCAAGAAGGAATGCCATAATGTGGTGGCCAGGGTAAACAAGCTTTGGGAAGGCACTCAGGCAATTGCAAAGTGCAAGGATGACTTGCTCCTTATGTTCCTGGTGGTGACCTTCACCTCTTATCTTCACTTTCGGTCTTCTAAATGGTCTCTTACTTACTACCATTAGATTCTCCTTGTCATTTGCTACTTGAATGAGCAACCCCAAGCAACTGCTTTAGGATACAGCATGGTGTAGTCTTGTAAGATATATGTATTTTTCCTCACCCAGTAGACACTGAACTAACAACACAAAATCTGGGTGTTAACTGGGCCCATGCCTGTGGTGCTTGCCTTGATATCCAACTTGCCATAGTCACCTGCACAGGTAAATATGAGTTCCAGAATCCTGTGAGGTGGAACCTTCAACAAGGAGTTATGAGTCAGTGCAATTGTAGTTCCTGAGCCAAGCACTCATCTTCCCCTTGTCATGGCACTTTTGTCTGTTGTTAATGTGGTCTTGATAATTGTTCAGCTTGACTTGGTGGAGCCAGGAATGAATACCCAATGAAAAACCATGCTGTGAATGGGATCACTGCTGGTAAATGAATGGGAAAGTATGGGAATTGGAGCATGTTGTCAGGGTCATACCACCCACCAACCATGCCAGCATCAAGCAGTGATTTGAAACCTGGGAAAACCAATGGTGAAGCTTCAGTCAAATGACCTCTGGCATGATATCCTCTTCATTCACATCCACTGATGCTGGACATACACCTCAAGAGCTGGGTCATTTATCTGCCATAGCAAGATCTGTGCATTTGCAATTCCAAAGTTTTCAGTGTCCAGATTGCACTGGGTCATCATGGTTGCAACAACTTCAGCAGAAATATAGACATGTACACTGGGAACTTACATCCCACTTCTTTAGCAGTATCCAGGTAGTACAATAAGATAAGCTGTGGTTGTGATTAGAGTGCCAGATGCTCACCCAGAGTATCCAGCCTGAGAAAGGCTCTATGCCAGTGTGCAGTGCAAGACTGAAATGTTGACCTTGCATTGCCTCAGCATGTGCTGTCCATAAGTATGACAATAGTCCTGCATCATGCTCCTGTGTGCAATGTTGGATTGGTACTCTACATTTGTACCAGGTCAATGATCTCTTACCTTGACACAGCCATACCTTGCTCATGGAAAAGCTGTTCCTTGTGGTGATCTTCACCTCTTTTCTTGATTAATTTCCTTTTACATGGGCTCTTACTTACTACCATTTGATTCCCCATCCCATTTGCTACTTGCTACTTCTTTACCCAGCTTTCTAGCCTTATTTCTACAATTGTGGCACATCAACCACTCTTTGTTTACCTTTGTTTACATAGAAGTGGACTTAGTGTAGCTGAGTCCAGTGCTGAGATCCCTTAGTTGCTCACACTGGACTCTAGTCTGGTATACTGTATTCCCAAGATCCCTAGAGCTATAGGAATTGACTAGGTGCCCCTTGGATGCCCCTAGCCTTCACTGCTGCTAACAAAACCAAACCAACCATATCATATAACACACCAGCATCAGGGTACATCCTCCACATCTCAGCCATGACCTCTTGGATACTTTCACAGATGTGCCCTTGCTGATAACTCTGGAGTAGTCCCATCTGCTTGTCAATGTCTTGAAACTTCATAAGGCTGATATGATTATGAGTCATGTGTCATGCCTTGTACAAGATCCTCACCAATGCCATGAGTTTTTCTATTGATCTGTTTTGGGATTTTGGTAATGATCTCCTGATCTGTTAGATGGGCTTTCCACATTTGCCTAATGAGGGTTGGATGTGGTTGAGTTGTACTGCAAGGGAAGAATGTGATGGTTCTGCCATGTTATGTTGTAATGATAATTAGTATGTATGAGTGGGTTTATGCCAGTTCATTGGATACACAGACATGTGGTTGAAGATGTACCATGGACAACAGTTGTGCATCATCAACAAATTCACCAGTCTTACATCATGAACATCTGTTAGCAATGTACTGCAGCTTCCTTGTAGACATGTTTATGCATGGCCATTGTGATCACAAGCAGTGTGGGCATGTCCACATCCAGGCCATCATAATTGAAAGGATTGTCACAGAGCATGTGCATTGAAAGCTGATCACTTAAGTTCTGTCTTTGCCCACCACCCTCTTCAATGAGCATGCCTACCATGCACATTGCTCCTGATGCTGCTTCAATTCTGACTTCCTGCTCTGGTCCTTGTCTGATGCTTCACAAATCCAGTTCCTGTCCTACTTATTCCTATCATTTTGTTCAATGCTGTCTAGTTGCATCCTTCAAGTTTGTGAATGCTTTGTTCTACCTTGGCTTTCATCTCTCTTCTCAACTATCTGTGTCCTTGATGGTCAATTACATCCCTCCAATCCTGCAGGTAATCTACCTTTTCCTGATACTGCTCTTTTCCTGACAGCCAGCATCAGTCTTTGTCTGAGGCTTGATGGAATGAGATGTGATGGCCTACATTGGATTTTGGCTTTCCTTGTGGTGATCTTCACCTCTTTCCTCAATGATTTTCTCTCTACATGACTCTTATTTACTGCCATCCAATTCCCCATCTCAGATCTATCTATACCACTCAAACTGGACTCTGGCCTGGTTCATACCCTAGCTCCCTAGAGCTTTAGGAGTTGATTAAGTGCCCACTAGGGGGACCCCTTTGTTGCTGACATAACTTGGATTGATTTATAACCCTGCAGTTACTGTACATCAATATACATCAATACTAGTAAGCCTGAATTAAATTAACTTATCTGAGTTAACTCAGATCAATTAGATATTTGAGTACAGGGCTTGCACTGAGGCTAACATTCCAATTGTTAGGTTAACTTCAATTGCAAGCTTGACATGAGTTGATAGGATTTATCCAAGGTGCACATGGATCTGAACTGATTCAGATTCTCTTCAGTAGTTACCTGAAAAAGTGGGCCAGTAAACCCCTCAATGCAACCAACTGCTCAACCTGGAGCCAAGGGATGAAGGCTTTCCTTTGTGCCAAAGGCCTCTGGAGGCTCATTTCCAGCAATGAGACTTTCCCCACCACTCCAGGACATGACCAAGACAAGTGGGCTGTGAAGGCAGACAAGGCTGCAGGTAAAATCATGCTAGCTTTGGGAGCTGACCAGAGAGTCCACATTAGCAATGTCCATGTTCATCTTGTCATTGCCTGGAATGCCCTGGCTATGCACTATGTCCAACCATGCCCTTGTCCATGACTTGCAGCTTATGACAAGTTTTTTTGGCATGAAAATTTGAGAGGAGCTTTCCTTCTCAATATGTGCATATCACTTTTCTTACCCTGCCATTTTCTAGGGATGCCAGGTGACTTGTGGCATATAAAAAATAGATCAATGATGAGCTATTTGAAACCAATGAAGACGACCTCCAAAGGGACATACTGCTAGGTTGCAGGGTGGGCTTAGATGACATCCCTTCTGTACCCCTCCTGAACCACCTAGAAATGCCACCAGAACCTGACATAATGTCATTGAGCTCATCCAGGACAGCTCTTCCCATGACCGTCTTCTGAAGTGGTATATGTTCATCTAACATTTCCTGCTGAATTTGAAGTGGGTGGTGTGAAGCAAGCAGTGGCATGGAAAGGGAATTAATAATTTTCCAAGCAGACTCTGTAGTGCCTTCAAAGTGGTGAATGGTTGGTCCCAAGGCGATCATGGTCTGCCAAAAGTCAGCATGCAGTTCTTGTTCATGTGCCAAGCCAACCTCTTCCATTACTTCATCCCACATCATGGTGACCAGGATGATGTTCTTAAGGTTATCCTTTCCACATAGCTCCTTGAACATCTGGTAAAGCCTTTGCAGCATTTCTGGCAGTCTATTATCTGAAATTCAGTGGAAGTAGAGGAAGCTGCTCAGTTTGACATTTTTCTCATGGCTGGAAGGCTGTTGTAAGCAGGATGGTTCAGAGCCAGATGAATGTCTTATGTGGAGCTGATCAACCAATGTACAATGCACTGAAGGACCTGAGCATCTGTCATATAAGTATGATTAAATCCAGGTGTGTCAACCAAAACAAGGTTGCAGACACCATCAGTGTGGGGATACCAAACAGCACAGACTCCTGTCATACATGACATCAAATCATGACCTGTGCCCATGTCAGGCCTTTCAACTGCACAGTCAATGAACTAGGTAGGTTCAATTGAGGGAAAATCACAGACATGCATGCAATACTTACTGTGCTTTTTCCTGAGCCAGTAGGCCCCATGACACTGCCAATGATCATCAGAGCTACATACCCATATTAGGATCATACCAATGCATGCAACGAGGATATCGTTCTCATAGATGGAAATGTCCATGGTGGAAGACCTGGAAAATGTGGTTCACTCACTTGCATTGTCATCGAATATGCTTTTCAAGTTGGCAGTGTTGTCACCTCCATGTGCATTTAGGACTGTGTTCAGCCTGCTCAGTGCCGACTGTGGATGGGCACCATAACACCTAGGCAGCAGTATATCACAATCATTCTTATATTCCTCTGGTTCTCGTGTACCTCCTAAGGACTCAGGATGCTGAGGGTTGTAAATGGGGATGATGGTGTCGATGCCAGAACTGCTTGGATGCTATGACTACCAGTGGAGCCTTGCTTAGCCTCTGACTGGGAACAAATGAGGAATTGGAAGGCAGTATAGCAACTTGTGGCCTGACCTTGGTTTGGAGGTGAGCTGTAAGGCACTGTTGAGATATATCATAACGATGATCTCCAGGTGCAAGCAACCATAGGGCTTCTTGCTCAAGTGCAATAGCCTCGTCCAGATCAGCTGTGCCATGATCAGGATGCTTAGGTGTATGGAGTGTTTGTGCTGCACAGCTAAATGTGGTGGCTTCTTGTAAGTCAGCAACTACCCTCAGATTGTCATATCTATCTGAAAGACAGAGAGCAAGGTTTTGGAGCTATGAAAACCGATAAGGATGTCCAGAATGATGTAGTTCTGAAGCTGCATGATGCAGAACAATTGCCTCTTCCAGGTCTTCCAAGGTGGCTTGTTTCTCAAACCTCATCCTGAGGTTACAGGCAAGATCATGGAGAGATGTGTCATGATTGGGATGCCCTGGGGGGAGTAGATCCAGTGCTGCATGTTCAAGCGTCATGGCTTCTTCTAAGTCAGCAACTACCCCTGCATGTCATAACCATCCGAGAGACAGAGAGCAAGGTCTTGTAGTGATGAAGAGCGATCAGGATGCCAAAAAGGACATCGTTCCAAAGCTAAACAATGAAGCTTGATTGCTTCCAGCAAGTCATGGGTGTCAACTTGTTCCTTAGACCTTGTCTGAAGGGTGCAAGTGAGATTGTGGAGAAATGTACCATAATCAGGATGCCCTGGTGGATAAAACTCTAGTGCTTTTCCTCTGAGTGTCATGGCTTCCTTCAGACCAGCAACTACCCCCATATTGCCATATTTAGCCAAGAGGCAGTGAGAGAGCTTTTGGAGCGATGAAAACCAACAGGGATGGCCAGAGCAGTGTAGTTCTAGAGCTGCACAATGCAGGTCAATTGCCTCCTCCATGTCTTGCATATCAGTTGGTTTCTTGAACCTTGTCATAAGATTGCAAGTGAGATTGTGGAGAAATGTGTCACGATTGGGATGCCCAGATGGATGGGTCACTCATGAGGCATTGTCAAGCATGGCCACTTCTTTGAAGTCAGCAACCGACCCCCGATTATCATGTCTGTCCAAAAGACAGAGAGCAAAGTTTCAGGGAGATGAGAACTGATCAGGATGCCTGATGTAGGTCCAAAGCTGCATGATGAAGCTCAATCGCCTCTTCTATGTCATGCATGTCAACTTGTTTCCTAAACCTCATCCTAAAGTTGCAAGGAGGATTGTGGCAAGATGGACAACAATCAAGACAATCCAGTGAACAGAGCTCTAATGCTGCACATCCAAGCATCAGGGCATCCTCCAGGTCAGCAATTACCTTTGGATTCTCATATTCATCTGAAAGACAGATAGCAAGCTCACTGAGTGATAAGGACTGTGTCTTAATCCTGGGTGGTTGGAGACCCAAAGCAGTGTGGTGCAGCTCAATTGCCTCCTTTAGGTTGTCGCATTTGCACACTTTCTGGAAATTCTCATGGAGAGCCTCAGCCAGTTTGCTGAGGGCAACATCACATTCTCTATGGTCAGTAGGGCAGCATTCCAACTCCACTCGTTTGCAGGCAATGTCGTCTGTTGCTTTCATTGAATGCAGCTGAACTGGAAGGATGTGTACTGCAGAAACAGTTCTGCCCTGAAGAAAGCTCGGTGATCATATCTGCAATAAAGTGAGAACACTACCCTGCGAGGCAAGAAACAATGAGGTAAGTAGCCTTGAGTATCAGGATGATACCAAGTTAACGAGACAAATTATGTACAGTAAAGAGCACAAACAAATGCACAATTAAAGACAGAGTATATGTAGAGCAGGCAACTCAGCATCAGTGAGAACACATATCACTACATACATGAGGTCAATGCATGTAATGCAAAGATAGACTGTAAGAGCCTCACTGATGAGTCGCAAAAAGTGAAAATTGGCCAGAGAAGTGAGAGTAAATTCAATTGTATTCCTTGAGTGAACCAATGATGGGTGGACATCTGCAGGAGACAGAGTGCAGGGGGCTGCAGCACATGAAAAGCACCCTGCCACTTGAAACATGCTTTCTGCCTGCCTGCAAGGTTTCTACTTCACTGTGGGAACTAACCTGCGGTAGCTTGTCATGTGTGTAACTTGACTAGTGACTTGTGACTTGTGGTCTGTGCATGTGGGTCCATCTGCAGGATACAGCATGTCTCTTGCCAACATGATTCTCTACCACTGTATACATACCCTTCTTGACTTCCCTCGATTGCCAACGACTGACTCTCACCTCAACTACAAGAAATATGGAGTCAGGATATTTTGGTGGCCGCTTGGTAACCCACCACCAGTGACCAAGCAGTGGCAATCTCAACAAGAAGATGCACCTGTGACTGTCGACATGCATGTGTTGATCGATAAGGTTCTTTCCTGCTATTCTGGCAAGTTCACTGGTAGGTGAATATTGTGCTCGAGCATCCCTTTTCTCATTTATTTGTCTTGTCAGTGTTCTGCAAATTGCTTCAAAACTCAGATGATGCTGGATGTGACACTGCCAAAATTCACTTCGAGACTGCCAGGTTCTTGGGCTCAAATTCCAAGGCAGCAATGAACGTCAGTCCAGCCATGCTACCTGACTTATGGATGACTAATGTACAGAACTGTAATTGATTTTCCATCTCCTTGCTGTTCCACTGATATGCTCTCAAGGTCTCACAATGGACATTCTAAAACCATGGGAAGCCATGCACAGAGCAGGATTAGGATCAACTACCAAAGATTAGTTTATGCTCACTTTCTCTGCCTGTGGCTTTGGTCTCAGATCCATTCATCATTCAGCCTCAGGGAATCCAGATCCACAGAAGGTAGGCACATTTGGCATCAGTGAGTGTCAAGCACCTCTTGGCATGGAGTAATACTTGAATATGAACCATTCTTAGGTTCCCACAGCTTGTTTTCCGTTACAGAAAGTCCATATGTGTCATCTGGGGGTAGGACAGACTCTATACGACTCCGGTCTTACACTATACCAGATAAGGAGATGAAGTTCTCCTAGAAAGACGAAAATCAGGTATGAAGATCAATTGATTACTAGTGCCACTTCTTTAAGTCTTTTCCCTAGCTGTGTTACTGAACTTGTGACTTGCCCCGAACAGATTTGTGGATGACATTGAAGATGCCACCCTGGGAGGCTGCTCCGATGCCACCAATTTTGCAGTTTATGCAGTTTCTTTCATCTTCCATCACTTTCATGATTCATCTGAAGAATGTGACTGTATTCTTTGATCATCACCATGTGGGGCAGATTCACAAGTCTCTGGGACAGTCCCAAGTCATTCCCATTCCTACAGAACTAAAGTGGCAGAGCCCAGTGGGAAACATGACCATGGACTCAGTCCAGCAATATGGCAAGTCTTCCCAGCATTTGCGTTTTGCATGTTCATTCTTATGTTTGGTTAGCCATCACCATTGAAGCTAGTGTCATGCCCCCACAGTGTGATTCTATGCGAATGCATGGGATGAAAGTGGAACTCATTGTGTTTGCAGTGGAAGTGGACGTCACTGTCAGTGAGAAGTTGTCCAAGGAATTGAAATGGTGTATGAAAAAGTATCCACCCTCTTGCCTCAAGTACAGTTTGATCTATGTAAGTTATTAGACTTGTACTCTTGGTTGCATGCAGATTCATTTCATGAGACCAGGAAAGATGAAATATGATCAGAGCTGCATAAACAAACAGAAACATGCCCCTGAGTTCCCATTTGCTGTTTTGGGGGCTTTGCGCCGATCTGGATGGGTGAACAGCCATTTGTGTTGTCAAAACACAGTCTGATGGAGTGCCAGCACCATCCATATGCAAGTTTTCATTGTGAGTATTCATGCACTTGTGCCCTGAATTTTGCCAATGATCTTACTAGGGCCATGCTACTGCCCAAACAACAGACATTGTAGGCCACATGGCATCCTGCTTTATTCCTACTGTAGAGCATGAATGCATAGATTTTGTGTGAGTCTAGATTTGTAACCTCCAACAGTTGCTGATTAGCACTTCAGCAACAGAAATGTTACCAGTGAGTGTCCTGCTCCATCTAGAGAGGACACTGATCTATCCTCATCATCCAGCCTGGAATAGGGAGTTGCTCTACGTCAGGGGTTTCTTATGTAGGGTGGTGTATGAGTTGGAACTCTCTGACGTCCAGAGGTTGTGGAAGGAAGCAGCTGCTGATATGCCACAATCCCCAAAGTTACATGATCAGTACTTTCTCCACCTTCTTAAATTCTTCACAGTTTATCATTCCACACTGTCAGTGGAAGTCACAGAATGGTTAGCCCACTCCTTCTATAATTGCTCCACTCACCATTTAAAGGTTCTTTCATCTGTTGGCATATGCGAGGCTCCTGGCATCAGAGTGTTTGACCAAGACTTGGCTGAGTTTTTGAAGTCTTTCCCCATACTCTCAGAAGATGTCATGCAAATGAATTTTATTGAAAAACTTCCAGACTAACACAGGATCCACACAATAACTGTATCACATGTTTTACAATACCTATGGCTACATCCCTTAGGTGCTGAGGAATTAGTAGCATGTCTTCATTGATGCATAGCCAAGGGGAGCTATGATCTGAACTCGCATATGGCTGACCTGTTGGATGTGACCACTCTCTGCAGTACAAGTGGAACAATGTGCCCAGCATCAATAACTCACTTCATTGATCTGAAGGTTCTTGGACTGTACATCCCACTCAATGGACCACTTCCCCTGTCACTCATCCCTCTTGGCATTAGCCAGCATTTCAGCCATGAAGAGCTCAGTGGCTTTGGCTGGAAAGAGTTCACTGTTGCTTCATGGTTATGACACATATCATGTCCCGATACTATGTTGGCCAACAAAGCATATGCCTTCACTCAGTCAGTCGACTGAACTTGCCTTGTCCTCAGTACCATTTGCAGTGTGTGACCGAAACTTTCCGAAGATATGCAAAGTGGATCAAGGTAAGTGTTCAGGAGCAGGTCATGTATCCCTATGGCCAAAGACTTGTGTTCCCCTGAAATGCACTATTTCATCACTTTGACTTGCTGACAGTCAGCCACCATTCAAGATTTAAAGTTGACAAGAACATGGAAGAATTTCTTCTGTTCACCAGCATTGGGAAGAATCCTCCAGTCTGATCGCTTCTGAATCAGTAGGTTCCCACAATCTTTTTTTTTTTTTTTGGTTCTCATGCTTACTCAGAGCAATTGAGGATGTTGTCAATGGGAAATTGGACCGTGCTCGACTTGATTGACTACCTCGTCCAAAAGGATCCTCATTGAGCTCTGAGGACTTCTCTGTTCTGGAATCCTCTGAAGTCTTCATAAAAGACAGTTTCCTGAGTAACAAAGAGAATACTCCTTACTGCATATGTGAGCTCTACCCCCCTGTGGACACCTTCCAGAAACTCTGACTGCCTGTCATCAAATGGAATGGAATGTCAGAATGGTGGGATACATCACCCAAGGGTGAGCTCAGTGCTATTTACATTTGTTCCTCCTGATCAAATTGTCATCTAGCCCAACTTGTCTACCACCTTGGTTTAAATTGCTTCCCACCTCTGCCAAGGATCGTGGAACTTTGCTCATCAAGTGATGATGAGGTCCAAGAGATTGCTTTTGTATATCTGTGTGATAATCTTCACTCACAGTACCTGGATTACAAGCTGGAGAACTTCTGTGACATGGAATTCATTCCTGCAGAGAGTAAGGATGGTTTTTGCTTGAAGAAGTTGGAAGAGGTATGGTAAGACTTGCTTGTGTTCGCATTATTGCTAACCCTCACTCTAAGTATATTCCTGTACTCGGTGGAAATCACTGGGCTTCCATGTGGTACAAGACCGGTACCAGAGTGCACCCATGTACCAACTAGGTGTAAAGCAACATTCCTCAACATCGAAACTTTGGACTTACTGGAGAAGACCCCCCCACTTGATGAAAAGACTGCCATCCATTGGTTTGAAGTTTTATTTGATCACATGGCAAGTGCATCTTCAGTCCTTCTCATCTTTTCCACATGTTGACATCATACCAGGTTTCTCAGCTCCCGATTTCACTAAGCTCTCTAGGTTACTGACAGTGCCAATGGGTCCATCGAGTGCTCTGAAATTGCTTCCTCCCACCCAATGTTACCTTGACCAAGGTGCCAAACCCAAACTTTATGCGAAGCTATTCAATTCTGTGAACTTTGGCACCAAAGTGAACTGTTTCCTGGGCACTTGTGGTTCAAAGAACAAAGTTTCGATAGAAGACATTGCAGGGCACTGACTGACAACCCTGAGAGATTCTTCCAGCTTGTGGGAGGTTATGAAGGGTGGGTTCTGTGGGGCTCTACTAGGGCTATCCCTCACCTGCTTGACACTAGTTTCTTAGTTGAGCTGTGAAAGTTGGCATACCAGAGCCAGGACATATCCAACAGTACCCTGCATAAAATGAGCCACAGCCCTGCTCTGCTTGGTTTGCATTGGATGAAAACAGAGGGCAAGGCCGAATGGGATTACAAGCATCAGTTCCCAACATATCAAGGGGTCACCATTGTCAACAACATGAACAACTACCAACTATTTAGTGACTGTCTCTTCATTGCTCCCCAAGAGGAGGCACTCAAACGTGCATATTGATATTAGTTTTGGGTTGCTGTCCTCTTAGTTGACACTGACAGGCTTCTATGCATCGCTTGGATGCAATTATGTGAGTGCAGCAGTTAAAGAGCAATGCAATGACCTCCATGAAATACCAGCTACTGAAACCTGTTCCAACATTCAATCATTGATTCTTAAGCGACTCCCCTTGTTCATTCAAAACTATACCAATGCCAGGCTGAGAGTTACAATCCCCTCTAGTTCTGATCACCTCAAAGTCAAAGGCATGCAACCGAATCCTCGTTTCCAAAATTCTTGTGGCTGGAAACATGAAGCAAATACAATCCATATGGGCAACTGTGAGGAGTGAAGGTGACTTCATAGAGCTATGGATTTCTGAAGTAGCAAACTGTGACATGAATGAGTGAGTTAGCAAAATATCCTTTGTTATCTTTGTTGGTGTCTGACAGTGCGAAAGGGTTGCAGCATCCATCTGCCAAGTATTATATGGAGTAAGCAAGATGAACACCACTGTACTCTTTGGGATGATCCTTTCCACAGACTTGGAATTTTTGGAATGAAGGGGTTTCCATGGTTGGTCTGATTTATTTTTTTTATCCTGATTGGCTGAAAGTATCAGTTATGTGGCAGTTGGTCAAATTTCCCAACAACATGCAAATAGGGTATGGAGAGGGGAACAAAGCAATGAAAAAGTGCTTGGCAGCCTCTTCATGGCCTGCTAACCAGTCCATGCTGGATACTCAATGTACTCCCCAGTTGAGCTGTGAGGGACTGTCTGGAAATTTTGTAGCCTCCCCACAGTGCACGTTCCTCCCTCACACTGCTAACAATGTCTCATGGAAGATTCACAAAACATGCAATGCTTCTAATGATAAGTTCTTGGACACAGCTGGGCAGCTCATCTCTCTCCCCCTGTCTCAGTAGGCTTGGCTGTTAAGTATTGTTACGTGTCTCACCATATATCTAGGAGTTCATGTGAGGTGATCTCACAGAGTTACATCCATGAGAATCCTCAGCCCCTATGATTAGATGAGACATTGACTGTTTCCTAGGGAGCATTGTAGAAAAAGTCATTAAAGCATGTAGCCTATGAGGAGAAGGACTGGTTATTCACACAGAAGTGAGCCAGTACTTGAACAATGCCTTCTGCAGGGTGCCTGCAAATATTACATGTTTGCATCCCATTGGTAAGTTTGGTACCGGTCACCTTTGACTATTGTTCATGAGAGAAGTAGGACAAATACAAAACATCCAGGTCTGTGTAGACAAAGATGAACTCTGGTCTACAGGCATACCTGACGCTGAAACATTTATGAAATGCATGGATGGCCTGCTTGTCCGCTTCGTAGACATCATCCTCACACCCTCCAAGATATATAGTATTTCCACAACAACTCTGCATGTTTTCTATGATGTCTCAGGAGGGTGCATTGTGTTCAACTGCAGAGGAACCATCTACCTCAATCTTCGGTAATTTGAAATTTGGCATGGGTAGATTCCATGTTTCCATCTTTAGGCTGGAAAAGGTGCTAAGACAATGCTTTCAGATGATAAGCAAGTCAAAACTGGGAACCAACAAAATGCTCGAATGTCATGGTCCATTCAATTTGCTCACTGTCACTCTGTTCCATTTTCTAAAAAAAACATTATCACCGAAGGTTCCTTGCTCTTGCTCACAAGATCGCACACAATTTGACTGATCAGCACAACTCTGATCATGAATTTTGGTTTTCAGCGATTTGTGAAGCACACCTTGTTGCTTTTTCACAGTTCTTGCAGCCCACTAACACCTGTACTAATAATTCTCGTTGTCTCATTCATCTTCATCCTCCATGCATTTTGATACTCTGTGGTTTGATCTTGCCATGGCTTTTGATCGTAATGTATGAGCATTAGTAATGTGGCCAAATACTATCCTATATGGTTTTTTGGGCATTATTTGTGGCTTTCGTGACTTTTGTGGCTTATGGGACTTTTCTGCTTGAAGCACTCCGCAATATGTAACCGTCTGTAAGGTGCATTATGGACTACTGACTAGTTTGTCTACAAGGATGATGGACATGAGTTAAGAGCTGGTTTGGAAACTACAACTCTAGCAGAAGTGAGCCCTGGCTCCTACATGCCATCTGCCACTCATGAGAGGAGCCATCATATGACTGCCCGATGTATTCTGAGGCATTGCCCAAAATTCAAACCCAGGCCATCACCTCCCAGTGGAAGGGCTGTGTACAGGCAACACGAGTGATGGGTCAGACGCCATACACAACATAGCAATACTGCTTTGAAAAAACGAAGTCAGGCAGTGTTGCCTTCACAGTACTCCAACAGGAATGAGATATTATTGACTACTGATGGCATTAATGTACTTTATGTATGGACTCATATGCAACTGGGGTATGACAAAGTGAGATTGGTAGAAGTGCATGAGCACCTGCCACTGTCCATTAGACCTGCCGAGCAGTCACTGCCACCCTCAATGCCTCCAGTTCCTGCCACAACTGTGTGATCTCTTCTACTGCCACCTGGCATTCCCTTTCCCTTTCTTCCACCATTTCCCATGCCCATTCCTCTGCTGCCTGGCATTTTTCACATTCCCTTTTCATGACCTCTTCTGCAACCTGACATTGCTCACATTCCCACTGCCTTTCTTCTTCTTGCTGCACAGGTTTTCATAAGTGCAAATAGTAAACATTGACGAGAGACAAACTACCTGTTGTTCAGCTCTGTGCTTCTGTTCAGCCTCCTTGGCCAAAGCAGTCCGGGCTGCACAATACTTGCCACACACCTCATCTATGCTCTCCTTTGTGTGGATCCATACCCTATTCCACATGCCTCCTTGATGGTTCACAATATCTTGCTGTGCACCTGGAAACAGGGACATCAGTGCCTCAAAAACAGTATCGACAAACCAGTAACACTGTGTGTTGGTAATGGTGTATGTTGGCTCGTGTTTCGATGTTACATAGAGCAGAGTTGCTAACTCATTTGCAGATGGCCCAACTCCTTCAGGGAATGTTAGCATACAGATTTGAGCAGCCTTCTTGCACTTGCACTCCAGCTCAGCACTGGCACTACTATCCAAGGTTGCATAGCTGACAAGATCATGGACGCCCCTCTGGAAACTGGAAGATGTAGATGAAACATGAGCCCAATGCCTGGCCTTTTCATTTGTCCTCCCATTAGTCTTGGTAACTTCGTTTACATGAAGGGTGCTTTTGTTGGCACTACTTATGGTAGAATCTCCCATGACATCTTGTGAACTGAAAGATGGCATGATGGCATCCAGTGGAGTAACAGGGCAATGGTATCGGTGGGTTGTGTAGCATCTACAGGACTGTCAGTGGGTGAGTTAGTGGATTGAATATGAGAGTGTGACCAGAAGGGTCCCTGTTCTGATTACAAACCCCCCCACCCCTCTCAGCGATGATGATGGAAGTGTGTACTCTGTCAGGGGACAAGATGTCAAACTGCAAGGACTCATGCTCTATGCCATTCTGCTTCTTGTACCAGCTAATTTTAATGATGAGACAATCCAATGTGAAGGGGTTGTCATGAATGCATTTTCTGTTCCATAGCTCGATGCTGGAGGTGAGGAAGGCATGCTGACCATACACAGTGAACAATCTGCCGAACTTGGGAGGTTTGGGGGCCATTCCGAGCATGCGAAGGAGTTGCTGGAGGAACCTGGGTAGTTTTTTGAACATGATTCTCTTGTTGAGAACCACGTTTATATGGGATGAGGCCATGGCAAGTGGGTTGGTGGTCACACTGCAGCTCCCTGAGCCCTTGCATGCAACAGCAGTCACAGGGTGTGCACAGCTTCTAATTACATAATGCAATTGAATCCATCATAATATTTAATTATTTATTAGTATTGTGGTAGTTGCAAACATGCCACAACAAGGTATCCCCATGTCAGTTCAACTAATGCTCCAACAAGCTGGCAACCAGCCCAGGACGGACTGTTGCGTGCCTTCTGCTGCGCCTTTGACTATACAACATTGTAAGATGACACTCTTGTCTTTCAGCTTAGACGGGTTGTGAAAACGGTGTGCAGTTTTACTCAGAGGCTATCTTATCACGTCGTGGTCCTTTGGCAAAAGTATGGCTTGTGGCACACTTGGAATGGAAACTCTCCAAAACACAGACACTGCAGACCGATATTGAGCAAGCTGCATGTAGGTATGATTTCGCATGACAACAGTTCTGTGTCTGATGTGACGGGAGGTGCTATCATGGCACCAGAGGTCGAAGTGATGGCACTCCATCTCAGTGGACAGCTCTTGCTCGGCGTTGTCCACATCTACAGCAGGAAGGCCAAGTACCTCCTTGACGATTGCAATGAGGCTCTTCTGAAAATAAAAATGGTAAATACTCACATCCCTTGATTGTACTCGGGCTGAGCACAGGTTCCCTATCCAGGCGTTCCGCCCAGGTGTTGTAGATATGATCGCAGAGCAGTTGGTTGTGAATCGCAGCACAACCACTCTTCAAGGTGGTAACTTGGCCTTGGATGTGCTTATTCCTGGTATCAACTGGTGGGTTACTGTTATTCATGTCGAGTGGTGACTATACGCTTTGTCACAAAAGGAACATCGACTTCGAAGATCATATAGCTGAGCCTCAGGGTCATCACGTCTCCCGAGAAGCTGACATCACACTGCAGACTGCCGACGAATTCCAGCTCGATCTAGATAACCCTGGCTACAGATTCGATCTCGGCCCATCTGATGGCATAGGTTCATAAGACTTTGGTGAACTCGACCTTGGGCTTGATTTTGGTGATGAACCAGTTAGTGTCATCAACGGAATTGTCAAAGTTGGATGTGATGCACCCATCCCATGGAGTGTGAGAGTCTCTGGAGTGGATGGTGGGCCGTGGTACAGATAAGGATGAGATATTCTCTCGTGTTAGCGGGGTGGCTTCCGAGTTTCGATTTAGTGTGGACAGGGACGTTGACATGCCTTTTGGACCCGATATTGGTGGTATGGATGCTGATTTGGGGCTAGACTTCGGAGACAGTCCATTGAGCGAGCCAGAAAGAATGTGAACACGATCGCCGTCCCGGATGTGTGAGCTATTTCTCATCACTTCTGTCGATTCATGGTATTCAGGTCTTCTTAAACACCACTCCTTGACATGCAATTCACTCCATGTTTGGTGGCAGAGACTATTCCCGGAGAAGGCGCTGAGGGTGAGGGCACTAAAGTCAAGTGGAAGCCAAAAGAGAAGAAGCAAATTATCGATACGGTTATAGAACTGACGGATGAAGGCAGAGCCAGGGGAGGGAGGGGTTTTGGTGCCCCTGTCGTTCAAGATGTCAGCGATATCCTGACAGAGCAATGGTTCCTACCTCGCTCCTTGATGGTTATGCGTCTCATGGAAATTCGGGAGGACCCTTTGGCACATTTCTTGCTGACCAAAGTCACTCCTGAAGGAGCATACCTTTGTGTTGGCCCACCAGGGTTGGCTCCAGAATTGACTGGTTTGTTCTTGCAGCCAATACAGAGCGGGCCCCTATCTAAGAAGAGGGGTACATCCCCTGGGAAGGGTAGCGGGAAGAAGCCGAGGGTGGAGGGTAGCATGCAGGATGAGGAGGAAGTCGAGCAGGCCTGATGGGATGTGAGTGTGGTACCTAGTGTCGGTCTGCCTGGTGATGTTCTGGGTCTGCGTGCCAACCTTGCTTCTGATGGCGGTGGCTTCGAGTTTGGCGACATGACCAGAGTGGTGGATGATTTCCAAATGAATGTTCCTGACGACTTCCCTACAGCCCAGGAGGACCTAGGGGCCGAATGTGCCAAGAGCCTCGCCCTGTCTGAGCTAACTTGTCTATCTACACCTGAGATTGAAGGTGAAGAAGAAACTCATGCCGATCTTACCTGCCCCATCGCTGCTTTTGACGTTCGACCCTTACCATCGTCCCAAAGCCAGGAGACAGGTGGGGACGTCGACTGCAAAGGGTACAGCAAGAGCACCGTAAAAGTGCTTGCCATCATACGCCGAGATTTGCAACCCACGCATGATGGTCAACAGCCCACGATGAGTTTCGCCAGAATGTCACAAAAAGCATCACGATGGGCTGCGTCTGCATTCTTTTTTGAGCTTCTGGTGTTGGGCACACGCGACTGTATCAAACTCACTCAAAGTGCCGCTTTCGAGAACATCCAGATCCAAGCCAAGCCCAAACTTTGGGAGCAAGGCGGTTCCGTTGCTTCCACAATGAGTCTGTAGGTTCGATCGATAGGGCTAATTTTATACAAGACATGCCTCTGCTTCGCTCTGGCAGTCTTTCCTGAGATGATTGCAGTGCAAATGGGAAGCATAGATGCTGCTCTTTTATGCATATTGCACAGTAAATGAAGGTCTAGTTTACAGAAGAATTCCTTGGTATGTAATGTTAGTGGTCGAGTTCTCATTAGGGGGTTAAGAATGTGGGCATGGTTGCAATGATGAATGTGCTGCAAAGGCTGTGGTTGTGGTTGGGAGGATGACATGATGGAGGGAGCATGCATATTTTATTGCAGATTGCATTAATGAGAGAAGTCTTCCCTCTTCCAGCCTTGCCATTGATGAATGCATATAATGGGTCCCCATTGACAGCATAGTGCACAATATTATCAAAGGTGGATTGCTGGTTGGAGGTCATGACTGCATAAGCCTCATTGGCATCTGCAGCCAGTTCATGTGCCTCTGAGTCCCACTTTATTTGTTTGTGAAGTAGTTCACTCAGATTATGTGCAGGTTGGGGGAGTCCAAAGTTGTCAAGGACTTACCCATGTTCCTCTAGTGCACCAGCAATAGACCAATGCATGGCTGTGAGCAATGTCCATGTTATCTATCACAAGACTGAGGCATGAAATCCTGAGATAAGTCTATTTGGAACTTTTGCCACAGTACAAGTGGTTCTATGATGCAGTCATTGACCAAAAGATGGAGGAAGAGAAAGTGAAGCTCATGAGGTGTGCATAGAGCAGAAATGGCTTCATGCATAGTGTACTCCCTAATAATCTCCTCCAGGCACCAGAGCCTCTGGTGCTAGAAGTGCTCTTTTTGGTTACCAGCCATGTCATAGCCTTACTGTACCCTCAGGTTCCAGCAGAAGGCCATTGGTCTGGTTAGTTCTTCCAATCATACCCACATCTATGGTCTACACTGAAAGTTACCATGTCTGTGGTGGGCCTTATAGTATATAGTCAATGTCAGGCATGCTGGTCACTGGTCCCTGAAAACAATCGTAAGTGGTACCAATACCTTGCAGGATGTGCCCAGACCAATGGGTGCCATCTGGACCCATGACATCAGGTACATATGTACATATGTACACATCTTCATGTTGGCTCCTGTCTCTGATGCATCTTTGTTCTGATTTATAGCCAATGTCCAATATCAACACTTTGGATTGACATCATGCTCAGACAGCCAGGACCATAGTCTGATGCCAGTGTCAAGCATAAGCATTCCACCTTTCTACCATTTGCATGGTGTGATCCTAGTTTCCATGTGTACTTGGGAACTGGCCCTGGAAGATGATGATGGCCTGCACATATAAAATGTGACTTGGAAAAGTGTCGTCTACCCTCAGCACCAACACCAGCACCAGCCCAGTAGCACACAAGCACCATGCCATCATTTGCTGAACCCCCCCTTCAAGCAGTTCCAGGACTTGAACAACAATACCATCATCTCTGGCAAAAGTAAGTGTTCTTTGGATTAAACAGGTGGATTTTCACTTCTTTTTATCATGTGCATTAAATGTCATCTGTGAGCATTTTGCATTCACTTGCTGGGTTGAGCTGTGGCTGACTTCGAGTTACTGATACCAAAAGGCACCATCCATGACTTTGAGTCCAGAGTGAAGGTCATCAAGACAGAGCATGGTCACCTTTTCATCTATGCTGTTGAAAGCAATGATGAGAATGCCAAGACCTACAAGATTGTCATTGGTCCTAGCAAGGTGACTCTTCCTTGGGTACCTGCAATGTTACTGCCCTGCTCATGGGCTTTTATTTGTAGATTGACATTACCATCGACCTGAAGAACCTCACAATCATCATCGAAGTCTATGCTAACATCCCATTTGTTGGCAAAGTTCAAATTGCCAAGACTGTTGGAAACTTGCACAATGGCATCATGCTTACCACTGGATACCCACCCTTTATTGGAGGCTCATTGACACTGAAGCACAACAGGAAAAATGTTGTGCTCAGATATTCCTTTGATGCCCTTGGATTCCACTGTGAAGGTAGCAAGGTCATCATCACTCTCCATTGAGAGGTGGAACTTTTGAGGTACAGTACACCAACCACCTTCTCAGTTGCATCTAACATATGCATCCCCTAAGTCTACTCTTACTCAATGCAGGGGAAATGGATGAGACAGAGCATGTTATTTGCAATCTGCTAGTGTATATCTGACTGTCTTGTGGATTGTAATTTGTTTTATGCCTTTCCAATTAAGTGGACTTCCTGAAGAGTAACTTTGAATTACCTTCTGAGGTTTGTTGGGAAACTGGTGTTGTCAAGCCACGATTGGAACTCTTGTAAATGTACTGACCTATTGCATACATTGTGAGGTCAGCTGGAGAGATGGGGGTTACTCGAAGCTCTCTTACTTGCTGGGAACACTCAGTAAGCTGTGTCCTACCCATATCCATTTGATACCTTTACAGGTTTGCCACTCCCACTCATGGGCAAGCTCAACCATCATTGCATAATGCACAGTGGAACCTAACAAAAAAAGGCAGTCTGCACACCCTAACCTCAGTCACTGTTATATAATCAGTGTTCCTCTCAAACCTTGGCCCTCTGTCACTAATTTTCCTGCCAACATCCCAGAATCCATGAGGAAAAGTCCTACCTTTGTATTGAGCCATTGCCAAGGTTCTCGCAGGCAGAGCAGCATGGGTTGTGACTGGCAATTGGGCACAGTATTGCTACCTGAGTGTCCAAGTTAAGAACATCCCAAAATGGGCTGGCATTTACCTCTTGTAAGAGAGTACAGTGCACACACATGGTAGACGAGTCAACCATAGAATGGAACATCATGACATACCAAATGGTTAGTTTCAGCACCAGACATTTCAGTCTCCACCACACACAATGTTGGGATCTCCATTTTAGGATGCAAGAAAATGAGGTATCCACTCTGAGCACCCTAAAATGGCTGGTTTCCAAGACTACCCAGCAAAAGGTAAGGGGTAGAGAAGGCATACATGAGCTACTCGCCAGTTCTGCCACTACAGGTAATTGGGACTCTGACAATAGGAATGGGACAGTAGTCATCATAGGGCCATTGCAAGGATGGAACTTACAGCATGCTGAGAATGCAATGATAGTTATCACAGGGTTATTGCGAGGATCAAACTCACAGCATGCTGATGATGAGGGACTGGGCAAGCACACTAATAAGGAAAAGGATGGCAGGGGAGAACATAAGCTTCATCATGGTCATGACTGAAGCAGAAAGCAAAGGAAACCAGGCACTTGGAAAGAAGGAAAAGGCATCAAATGGATTACTAACAAGGTGCTGGAGATGTGAGTATCAGTGGGATATCTTGCTGTGACTGCTTGCTTACTAAGCAAGACATGGACATCCACATCCACCACATATGACTCGAATGTCAGTATAAGCCATGGTGAGTATCTTTTTCATTTCAGAACCATACAACCCATGCTCTCTGCAGGAATGAAATGAAGAAAAAGCACAGTCAATGCTCTACCAATTTTGTGAGGCACAAGCTGCCAAACTCGGTCTCAGTACGAGGGAGCAGACTGATGGCCAAAAATGGCAAGCACATGCAAGAGCTTGCAGGACTGCACAAGATGGTATGGAGATATTCTGAGAGAGGTAAGCCAGAAGGTATCTAAAATTCAAGATTGTACATTGTGTCGGTCACTGTCTCTTCAGCATATGTGACTGACTGACAGTATAGCTGGGTTGACAGATTATGAAGTGCAAGACCTAAATGACAAAATCAACAAGCTACTAAGAGAGAACAGGCACTGGGAAAATCAAATTATCTCCCTTGGAGGTGCAAACTATAGGAGGAACATTGCAATGCTGGATGACAATGGGAAGAAGGTACCAGGGACAAAGGGATACAAGTACATTCATACCTTTTTTGACCATCATTCACTTCCAGTATGCTAATGATATGCACTCCAACAGATACTTTGGTCATGCCAAAGACCTCCCCAAGGTTCATGAACTTTTCCAAAGCAGGAAGAAAGAAGAGGAAGAAGAAAATGTCATATTGAACTATTATAAGAAATTCATGAACCAGGGACCTGCATACTATGGCAAAACTTGGATGAGACACAAGGTGTGGACAGGGTATTGGCTTATGAGCAGAAGGTTGAGGAGATGGGTGAGTGTTCTCCAACATCTGCCTTTAAGTCATGCTGACAATGCTCTGCTACACAGAATGGAAAGAAGCATACAAATGCATATGGGATACTTTGGGCCTCCCAGTCAATGAGCTGATACCAGAAATTCCACATAGTGCACCTGTGTCAACAGGGTCATCATCTAGTCCATCAATCCAAAACCAGCCATCAACACCTTCACCACCCCACTCAGACCCCTCATCCTCACAAGCAAAACAAAAAGCATCCAATGCCTCAGATACAGATTTGGGGGTAGTTGCAGATGGCCCAGATACAAGGGAGGTGAAGGGAATGCAAACCAAGAGGTCTACTGGAAAATTGCTCCTTCAATGGCCTCCACAGCTTCCATTCCTGCTTCCTCATCTGATCTGGTACAGGATGCGAGTAGAGCATGCATGATGCAACATGCTCAGCTTGCTGCTTTGTATATCCCATTCCTGACCCTGAAGCACTGATGCCACTGATGCTGCTTACAAGAGCAGACATGGAAGAGGTGTTACTGAGTTTATGAAAGGAAGTGCTGGTACAGGAATTTTTTGGTACAGATGCAGAGAGTGCAGCATGAATGTGATGTGCTGTACAATATGTGTTAGTGCAACCAGGTTTCCTCCTGTGGATGACTCCTCCCCAAACAACTCATGGTCACCTTGAAGTCATCCACTCCCACTTCCCTTTCAGTTTCTTGCTGGTAGCACTTTTATATTTTATTCTTTCCATGTATTTGATGGGTCAATTTCTGAACTGTTAACATCTGTTTTGGTGCAATCTACAACTAGATTCTATGGTTTGATTCATTTCACAGCTTTGGAAGATTTCTTGGAACTGTGAATTAGCCCCTGATTTGGTTTTACCACGAGTCATGTGTAGCATGTTATTACGTTGGTCTTGGTGCATGGCAGACTCCTTCCAGCTGCAAACATTCAACAACCACAGGGATCATGACTTTCTTGGATGAGTAACTAACCCATCAGACTAGTGTGTTAGCTGTGATGGGGGCTAACAAAGTTTCACTGAACTGATGGAATTCAATATTGGTTACCAGCCACAACAGGGCTCACCATGGACACAGATGTCATGCCCATTCTATCACTCCAGGTGACCATCTCAGTCCTACTGCCAGAGCATGTCACTCTTTGGTGAGGTTTCTCATGTCATTGATGTCTATTACTCACTGGGGTCATACTTATCTGGTTAGGCTCCATGCAAGAGTATCCTCAAAGCTGCAGCAAATACCACAGATGATGGAGAGGATAGAATGCAGGCAATGGACATGACGAGCACCATCTGTTTTGAAGCAGACAACTCATGAAAGTGACTTGGGAGGCATGTCAGCTTTGCAAACCACACTCATGTTCACTTGTTCGAAGTGCCAGAACAAAACATGAACAGCATGGCATCTCCTCAGTTTTCACCTGCAGTTGAGATAGGCAGTCATGGAGGGGCAAGTGATGGAAATGCATACCCTGGGGCTGCAGGTTTCTGCTGCCATAGTTCAATATGGAGGTCTGTTGCTTTCAGTGAGGGTGGTGGTGAGGTGTCAATGGACATGGATTCTGATGACACAGGCTATTCTCCTGATGCATTCTTCAGGGCATCCAACATGCAAGAGGTGGCAGATGGCATGCCAGACTTTGGCTTCGAGGATGAGGAAGACTATGCAATGGTGCTGACATGGATGTGATGGAAGCTATATCTCACAATATCCTGCACAAGTGATCTCTCTCACTAGGTGGACCTTGGGAGCTGCTCAGTGATCTTACTGTTGCTTGATCATCACTCGACAATCAAACTGAAGATGAGCAGGGGCAACACAAGGAACAGTCCTTTGTGGAGGAAGATTCAGCACAGTCACACTCGCTTGGCCCTGAGGGCAACACATCTCAACCCATGGAGTTCACAGTTCCACTTGTGCACCCCATGGCACCACTGAGTGAAGCATGGCTGGCTCTTCAGGCTGTTATGGACTCAGGCAACATGCCAATTATTCCATCATCAGATGACAAAGAGAATGGAGGCAATGGTGGGGTACGAGATATGGAACTGTCTGATGCAGTGTTGAGGTTGCAGGCTGCCCATGCTTGTATGGGATCTGAGAACCCTGATGGAGAAGATGGTCAGCCTGGCAGCTTTACCAGCACAGAGGACAGTTTTGCAGAAGAGAACAATAGAAATGACAATGAAGGGAACCAAACTATCAATGTTACCCAGCTTATAAGGCAAATAAGCCTTGCACCAAGTACAGCTGATTTGATGATGGAAGTTATATCAGTGTACAGTGAACAAGGAGAAGCAAGCACTTCCAAGATACCTTCACCAACACCAGCTACAGACTTGCCAGAAGTTCTGCAACAAACACATGTGAATGCAGCAAAACCATCTTTCTTGACAGGTACTGAAAGTGAACCAGTAGGTACATCTCAGTTTAATTGTATGCTATTTGCCTGACTCTGCAGAGCCCACATTAGCAGAACCCCAAGATATCCCTGCAGCCCCACAAAAGTTCAGCTTTATTCCTTGGCCCTGAACTCCTGTGACAGCTGTATGACCACCTTCCCCTTCCAAAGCCAACTCACACCTGCATTCACCTAAGAAGTTGTCTGCAAATTTCGCTCCACCTGCTTCTCGCCCAGTTCTTGAAAAGCAATCTGCTACTGCTGCCCAGATTGCTGGTGGTCGATCCAGCCCAGCCAAGAAACCCTCGGGTCCCCAAAAGCTTACTACAGGATTGACTTGTCCTGATTTGCCTCAGCCTTCAAATGCCTCTTCTAAACTATCACCCAGCGAGCCAACATGGCCCCAGGTTAAGCAAGGGACACAATCTGAGGCTGGTCCAGGTAAATGTGCATCGCTTGGTTTACAGAGACCCTCGGGATACCTTGCACAATGGAAGAGCTTTGGGGGAACAGGCACTCTTGTCTCCACAGATGACACTAACCAGTCAAGTCGACTGTCTTCTCCAAATAAACAGGCCATGGGATCCAGGAGGAAGAGCATTGCTGTGGCTAGAGATGTAGAAGGGGTACAACCTCAATTTAAGGTTTCTGTGGAGAAGGGCAGTTACAGGAAGAGACTGCATTGCTTGGGATCCCTCTGCCATGGGAGATATGGTAGAGACAGCAGAACAGACAGAAAAACAGGCCACACCCTCCCCTTAGCCCCATGAAATGTCAGTGGTCAATGAATCCTCCCATGATGACCTACCAGGTGAACCAAGTCTGCTCCTTTCTTCTCAGCAGGTGCTCACAGCAGACTCCATGCCCAATGTGGCTGGAGATATGGGTGATGATGCTGATGATGAAGTCTCACAGAATTTGCTGCCAACTGGTGAGCCAACAACTGATGTGACTGAGCAATGGCAGGAAGACATCCAAAGACCAGGCAGCAAAGGAGAAGAAGGACCACTTATTTCGATTGAACAATTCTTCGAGATGACAGGCATTCAATTCATGGATGAAATTGCTGCACCTCATTGACAAAGCATCCATTCCTCCATCCTTTGCCCTTCATGGAGAGCATCTGTCAAGGGACAAATACCTTTAGCAGAGTACATGGTAGCCATGACAGTTGACATACCACAACTTGAGCTATATACCTATGTCAGCAAGGATCTGCAAGAGTGGATTGAGCAAATCCAAGCTATATACTGGGAAGCTGAAGAGGAAGCACTCAAGATGATGCCACAACTTTTCCAAGAGTTCATCTTGGTGGATGAGATTGGACAAGCAGAGTTGATTCACTGGTTGAAGTTGATCAAGGTCCATAACCACAAGCAGGTGAAGTTGGAGTGGTATGACTGGAAATCACAATGGGTCGAATGGTTGTATGAGAAGGCTAGCAAGGGCTTTGAACATCTGGAAAAGGTACAATCAACATTGGTCTGTTTGTGTATAAAAGCTAGACTGTACCAAGGATGCCAATTTTCTTGAAAGGATTATCTGCTGTAGGGAGAGGGAACTCCCTAGTAGGATATTGGGTGAGGAGAGAGTGGTTGAGGGTTTTATTTGATTTTTCTAAGGGGCTTTATCCCTGTTTTGTACTTGGAGCTGGGACTTAGGGCGAGGCAAGTGGCTGATTAGTAAGTGAGGTTGGACTTGGACTTGAGTTTGTAGTAGTTACAGAACAATCACCACTATTGAGGCTGGAGAGCACAGGTTGGTGCAACCAGTCTGTGACAGTCTCTCCTGTTTTCTGCCCTTGAGAGTGAGGTCAGGACAGCTCTAGGGGAGTCCTAGAGTGGTGGGGGATTGAGCAGAGTTTTAGTTGGTTTTGCAGCTGAGTGTTCCCTGTTCTTTCTCTTTTCATTCTATCTACTAGTTCCTCTCCTCAGCAGGGTCCCTATTGGTCAAATTACCCTTCAGACCCCATTTCCATACCCTTTTCTTAGTGATCTCTACATCTGGAGCCCACCTGGAGAGGATCCTGGTCCTTGGAGAGGAGGACATCTCTACTGACAGTTTGGTGTGGTTAGGAACCAAGCTAAGTATCCATTATTTCATTTAGAAGTTAATCTACAGTTTTAGAAGTTTCAGGGACAAGTTATAGACAGTTTCAAGGCACTGAAGTAACCCTCAAAGTGAAACAAGAGAAGCCAAGTTGCAAGAATAGATTTTCCAGACACAGCTATGTCATTTTCTTGCTTTAATTTACTTATCATGAGTCACTACAGGCACTATGAGAGTTATGAGAGTCAATTGAGGCATAAAGATAGGTTTTGAGGGTCAAGTTTGAGCTTTGAAAGCCAACTGGTTGTAGAACACCTATGAAGTGCTCCTCAGCCCCTTGAAGGAATGCCTCGAGGGAGTGACAAAGATGCTCCAAGGTTCTCAGGGCATCCAGATGACTTACTATGGTATCTCAAGGATGTTCAAGACCTCTGCATGGAAGCCAGCTGCTTCAAAGATTGTGATTGGGCTCAATGGGCCATTTGGTACCTTGGTATTGACAAGTTCAAGTGATGGAGAGGGCTACTGTATGCAGAAAGAGATTGGGCTGACTTCATTACAGATGCATCTCAACTCTACTCACATTTCAGGTTTCCCCCAGCTCAGTATTTGAAGCATGATCTCTATGACCTAGTGGATGAGCAAAAGCAGGTTAAGATCAACTCATTTGATGCCTTACTCGAATACTGGTTATGTTTTACCAAGGTTGCAACACACCTTCAAGTCACAGACCAACTTTCGAGCATCAAGAAGGATGACCTCTACCTCAAAGTCTTCAATTGAGAGTTTTGAGGCAAGATTCTTCGAAGGCTAGAGTGGAATGATCAGAGATGGCATGCGGATGATGCATGGCCTACATGCCAGGTCACTCAAGAGGCAGAAAGGTTGCTTGAGAAGGGATATCGCTGGGAGTCGAGGGAAGCATGCATGGTGAGGGACCAGTGGAGGGCTTGAGAGACCCAGTACAAAGTCAGGGAGCAAGAGCTGAGACCTATGACAGCTCACAAGGAATTTGATGAGAGGGAGATGCCAGTGAGGCGAGGCTTGAGAGCCTCACAGTTTTCATGTTCCATGTCACTTGAAGATCTCTCACTAACTCACAATTTTCAGGACTCTTTGAAGCTCTCGAAGGCACCAGAAGGTAGCTCAAGAGGTCAGGCTCTCAAAGTGGAAAGTATCGAGGCAGCCAGGGTGGAGCTGAGCTGCTCACCCATTGTCAAGGGTCAAAACAAATCCAGCTTTGAACATGAACAGGTCACTTTGTATATTTCTGGGCAGTCACTAATGGCTGAGGTACAAAGGGATCATCTACAAGAGAAATCAAAGGAGCAAAGCAAAGGAAAGTTGCTAGAGACAAGGGCATTAGTTGAGCTCAAAGCAACAGAAGTGATGGGAGACTCACCAGTTCCCCAAACCAAGTATTCCCATTCTCTCACATCACCCTACACTGATATTCCAGCCCAGAACCCTCTCGATGAACCTGAAGATGCCCAAGATGAGCCAGGTGTGGATGAGTGACCATTTGAGGCAGCAGCATGCACCCTCGAAGCCCAGAAGCCCCTACTGGAGCTGAAGGAAGACCTGTGCGAGGTCTCAGAGCAACCAGGAAGTGATAGAATTGAAGAAAAAGAGCCAAAAGTCAAGGCCAAGAGGCAATCGAGGGTGGTCGCTCAAAGGAAGCCACCAGAGGAGAAAATGCAAAGAAAAACCTGGAAATCAGTCACTTGGAGGATAAAGGAGCTCTTACCTGGGTTTCAGACAGCTCACTGCAGAGGTATGTCATATGGTGCAACAGTTTTATTGATATATTTGCAGCAGGGATGGATTCCAAGTCTCAGAGTAGAGACTTGTACTACAAGTCCGAGCACACTTAGTCAGCTGACTAAGCAGTCCTGTGCCATGGTGCTATGTGTCAAAGCCATGCATTCACTCGCTTTCCATGCCCACAATGATACTCCAATGAAAATCCATGCTGGTTTGTCCTATAAGTCCAAGAACTGTTTATTTGAAGGCTATGAAGTACATGGAGACAAGGCACAGTGCTCTACAGGTGAAGTACTGACACTACAGGTTCAGATTCCCCACTCTGGCGGGCACAGTGCTATTCTTGAGTTTGTGGCAACTTCCAGCACTCGAAAACTGACCAGGAGGGATGCCTTGAGAGTCAGGATGCCCCAGGTGCCATGTATGAGGAAGCAGGCACCTCCCTGCTTCGAATGAGAGGCTTGAAGGTTGCAAGCAGGCCCTCATGCAAACTCTGGGCCTGTTCACTTGTATTTCCACTCTCATTTGTATGCAGCTCACTTGTGGTTCCTCTATCCTAGGCTCTATGGAGTGCTACATCAAGTATTCGAGACTTCGAGGCTGGGATCGAGCTGAAGTGAGCCCAGAGCCTCATCTGGCACTTGAGATGAGAGCCAAGTGTTGCCTATGTGTTTTTATGTTCTTCTTAGACATTTTATACTCACTGTTACATTATTGTACAGCACACAAAGGTTTTTGAAGGGAGCGATCAGTGCAATGTTGGAGTTTAGTGCTGTTGAGTACACAGCGAGTACTGATTACATAATATTTCCATACCTGTCACCTGGTCTTTTTTTCTCCGTGTTCCTCAGACTTCGTCCTACTCAAAGACTGAGTTTACACTCCTTAGTCATTCTGCTGCGCACTACATCCTTCTCAATAGGTTATGAGCCCCACTCACACGGAACTGTAACTGGGAGTACACTCGTCTATCTACGTCCTACAGAATGTCCTACCCTTCTGCTTCAACACCCTAAGACCCTCACGGGGCTTCCATATCTGCGACAACCTCACAAGCACACAAGATCTTCATCTTGATGGATGAATCCTTAACTGGACTTTGCCATGCACCGACGGCTGCAGAAATCTGGAAAAGGTCACATCAGTATGAAGGACATGGAAAACGGAACATAGCCTGTTCCATAGGCGAACTCTGTGATGCATTCTTGGACAACAGTCTCACAAAATCAGCTAATACCATGTGGCAGAAGGCACAGACACTGAATGAATGCTGTAAGAAAGCTGACAAGGCCAGAAACACAACATCAGGTGGAGAGAAAACCTGGGGATGATGAAATGGAAGGACGTACTGCGAAGTTCACCCTCACGTCCTCCACAACCAGAGTACCACTCCACGTCCTTCACAGCCCATATGCACAGTCAGATATCATGCACGCACTGGACCATTGATTCCAGAGCCTCTGTGCACATCTACTGTCAATACAGCTGGTTCACCACAAAGAAAACAGCTTGTACCTATGCAGCCTACCACAGTCGGATGCAGTAACACTGTGTATGCAGTTGCAGTCAACCAAATAGTCGATACCAACCCGGGAACGAGGGAGAAGGCTATGTTACACCACGCAGTGTACACTATATGCCAACCTCACCTCGAACTTGTCTTCAACTGGACACATACCACCTTCAGATGGGAAATGGTCCATTTAACTGCTGGATGGAGATCTATCAGAGTAGCTTATCAGCAATAAACTCTATACACGCTCACTGCAAAAAATGCAGACACAAAAACATGCCACATAGTGCACGCACCATATAGCCCAACTGCGGCACACATACGGTGCTCAAGCATGACATGGCAACCCAACTATGGAGGGGACCACGCTGGATTGAAACAGACCCATCGACATCCTATCTTGATGACTCGCACGTGCTCAATCGGACCTACTCAGCCTATCAGCAACACAATGAAAACAGTACATGGGACTCACCATCTGCCAGAAGACAAGACGCTTGGCCTGACGAAACATGGTCGTGCCCAGGCAGAAATCAATGCCAGAGACATTCCATCTTCCTCGCCACTAAAGGTGAATGTGACTCGACGGAGTCAACGACCTACCTTCCGTGCAAGGGGATACCTGCAACCAATGCAAATGCTTCAGCAATGTAACCAAACGCACAACGCGCTGGCTCACCTCGCCTGACAAGCTCTGGAGGGACGCCATACTACATAGTACATGCCCAAAATCCAACTACACAACAACTCGATACCTACCAGAATGTTGACCAGGACTTATGCTGGACAAAGGCCATCAGCGACACACTCGCACATGATCGGCTACTCCACGCACTCACCTACACCTGAAAAATGGCAAGCTGCCATCGCCGTACTGCTCACGGACACAACCATTGGCGTCACAGGAGCTTACTGGGCATGTACATGCCTGCACAGACAGCCTCTCAAATGCGACCAAATAGCACCGAAATGAGTAGCACCAAGCATACTACCTGCAAACGTTCAGTATACAAGCCATGAAACTGAGGTGACAGTCAGAAACTCACCGGCCAACACTGCGGATGCAGATGCAGGAGGTGCAAGTGCACGGCCAGGCCAAACAAGCCTTGATCTTCGATCAGGTGTGTCTAACTTTCAGGGAATCCATGGAAACGTCTTGGCCACCTCAAACAAGTAAAACACTGGAGAAAAGCCATCAGTACCTCATCCACAGGTGATCAGCGACTCCAAGTACATACCTACACCACCGGAACGACATGCCACGGTTGCCAAACCACTCATGGACATAATCGTTGGCATCGCAACGACGTACAGACGGAATCAGTGCATACTTGGAATGCCCAACGTCTTGCCTCTCAAAAAATGATCCAACGGAGCCAAAATGAGAGACACAAAGTCAACTATCAGTGACACAGTCAACCGGCTACAATGCAAAGCCAATAGCCTGTAAACGTTTAAGATACGAGCCATGAAATCGAGAAAAACATCAAAAACTCACTGGCCACTCTCACAAATGCAGACACAGGTGGTACGCATGCACAACACGGTCTGACAAGCCCCGATCCTCGATCAGGCACACCTAATGGCCAGGAGGTCCATGGAAATATCTCAAACGTTCCAAAAGAGCCGCACGCTGGCCATGATTGGCCCCCAATGCCATCCAACAAGCCAGATCAGCGCCTCAACTGAATGGAGACACTCACCTCCAAAATCCAAACAAACGCTAGCCGAAATGCCAGCTACCAACCCAGCGGAATGTTTATCAACACTTCCCAATGTCAAGGAATGCCTGCAACAACTGAGTTCTCACCCAGAACTGTCTTGCCCATCAAACTCAGCACTCAAACTCGAAAATTCACTGCTACTCGCCAGAAACAATCAAATCCCTCGAAAAAAACGACATCAGAGCAATGCCAGGGATGGATAGTCTTGGTACAAAAAGCGGCTTGAATGGAGGGGGCACCGTCATGGAGATAGAGGGAAAAAGAGCCCAGTGCGAGGCTGTGGAGCCACGATGCAACGATCAAGAACGGACTGCTTACAAATCGTGCACACGCAGCAACAAACATCCAAAGTACACAACAAAGTATCCCAGTACTTGAATGCTACACTATGGAGACACTGCCGCTGCAAATTCACACATATCCCACTGGTACATGAAGGTTGGTGATGTGTATGGACTTTATTTCACAAACTGTAACTCACTGAGGGGTCGTGTTGGAGTTTAGTGCTGTTGAGTACACAGCGAGTACTGATTACGTAATATTTCCATACCTGTCACCCGGTCTTTTTTTCTCTGTGTTCCTCAGACTTCGTCCTACTCGAAGACTGAGGTAATGTCATTCCTTCATTACTGTACTATATTTTACTTACCAGTTGAGTAGTTTACACTCCTTAGGTTGGTTAATATTATACAGACTTTGTCCTACTCGAAGACTGAGTTTACACTCCTTAGTCATTCCGCTGCACACTACATCCTTCTCAATATGCAAGACCCCCTTGAAGCTCAGTTATAGGTTCTTAGGAGCAGCAGTACCCTCAATATTGAGCACCAGGCTCAAAGGCTCAAGTATTTTAGTTTCATTTGTGGATATCTCATTTATGGTGGTATAATTACAGGTCTACTCCAGCAGAGCGCTCTCGGTCTCTTCTAGAAGACACTCCCTGGAGTCCCACCTCAATTAGGGCACCCTAGCTCTGCCTCATTGCACCCTTACTCTCATTCAAGGGCCTGTGTTTCACAGATGGTCATCAAGTGGGTAGGGTGAGGATGTGAGGAGGATGAGAGCACCCCATACCCAGGTTGTGCTTTTGAGGGGGGAGGTCTGGCCTTGAAGTGACAAGTTGAAGCCTCAAAGCAATGAGTTGAAGCCTTGGATGACAAGTCAAGGCCTCGAAGCAAGAAGATGAAGCTTCAGAATCACTGTGCCATGGCCATGAAGTGCCAGCTGACTACCTGGGTGCTCGAAGGCACCCCCACCACTTTTCTTTTAATTTTTTTTTGTTTGTTGATGATACTTTCACAGTCTGCACAAGCTCAGTGCAAGTATCTACAAGGGTCTAGGATATCAGGAAGGAGCAAAGAAGTGGGGAAGTGAGCCTCCCCAGTACCTCTTGATGTGAGCTGGCCTTTTGAGCTCGAAGGCCCAAGTTTTTTTTGTTTCATTTTATTTCATTTGACTCACAACTACATGGTATTAGGATAATCAAAGGTTGACAAACCCTTTTGAGGGTTTGAGAGACATGAGTGTAGATAAGCGAGAGGAGCTTGCAATAATGAGCCTGAGGCTCAAGTGAACCCTCAAGGGGACCAGTGGTCTCGAAGAGACCCTTCAGCTGCCAAAGGAGAGGTAGGGATCACAGCAGGGATAAGTAATGGGAACTCAGTGCACCATCCCATGTCCACTTTATTTTAGTACATACATTAGCTTGTGCGAGCTAAGCTATTGGCCTTAAGGGCACTATGAGGATGAGAGCACACTAGGGTGTGAGAGGTACATACACTACTGATGAAATTTTACAGTATTTGATTCAAAGCTTTGAGATAGCCCTCGAGAGCAGCCCAGCTGAGGGCCACTACCCTAACTGGTGCCAGCCTACTGCTTTTGTCATCGCCCCTCAAAAGGGGGGATAGGTTTGATTCTATTTCATGTTATATGTATGTATATTCTACTCATAGTTGACTGTCTAAAGGACACTGTCAAGTTACTGAGGGCACTTCAAGTGCACAAAGTCCATGCATACAAGTCTGATAGTTTGTTTTAGGTATATATTGAGACTTGAGACCCTCGTCCACCTGCAAACAGGCTTCGAGCCTTCCTTTGAGCTCCTTTCAAGTCTGCCTGAGACCCTTGAGACCCTCAAGTCTCCCCTCAAGCCCATTGAGAGCAGCACCAACCTGCTTGTAACCCTTGACCCCTTTGAAAAGGCTTTGTGCCTCATTCCAAGCCCTCAATTTGATGTTGGATGAGTGGCAAGGCCCTGTCCTTCCTTCCTCCATCCCTCTACCTAAGTCCCTTGGTGGGGGAAGTGACTGGGGACAGTCGAGATTCGAAGACCCCCTCAGATGTAGGGAGAGGGAATTCCCTAGTAGGATATTGGGTGAGGAGAGAGTGGTTGAGGGTTTTATTTGATTTTTCTAAGGGGCTTGATCCCCATTTTGTACTTGGAGCTGGGACTTAGGACGAGGCAAGTGGCTGATTAGTAAGTGAGGTTGGACTTGGACTTGAGTTTGTAGTAGTTACAGAACAATCACCACTATTGAGGCTGGAGAGCACAGGCTGGTGCAACCAGTCTGTGACAGTCTCTTCTGTTTTCTGCCCTTGAGAGTGAGGTCAGGACAGCTCTAGGGGAGTCCTAGAGTGGTGGGGGATTGAGCAGAGTTTTAGTTGGTTTTGCAGCTGAGTGTTCCCTGTTCTTTCTCTTTTCATTCTATCTACTAGTTCCTCTCTTCAGCAGGGTCCCTATTGGTCAAACTACCTTCAGACCCCATTTCCATACCCTTTTCTTAGTGATCTCTACACTGCGAGGCCCAAAGTATCCTTCCTGGTTTGCAGCAGGAATACAATCAACTTGTGGAAGAGTTGGAGCAGGAAACAGCAGAGATTGCAGAATTAGAAGCTTGCAACCAGGATTATTTGAAGGAACTCAAGGTGAGCATAGCTGAACAGGGGTGAGCATGCCATTTATGTCTGAAGCTTATGGAATGGTGGCATTGATATCTCATAGTGTGGAACTTGACAATTACTGTCAGGAAGTCGAGGAAGCCAAGGCGAAGCTCGTCACTTCAAAGAAAAGCTCAAGGAGGTCCAAACAGAGAAATGAAATTTCTGCATCTATTGAGAAGACTGAGTGACTTATCAATGTACAAAAGAATAGTATGCATGTGGAAGTTTTCCAACTCAAGGGTGAATTTCATCGAACACATTTTACGAGTGTTAGCAGCTGATCATTCACCAGGTGAACTGGAGATGCTGCAAAGCTTCCACATGGTGCAGATAACCAAAGCTCAAGCCAAACATTTTGAATTTGTCTATGGTTCCAGTTACATCATGTCTACATGCTGTGTCGAATGTCACCCTGTGGTTGGAAATGTTCAAATCCAAAAGCTCCTGAAAGCACAGAGGGAAGAAAGTTTCCCCATGTTCAGTAACTTCATCTTACAGACAGCAAGAGAACTCATCAATTGACTGGAGGTGAGTGATAGCCTTCGCAAGGTATGCCATCTCATGTTTATAGTCCAACCCTGATGACTTCATTTATCCCCTCCCTCAGATCATCAAGTTTGTCAGAATGTATTGGTCCTCTTGTTCTCAGTTGCAATTGCAATGATCTTATATCCTAGTGTCAAAGCCAAGGCAATAGTATCTTTTATATTCAATGTCACCAACTTTCCCATGTGGCCGCTCAACACACAGTCAATGAAACATGATGTTAGGGTCATATATGGGCCTATCCAGTGAGTGCTGCATTTTGGCTCACTGACATGTCACCCCTTACCTTCGACTCAGGCATGGTGCTCTTCTTCAGTCCATGGGTTCCCAGTGTAGGCATGGTGAGGCCCCCTACTAGGAGAATTGAGAGAAGAAGAGGGTTGGAGAGGTGTTGGGGGTTGAGGGAGAGGTTTTGAGGGTCAAGAGAGGTTTCGAGGGTTGGAAGGAAGGCTTTGAGGGTCAAGAGGAGTGAGGGGAAGGACTTAGGAGTGTGGTGGGTAAAGTGATGACTAAGTGCACGAGGAGTTTGGGGCACAAGAGTCATGTGAAAAATGGGGGAACTGACACTATTGTGCATTCATTGTAGAGGGAGTAGCCCAAGTCTGGGGAAAAATCTCAAGATCTGTCATCTCTGCTGCATATATTCTGTTGATGGCTCTCCTCAGTGTTGAATTTTAAGTCCAGTGCTTGTTTTCAGTCACCAACTTAGTACCTGTGGTGTCTGGGTTTTGAGAGCCCTCTTCAAGGATGACACGAGACTCACAGTCCCTCTTTTCTCATTTTCCCTGGCCCTTTGAGCTAATTCCCTACATCTGGAGCCCACCACAAGGGGGTTCTTTGTTAATCTGGCACCAGGTACTAGCTCTGCAACATTGCCACATGTACAGCCAACAGAACAAACAGTATGCTATGGCACAAAGCAAGGGACACAAGAGGCTAAGGGGCAAACAATAGATCCCACAGAAGCTATGAGGCACCAGAAAGGGTGCTGACAGGCTCGGAGAGAAGACTGACTTACCACGAGGAGTGCTACAAGGGCAGAGGATGAGAGTATGGACATTCGAACCAGCATGACAATTATTCTAGGAACCACCCTGTTGCACACTCTTGGTCTCATTCTAGAAGATGCATGCAGGGAAGCTCGTATTCACATTCAGTGCAGCAGTCTTGAGATTACTCCTCTCCTCATTCAACCAGAAGATCCCCATCTCGAAACCACCACCACCATCTTGTCGATTTGTGCTATTACCCTCATGTGGAGTCTTGTTCTTATGGTAGACCCTCGTATGGGCAGGGTGAGACACATGAATACATCCTGAATCAACCAGATCAAGGAGCAGGGAGAGAGGGAGGTTAGGTATGAGAGATGAGCGAGATAGAAGGACCCACTTGTGAGAGAGACATGACACAAGAGGAGAGCAGTGTTGCAGACAGATGGAGTCATACCACAGGCACAAAAGGTCAGAGGCAAAGATGGTCCTTGAGATGTTAGGTCAAGGAGCCACAGACTCTTGCATGCCAGAGCCACTTGATGGGATGCCTAGTTGAAGGTCAAGCAAGGCACCGAAGTTCTCTGGTAAAGCACAAGACCTCTTAACTTACCTGAATGAGATCCAGTATCTATGCCAGTTAGCAGGGTGCAGAAGCGAGAAGCAGTGGATCAAGTGGACATACTGGTACCTAGATGAAGACACTGTGTCCATGTGGAGTAACATCCTAAGATGGAGGACAACAGAGTGGAATGACTTCATCATGAGGCTAGTAGTCCTCAAAACTGGAGGAGTTCATCAGGGAGGACCTGTATAACCTCGTAAGGGCACAGAGAAAGAGGGATTTTGAGACAGAGGAGGATCTCAGCAAGTATCTTCACAAGTACAAGGTGATTGCACAGTACCTTTACTCGAAGGGCAAGATCACCCCAGGCAACTATGACAGCTACATTCTCGAAGGTCTCGATCCAGAGTTGAAAGCGAGAGTGTTGATGAACCTGAAGCTTCGCTATGGTATACATTTGCATGACGATCCCTGGCCTCTAAGATATGTTGTGGATGAGCTGAAGTTCCTTGTTAGGGATCAGTTTGAGACAGCAAGGAGTCAGGCTTCAAGGACGAGAGAAGCACAGCCCTCGAGATGTGAGGAAGTGACTAGGGTATGGTGGGATCTGGCTCAGAAGCAGCCATGGGTATGAGTGGAGGTCAAGGGGCAGAGGGTGCCATCCTACCAGGATAAAGGTCAGGCTTGTCCTTCCAAGAGTTCCACAAGGGCAGAAGTCAGCTCACATCTGGAAGTCTACAATGATTCAGACACTGGCATAACCAAGGAGATTATCCCCTTCACATATCAGGATGAGGAATGGCCAGGTGCTCACCAGTTTGCAAGTGACATCTGAGGGCCAAGCTCAGCATCAGCACTGGCCATGTTGACAGCCCAGATTGAGGTGACTTTGCCAGATGACCACAGCAAGCCAGAGCATGACTTCACTGCAGTCAAAGAAGAGGTGTCAAGTGTGCCAGTACCAAGTGTGGAGTTTGAGGTGACAAGAGCTGAAAATTATCGAGACTTGTCAATGCCACTCTCATTTGTAGAGGTGGAGCCTGCAGGACAGGTGATGATTGAAGGGATTCTGGACAATGGGTCACAGGTGGTCACTTTGAGGAAAGGAATAGTGGAGGCACTGCAGCTTTCTATTGATGAGGAAGGCAGAGTCAAGATGGAGAGGCAAAGAGAAGGTGAGGTATTGGTGTCAAGGACATTATCAGGAGTTTTGAGGGTTGAAGTGCAGGTTTTGAGTGAGATAGAGAAGCAAGGAGAGGGTGAGGAACCAGTGCCAAAGATGCTATCAGAAGTTTCAAGGGTCAAAGAGCAAGTGTTGAGTGAAGAGCAGGCTGTGACAAGTGATTGAGGCATAGAAGCTATGAGTTCGAAGGCAGAGAGTGTGTTACAAGAGCAGGAGGACTGGCACAAGAGAGATTGAGTCAGGGTCAATCAGCAAGGCACAATTGAGGGAGAGAGGGGAGGCAATGTGAGCCCCCCAGATATTTGTGAGGAGGATGCCAAGTCCTTGTTGTGCAGGAGAGTAGTCCGATTGCCCACATTCTCAAGTATGAGTTCATAGTTGAGAGAGGTTGCCCAGTTGCTAGAGAGAGGACTGAGAAGATTAGAATGAAAAGAAAAATGGTATGAGAGAGGGTGACTGACCTCTTATGATTGCCAGTGCGACTCTTCGAAAGGGAAATGGATAAGCAGTTGATAAGGGAATGAGGCAACACCTTCAATTGGGACCTGGGTGGACTTGTAGCCTGAAGGTCAAGGGCAGTCAAGTGGCTCAAATGGGCTGGTAAGACTGTGCTCACCAAGGGATCGTGCTGAGAGGAGGTTGTTCAATAACAGAAAGACTAGAAAAGAGAAAGGCCCAGGTGAGTGTGTTTATATCATACCTTAATAATTGGCTGTGCATGTCACCGTGCAATGATGCATGAGGGTTGTGAGGTTTGAGACGTGAGCTCACAGTTTAAAGTAAATAAATCAGACCTGAGCCTTAGTTGTTTGATTGTGCCAGGGGGGACAGAGTATATTCTGCACTGATAACAAGTTACAGGATGTATATATCAAAGCTGTCAAAGCTTCATGACAAGAGGAGATGAGCACAGGGCAATGTACCTACAATGTGAGCTCAGTAATGAGCTCTGCACTTACCAAGGACCTTCTTGGAACAGAGATGAGATGGCAAGGTGGATGGACAAGTGAGGCAAGGGTGTATGAGGGGGGGGGAGATGACAGACAAAGTGACTTGTTTGAGTATCGAGGAAGGGGTTCAAAGGAGGAGGGGAAGCTGAGGGAGACAATGCATCTGGCACAAGATTGTCATCAGTTGGAAGGTCAGACTCATCATGGGAACTCACATTCACAGCTGGGGAGGGAGTGAGTAGGGTGCCAAGGGTGTTGGTGGACACGAGAGGAGTGAGGGCTGGTGGCAAGGGGGCAATGTGCAGGGGCTTGACAGTGGCATGAAGGGAAGCCCATGAAGGACATTGGCAGTGATGGAGGCAGGTGATGGCTATGATGACTCACCTCTAACCCAGCCAGCACCTCCTGGCTCTCAGAGGAGCCCCTACCATCAAGATGAGCTGGTAAAGAATGGTCAGCATGTGGTCAGCATCTTCTGAGGGGACAAATAGGGCCTTTCTGGGCCAATGGAAAAAGTTGCAGAGCAAGGAAAGGGCAGTGAGAGCATGGGAAGGGAAATGATGAAGATCAACCATAGTTCCCCAAATCAAGAATGTGCAAACAATGATGCATCAAGCTATGAGCAGGCACAACAAGACCTTCGAGCAGCTTGACCAAGCCTCACACAGAAACTATTTTCTCTGTTTCATTTTCTATCTGCTCTATGCTATGAACTGATGACTCATTACAGGAATGCAAACCTTTGAAGGGGAGCTTCAAGCCTCTATTGTGTAGTCTGCCCCATGAAACCCAGCTCTCGAGGGAGCTCCTTATGATGGTTACAAGCAGGGACATTCTCTGCAGCTACTCCCTCACTTTGAAATACTCTTCCCTGGTTAAGTTCCTATCTAGCATGAAGAGCTGATTACACATTACAGGGATGAGAGCTGTTGAGGAGCATGCCCCAGAGATGGTCCAGGCTTGAGCAGCCCTCAAGATGATGGCAGACACCAGTTCCATCTCTTCAGAAGCATGCAGGTTGCAGATCAAAGCCATGGTACTCAGTAGCTGAGTCAGTGAAAGGAGAGTTTGAGACTGTTGGATGAGCCAGTGTCTGAAGGGCTAAATATATTTTTCCTAAGTTGTCTACCTGTGTAATGTGCTAACTATTCCACCCAGGTACTCTAAGGGGTTGGGGACTCATCAAGAAAGCCATTCAAGGCTTGGGGGCCTAGCAGTACACACTCTATGGCTTTGAGTTCCCCCCTCAATCTTCTCGATGCAGTGCCTCACATGAATGGAGGCCTTGGGAGTGTGTTGAGTGTGTTGAGGATGGTCTGAGGGCTGTTTGCCTCCAAGATGAGGGCATGCAGAGGCTGTGCACTCTTCACAAGCTGCTTCATAGCTGGGATTGAGCATGTGGAAGGTGGTTCATGGTCTTTTGGGGTTTTGAGATGAGGCAAAGGGTGATGACCAAGGATGGTTGCAATCTAAAGCACCCATTGGATGTGGGCATGGCGAGGCCCCTACTAGGAGAATTGAGAGAAGAAGAGGGTTGGAGAGGTGTTGGGGGTTGAGGGAGAGGTTTTGAGGGTCAAGAGAGAGGTTTCAAGGATTGGAAGGAAGGCTTTGAGGGTCGAGAGGAGCAAGGGGAAGGACTTAGGAGTGTGGCAGGTGAAGTGATGACTAAGTGCATGAGGAGTTTGGGGCATGAGAGTCATGTGAAAAATGGGGGAACCAACACTATTGCACATTTGTTGTAGAGGGAGTAGCCCAAGTCTGGGGCAAAGCTCAAGATCTGTCATCTCTGCTGCATATATTCTGTTGATGGCTCTCCTCAGTGTTGAATTTTAAGTCCAGTGCTCGTTTTCAGTCACCAACTTAGTACCTGTGGTGTCTGGGTTTTGAGAGCCCTCTTCGAGGACAAAACAAGACTTGCAGTCCCTCTTTTCTCATTTTTCCTGGCCCTTTGAGCTAATTTCCTACACCAGTTGAAAGATGTGACCCCCACCAATAATCATGGGTGTCTATTGGATGCATGTATGGAAGCGATGGAATCTGTTGTATAATTTTTTGTGGCAACCCAATGAGACATCTATTGAGAGTAGTGTGTACTGCAGTTGCTTATATGCAGCTGTAGGTTTTACAATGATGAGACAAATTTTATGTATTTTTCTTAGCTTTTAGAGATACTTTGAGTGCTACAGTAGGAAAGGGCTAGTGCACTGCATCAACACATCACACTAACCCTTTCCTGTTTCTCGATCCCCTGCAGAAGGTCTTCAAGCATTGGCGAGTGTATGTGTAGGAATCTATACTTACAGAGAGTTGCATGTTATGGCCTGGTACCCACAGGAGCCTCCTTGAGGCCTGATGATTGTCTTGGGAACCCTCTCTGAGATTCTAGGGAGTTCCTGTAGATAGAATAAGTACAGTTGATGAAGTAGACTTATGTGCAAATGATCTGGTAGAGTGCATGGACACTTTGCAATTCCAGCCCCACCAGAATCATCTCTGTTCAATCACTTTTGAGAAGAGCCAGTAGGCAAACTGGTGAAGGCACAGATAAACTCATGAAAAGTGCCTGATCATCTAGCCAGATGAGTCAAATCAACCTCATCCTCCACTGCCTCACACAGATGTTGGTGCCAGGTACTTGCCATACTCACTGGTTGCCATCGTACTCCCTTACAGTACTTTTGTGGGAAACACAAGAACTGGCTGCAGTCTGGAGCCATGGTTGTATTGTGAAGAGGGTTAGGAGCAGGCATTACAGAGTGTCACATACATCATTTAAATCACATGAGAATACATCAGTTGTATGCATATGCTCACTCTCACACCCACAGTGGCAGCTTGAAGTTGAACCTGTGCTGGCTGTTGAGGGTGCTATCAATGAAACTTGGTGAATGACAGTACATGCACAAGGTTGCAAGATGTCTAAGGACAATAGTTGTGGAATACAATATCCCAAAACATCCAAATCTACACCTTATACCTCTAGATTAGTTATGTGCTCACCTTAGAGGGGTTTACTTACTAGGGTTAACTTGGAGACTGAAGGTGCACCTACATCACAGTCTCCCCCCTCCATCCTGCATTTTCTGCCCCCCATCTTGGGATTCCCATACTCATCCAGGCCTATGATGAATATTAGTTGAAATCCCATGTCAGGTACAGGTTGATGCACCAAGTGTCTCGTTGGATGTCATCCACAAATGCGAGGATTGCTGCCAGAATCAAGTGAGAAAACCATCAAGGCATCCCTGTTGTACTTTCCCAGCATTTGGCACAGTGAAAACAAACCAGGCTCGAGTTCCTGCCACATTTCTGGTGTCAGGATGCACAGTGGGTCATTCATGCAATCGATGTATGCCAGAAGGACATGCCCTACATGCTTTGTGAAAGGCTTTGCAAGGGATTTGGCCTTCTGTGTTTCAGCAGCAACTGAGGTGTGTTGTTGGGTTGTGTACATAGGAGGAACAGTCTTGACAGTGAGCATAGTGAGAAGTCAACTGAAGGCACAGATTTCAGCAACACTGAGCAGCTGAGAAGGGGAAACCCAGGATGGAAGCATTCCTGCAACAAGTTTACTCTGCTTAGCTCCTAGTTTGGGATGCCCACACTTTGCTATTAACAGAAGTCGATGTAGGACAAAGGCTAGATGTGGGAGGGTATGTATAACTACATCATGCCACAGATGCACCAGAGAGTCTGCTATGGAAATGATACAATGAAAGGTGGCAAAGGAGGTGGTGGTATTGTGATTGGCAGTCCCTGATAAGATCTTAGAGAGCAAAGACCAAATACTCCCAAGGTCAACTGAATGAACAGCAGCTGGCTGCAAGGATGGGATCAGCCACAAAGACAGATACATAAAGCACTGCACCCACTCTGTCAGAGCAATGTTTCACGATGAGCTCCAGATAATGCTCTTTCAATTCCAATGGACCATCATAGAGGTGAGGCCAACCAGTGAATGTGGTGAGGCAGCACATTACAAAAGTTTGCACTACCTTGAGAGTTCCTGAAGAGAACTTGCTAATGAACCCTGCTACCTATCATGACAGGAGACTAGTACAGACCTTGAGGTGTATCATGCAGTAGCATTGCCAAGAGGTGTATCAAGCTCTTACACCAACCCACTGGAAGACGAGGGTCTTCAATCCCTTCTGCTATCATGCTAAGCAGGTGTGCAAAATGATCTATGGACAGTTCCCTCGTGGCTTTGATGACTTGGACATCGACCATGTTGCATACTGCAGCAATGATGTAATAAATTAAGTTGCCACTGACATTGAATGAGCTTTTACCTTCCATCTCAGTGCCATATATTGAATACAGTGCTGCAATTGTCTCGAGGTATTCCAAGTTCAAAATATCAGGAAGACATCAAAGCTCCTCAAACAGTAGAGCAAGGACACTGGGACACCTCTTGACATGTTTTACACCCACCAGTGGTGAGCAACTTTGCAGTGCACTTTGCATAACCATATTCACCAACTTGGTACCTATGGGCACAACCCTGCCCATTACTGCATAATGTCAAGCAAGTATACATGCAACTGGACAGCAAGGCCACATACTGTCAATCCTTAACCACCAAGCAAACGATAATGCATAAGAGCAAGCTTCAATGTGCTCACTTAACAAGAACATGTCATTGGTTTCAGGCTCTTCCCCTTCTAAAAGGACAGGTACAAAGTATTTGTATAGTGTTTTCAGTGCTGAAACAATCACTGTTGCAAGGCTACACTGCTACATCAGAAACCCAGCTGGATAAGCTTTCCAAATAGTAGATTTCACCTTTTGGGAGTATGATGTTCTCTTAGACATTCAATGAGTCAGAATGCAACAGATCAGATGAACTCACATTTCCATGCTCCCTGTGACAATAAATCAGCCAATGGCTCAGCAGCAAGAAGAGGGTTCAGTATGTCGACTGCCTCCATCACCACCTCAGGATTCTGAGTGCGAAGGAGAGTACTAGGAAGACTGGTAACTGCACCATGCCAGGAGCATGCAAAGGCAGACTTATGATAGTTGAAATGAAACAAGGTTTAATGTCTCTCTTGTAAGTGTGTCTGATGACAGGGATGAAGTTGATTGATGGTGGCTGGAGTAAATGTTTGACATATGCACGAGATGTCTAATCAAGTTCAATGAATGGGATGCCCAAAGCAAATTCTTGAAGATGAAGCCCAACTCATGGTGTAGTCCAAACCATTTGTAAACTGGCCCATACAGTACAGGAAAGCATGGAATATCATGAGATGGCAGACACAGAGTTCTTTGAACATTTGGACTTCAGAACTGCTTTCTTTGTCCATGTCCATAGCACATCCACCATCAACTAGTTGTGGTGAATCCACCTCTCTGCCATCATTTATGCCCCAAAGTACCAAGCATATTGCAATGTCACCACTAATGGCCCTCTTCACAAGTTCTACACAAGAGGTCCAGGTGAAGTACTCATGAGGCACATACATCAACAAGGTGTATACCTCGCTTGCATGTATGAGCTCAAATTCGTCAGGACTGCTATTCCCAGTAGATGCAGAGGAAGGAGATAATGAAGACAGAGGGTTGGTCTGTTTTAGTGCAAATGTCAGGAGGGCGCCTTCAGAACCAAAGAAGGAAAGTTAGAAAATTTTTGATGGAACTACCAACAAATTTGAGATGTACTTCACATGTTCCACAGCTCCCAGAACTGTGCATTCCTTGGAGCAAGGAGAAGGATGTTGTAAGGAGAAATGTCATGGTGTGAGCTAAGTTGCCTGTCAAATTCATCAGTAACCTCGAATGGTTGTTCTAGGGGAATGGACAATAAAAGGGAGGTGAACTTCTCCTCTTCAGGGGCAACCACACTGAGAATTACAGAGGAGCAGCAATTCTGATGAAATACAAGTTTGGAATAATCAAAGGAACTCACTCCATCACACCTAACCACCGATCAACCAGTACATAAAGCAGGGCAACACCTGAGTTTTCCTGCATGAGCACTGCTGTCGAGCCACACCATCAACTTTGTGGGGAGAAGTTGCATGATAAAATATCAATGCTCGTCTTGATGATTGTGCTGGCCTGTGCATGTTGAAAGCTGCGCATTTGGGAAACTTGGGTGAAGAGTGCCCATACCTGTACATGCATACATGCAGTTCACATAGGAGGCAAAAAGACCATATGCACAATTTCTAGTGTCAATTCTGCTCTCATGCTTTCGTCCCTGGCAACACACAGCAACTCTTTGATTTCATCACCCCCTAGCATGTTGCTTTGGCCCAGCATTACAGGTGTTGGTGAGCTCTCAATTTGTACAAACTGAGCATGGACATCATATAAGAATCAGAGTACTCCAGAAGCGACAACCTCATCCATGCCTAGCCCATCATTGCTGTCCAGATTGGGACATGATCCAGCTCCCAAACCAACTAGACAGGTATGCACCCCTCAAAGAGGCACTGGCACTCTTCAGGATCCATTGTGAAAGCCTCCATCCAATGGTTGAACACATCAATGAAAGTTCCATCGGAAGGGGGGAGCACTGGCTGCAAATATTCTAGCATCCTGAAGACATCTAGGCAGAGATCTTGACAAAGAGTGACAAGTATGACAGTGTCTCAGAATGTGAACAGGAGTTGCTACAGAATTTTTAAATGGAAGAAAAGTGGACCAGAGAAAATTGCACCTTCAGATGCAGGAGATGTTGTCAGCATGATGGTAAACAAAAGCCTTCTTTGGGTGATGTTTGCAACTTGGTTATCAGTGTTTGTGTTCCAAATTTGAAAGAAGAGAAAATTTATTGGTGTGGAATTGCACAGGAGATTGTGATCTAGCAGAATACTGCACTGAATCCCTTGAATGAAGCCCAAGGTTAAGCTTGTTGAGAGCATCAGCAACTTCTTGCTTGTGGGACTTGACAAGATCTGTGTTGTATTTGATACCCTCAATGTTGTTGTGGAGGGTCACTATCTCCATTCTGAGTGTTGCAATGCATGCATCAGATAGCCCTGACCTGCAAAGCCAAGGCTTTCCAGCAGTCTGACATTCCTGCTGGCCATTTTAGACATTCCACCTTTGGTGGTAGAATTGGAAGTGGTTTCAAACCTGGTGAGGGTTCTGAGTACAATATGCCAGGCATCCCTCAGGACATGTGGTGCTGTTAAGGGCTGCTGGCTGTTCTATGTCTGCTTTGTCATGGTGGGGTATGTTGGATGAGTGTTGCTGCATTGTTGATCACTTTTGTGGTCAGCTCATTCAGCCAGGTGCTAGTGTTACAGAGTAGTGCATGGTTTGGTGTGTTGAACAACTTGGGTACCTGAGTTGATTGGGGCTCTTGATGGGTAAGTCTGTATGGGTTGTCATCTGTGTTGAGGAAGGGATGTTGGTACTACACTGAATGTATGTATCTGTCAATCTTTTTGTCACATTGATGTATTTTAGTGGGTGGGTTTGTCATTAGCATTGTAGGGGAGGAAGTTGATAGATGTGGCCCTTCTGCTGAGTGTCAGGTATAAGTTGTGCTATTCTCTGTTGTGTCTAGGGCATTGAAACAGGAAATGGTGAATGTTCTCTGGTGTTACTTCTCCACACTGGAGACATGACAGGGTGTCACTTCTGTTGACATGGTGGAGGTAGAGGTTCAGAGGAATGTGGTTGGTATGTAGCTGAATGTAGATTCTTGCTTGTTCCTTGCATAAGGCTCCAGCCAGTTTGAAGAATGAGTTGGATGGTGGGCTGAGGTCAATGTGGAGCATGCAGTGGTATCTACAGGAGAGCTTCCATTCCCTCCTCCATAGAGCTGCAAGTTTTGAGTTGTGCCATTGTTTTAGTGGTGAGATGCTGTGTGGTAATGGTGAGCACAGCTTTACTGGTAGGGTGTGTACTGGGCTTGTGTTTTCCACCTTTTCTGCTGCAGCTTTCACTTCTTTGTCTGCTAGTTCATTGCTTGCTGCCTCTCAATGGCCTGCTATCCAATGGATTGTGGTGTCATCTCTTGGTAGCTGCTCTTCTTGGGTAATTTGTGCAGTTCTGATCTGAAAGATAACAATAGATGATGTCCTAGTTTGGATGATGGATGCTTACATGATTTGATTACTGCCTTCATTCTTGACCAGTATTGATGCTGGGTAGGTTACCTTGTTCCATGTGGTGAGGAGGTGGGCTCCTAGGACAAGAGCTGTCACCTCAGCCTCAAATATCATGTGCTCTGTTTCCATGCCCAGATTGTAAAATAGTGTGACTATGCATCTTGCATCAATGTAGAGTACTCCTGCCACTCCTACTACACTGTTGTTGCATGATCCATCCATATACATAGATCTGTGTGTGGTTAGTTAGCTCATGTTGTGCTGCAATGGCATTGTCTTTCTTGAGTCAGTGGGGGAAGAGTGCATTGCTCCAGTTATTGAAATGGCTGCTATGCATTGGATTGATGTGATTTTCTTGGTGATACCTAGTGATCCCCATGTTGTCTTTTGGTGGTCTGCAGAGTATGGTGGGTAGATCAAGATGCTTGCTCCATACATTAACTTGGGTATCACTGCTGATGTGTATATCTGATGCACTAGTCTGAGTGGGATGCCCAGGTGGTTGAGGAGAGCCTTCACATCATGAATGTGTGCTTGTCTCCCTTGGCAATGGCATAGGCTGCATGCAATTTCCATCTGAGTTCTTGATCATGGATGATGCTGAGAAAGCAGTGCATGGGGGATGGGTTAATGCCTGCACCATTGATGGTCATACCAGGGCATTCTTTGGTCCTGCTATGGGTGAAGTCCATCAGTGCAAATTTACTGGTTTCAATATGAGAGTTGTGCTTATGTAGCCACTCATGTACACCTCTCTCCAGCATGTTGGTTAGCATCCTGTGTGCTGTGTCATCTATGAATGCCAGTGTTGGTTCATTTTTCCCTCTTGCTACTTCAACAAGGTCAGAACTATAGTATCATTGAGAGGGAGTCACCTTGACCTATCCTGTTTTGGACTTGGATCCACTCCAATGCAAAGTCATCAAACTGTAACTTAGTCTTCCTGTCCTTGAGGAGCCTGCCCATATAATCTATTATTTCCTTAGGTAGGCATCTTGTTTTCATGTTGTGGATATGTAAGTTAGTCAGGGATGGCATTTGGAAAGACTCATTCAATGTCAAGGAATAGGGCTGATACCACCCTGTGTTGATGCCAGGCATGGCATATAGTTTTTCTAGAAGGAGTAGCAAGTCTTTTCTTGACTGGCATAGTCTGCTGCCAAAGTGTGTAGATAGTAGTGGGTTGAAGGTTTTGAGTATGTAGGATGTTCTGTCTGCAACTATTGACAGAGGAGCTTCACCATAGTGCTGAGGAGTACTATGGGACAGTACACTTTTGGGGTGGTGTAGTCTGATTTTCCTGGTTTGTGAAGTATCAATTCCTTCCATGGTTCATAGTACATTTGTTGCATGAATGCTGCATTGAAGAGGGAGAGTAAGTAATCAGATAGTAGAGGACAACACTGAAATACTATGTTGGCCAGGCCCAGCACCTTGTATGGACTGAGCCTTTTGATTGCCTGTTAGATTTGGTCTTTATGATTCTGAACCACTCTGTGGCCTGCTCTGGGTATTTGTGATCCTCCAATACTGAGGGCTGAAATGGGGGAGGAGGGAATGTTACTTGTGCCAGGATGTGGCTTTTGACTTCATTTGTTATGGCTACAGTGGTGGTGCCATCATTGTCTTTCCATTGGAGTGTCAGGATTCATGTCTTGCCTCCATCACCATAGGGTTGGAGATGTAACTGCTACCCATCCACAGACCTTTGCCATCAATTTCCTCTAGCTAATCTATCCAGTGTTTGTTTTTTCTTTGCCTTCCCTAGTGCATTGTTGTATTCCTTTGCATCTTCTTTTCATAATCTGTGGCTTGGGAGATTGGGTATCACTTTAAAAAATACATGGGAGGCTTTACTTAGCATCCTGAGGTCACTATGCAGCTTCATGAGGTCCCTGTTCCACCACCTTTTGCTGTGTGGGTGAGGATGTGATTTGTGCACTTCAGTGTCTGTGGTCTTATGCAGAGCCAGTTTGATGTTGTGGTCCATGGTCTGGAATTCTTCCTTGCTTTCCAGAGTTCTTGGTGGGCCCAGCACTTCAAATCTGATCAGGGTTTCCTGTTGAACTTGATCCAATTGACTTCTCTGCATTCTGGACTTGGGAATGAGGACAACATAGTGATGCCAAGGTCAATCTGTGTGAGAATCAGCAGGTGGTCAGTGTTTGGTGCTCAGTCACTTGGACTAGTTGTGCAGGAGACTACTCATTCTGCTGTGATTTCCATGCTGAAGACATTGTCTGGTCAGGTCCAGTTTCCTGAGATGAATCCTGCAGCATTAGGACATCTTTCAGTAGTAGTTGTGTCATTCTGTAGTCAACTACTATGTCTAGCATTTTCTGCAAGGCCTCCAGAGCTGCTGCCATGAACAAATGATTGTTGTGCTCTTTGTCCCACAACAGGTGGTGTCTGTTGAAGTCTCCTAACCACATCATGTGGTCTTCTGCTGCTGGTCTTATATGGTGATATTTGCCATGAGGTATCATTCCATGGTTTCCATCATGTGCTCATGAGTGCAGTTGTTGTATATGTTGAAGGTTGTGCATATGCCCCCCACAGTTCTAAACCTTGTCATGACTATGTCTGCTGAAGGGAATTGCACCTGTTCCCATGAGTTAGTACTTAGTCAGGTGTTTACAAATGTTACCACTCTCAGCTTCTCTCCTTTTTCCAGTTTGCATGGGGAGAGGGGGGGTACACCACCACCCTCCAACAGGAATTGGCCCTTGTGTTTCCCAACTTGTTGACCAGTGGTTTTTGTAGGGCAATAATGTCCCATTCATCTGCTAGGCAGCTATTGATTAGTGAAAATAATGCTAAGTTGGCATTGTTAAGGTTTTGCTGCCATGTGCATAGTCTTGTCAGTTGGTTGTTGTTAGCAAATTGTTCATTAATGGGAAGGATTCATGGGTAGGGGTTGCTTGTCTGTCATTGTTTCCATGTTGGCACAAGTGCCTGATGCAGGGGGAGGGCATTGTGGGTGGGCTGTTGGGTGTGAGCCATAGTTGTGTGCTGGAGAGCCTCCACACCCCCCTCTGATTTGTCTGCCTTGGCCTCTTTTTGACCTGCATTAGTTATGGTCATTGCTTCTCCCAGACTTGTGTGTTGTAGGTTGGGCTGAGAATTTGGGTGAGATTGGCTGAATGGGGGCCTTCTTTTTACCAGAGATGTTGTTGGCTTTGGGCAGCAGGGACTTGGGTCCAGGCCTCATCCATTGGGAAGTATGGCACATTGTTTTTGGGCATTCTTTCATCCATGGTGTTGTGTCACTTGGTGAGCTGTGGGCAATGCCTGTCAGCACTGGAGTGTGTGTTAGTTTGGCTGTTGGTGCAAGAATGGGTGTTAGGTGGGGGGCATTGTGTGGTGCAATGGTCTCCTGCATGGGTACTGCATGTGTCATGTGCTTGTTGGGTCTTTGGCCATGTGTCCTAGCCACTGGCATTTGAGACCTTTACCTGCTCCTTCCAGTCCTTATGTGGGGGTGGCATGTCCATGTTGACATACAGGCCATTTTTTTAGCACTTTGTTGGCTGCTTCTAGGGTGCTGAGTGAGATTAGTGCATGTGTGACCCACTGTTTGTTGTCATGTTTGGAGGGGTCTTTGATCCATCTGGCTTGAGTTACTGTATTGTAGATCCAGGATGTTGTTCTTGAACTAAATGTGTCAGAGGGTGGTTGGGTCTGAAATGTCAGTGGAAATTGGGAAGAAGGGTGCTACCACATTATATTACCTGTCTTTGATCCTAATTTTACTGCTGAGCTGTTCAATAGATATTAGTTTGTTTAGTGGGGTTTTCATCCACATTATGGCCTCTGAGCTGTTAAGCTCCATGAGGCTTCCTGGTTGCAAAGCCTTGTGATGGACTTGATTTGCAGCTGTGGGCCATTGATGGTTTTGACTGTTGTTAGTGCTTGCTTGAGCATGTCAATCATCTTGTCATTGATTGTGTCTTGGTTGATCTGTGGGTCATCAAGGTAAGGGTCCAACAGCAGTTGACAATCCTTTATGGCTACATGTGCTCTGGTGATGTTGGTCAGTGTTTGTTGTTGAGCTGTGGGTGTCTCATGGCTTTGGGAGAGTAGGGCTTCATAGTACAGTGACAATGTGGGGGGTTGTCCTGCTTTGGTTAAGGGTTTTTGGATCCTCTGTGCTTTCTTGATGGTCATGGTGTCAGACAACAGCATTTGGAGTCAGGTGTCTACAGACTCATGGTCAGCAAGGTTCTCCTGGAGAGATACACACTCTGCATTCTTGGAGACTCCTGCAATATTTGTATTTAGCTTGGTGTTAGTGTTATTGAGTGTTTCAGCTGCTGAGAGGATTTTTGTGATCTGGGAGGAGATTGCTGCAATTATTGATGTTTCTATCCTCAAGGTGACACAATTGACAATGGTTAGCATTGTCATGGCTATGGACAAGTCTTGCACTAGGTCCACTGCAGAGAGATTGCAGAGCAGGCCAATGGCATGACCCCTTTCATCTGTCAGATATAAAACAGTGCATAGAATATGTGATCCAGTGTCATGGGGTCACCTGTAGTAGTGTATTGGTTTGTGTCTAGGAAATTTCTGCCTGCATTTGTGCTTTGTATTTCTTGTTTCTGGGCTAGTGATTATCTCTGTGATAGGTATGATACTGCTTCCTGTTATGGGGTGAGTAGCTTTCAGGGTGTTAGAGAGGCTTTGCTGAGATCATATATTGACTCTCCAGACCTAGACTAGCTGCTTTTCTCACAACAATCACAACAATAACAATAAATTTTCACAATGGAAAAGGATCAAGGTTATCCCTCTTCCTCCCCTTGTCCCCCTATGTACACTTGATGCTGATGATCACTGAACTGCAGACACTGGGGCCACTTCTCATGTGACCCCTTATCAGCATTGGCTGCAAAAACATACATAACCTAAAATACATCCCAATCCACCTGGCCAACAATACCATTATCTACCCAGCTAGGATCAGTTCTCAGACAGCAACACCATGCTCCTGGAGGGCATGACTATTCCCTTTATCCATTCAGCTTCACCTGTAATGACCCTACCTCTTGATTGGAGCCTGTGGCATTGCCAACTTGTGGCATGCATAACCTGTAGAGGGAGTGAAGGCCCTCATACAGCACAACCTAGCCACTGGGCTGAAACTAGATGTCAAGACTTGTCCTGATCCTCTCTTGAACCATGCCTGGCTAGCAAGATGCATGCCAATCCTTTCCCTAGCTCAGAATGATGCACCTCATATCCTCTAGAGCTTGTGCACCTTTGCAGAGAACCAGACTGAGTGATGCATCAAAACTCTTTGAGATGACAAGAGGGGCAAGGATATGAGCAATGCAATGCTTGAGTTCACTATCCAGGCTGCTATAGAGCACCAGTACACTGTCAGGGCTCAACCTCAGCAAAATGGAGCTGCAGATCATGCAAATAGGCTCCTGTGCAGATGTATCCAAGAACTGATGAACAGACATGCTGGGTCTTGAATGCTTCACTGGGGGTAGGGGACCATTGGATCTGCAGGAGACCTTGTCTGAAGGGTGGGTCAACAATGGGATATGAACTATAAGATGAAAAATTGACTTATGAGCCTTTGAGGAAGAGGCACCACAGGAAAGGGGGACATGGGAGACACTGGCTGCAAGGTTGTCAATAATTACTTGATGTGGAATTAGAAAGTTTATTACTGGAAGATGAAGACTGAGGAGCAGAGAGATCATGAACACCTGATAAATGTCAACAAATCACTCTCCAGGTGGTTCACAGATTTACTCACTGGGGCAGTAGATGTTGGGATGAGAATCCACACTCTAGACAGGGTAGGAATGGTCAGGTAGCCTAGTGGTAAGGCACCCCAGTGTTGAAAATTTGTGGTGTTACTCTGTCAGCGAGAACGTTTTCCTACTTACATAATCACCCTTTGGTTTAGCCGAAATATTTTCTCCTCGTACCTCAGTCTTCGTCCACCCCGAAGCCTGAGGTACGGTTTACATTACTTATATTAATCTTGGATACAGTACTAATGTTCACTCAGATACATATCTTCTTTAGGTTGGTACTGTAGTCTTCATCCACCCCGAAGCCTGAGATACATATCTTCTTTAGTTCTTTTTGGTCCAGTCCGAACTTTGTCCTTTATAATCTGCAAAAGGTTATGAGCCCCGCCTGCACGGCTCTACTTCCAAACTTGCAAATCTAACTAGAAGGTCTTTATAACAAGGCTCTAGTACACAGATATGTCAAACCCTACTTCAGCATCTGCAGCAGGTAAAATGCCTGCAATGTCATCAGCCTCTATGACATCTGGAAAAGTGACTCAAGGTTCGAGTCGACTATACGACATTCCCCCCTTCAACAATGATGGGTCGGACTTTCAGCATTGGAAAGCTCGGGTGGAAATGGTACTGGATGTGCGTGGACTGTGGTACTGTGGTTGGTGGTGCAGACAAAACAGCGCCTGACCCCAATGCACAACCAAACGAGTATCTGGAATGGGAGACCAAGAACAGGGAAGCACGAGCACAAATTCTCCTTACATTGAAGGATGAGCCTCTAAGTGGAGTGCTACACACGAAAACTGCAGCAGAGGCCTGGACAAAACTTAAGGAGAGATATGAGGGGAAGGGAAAGCAGACCATTGCTTACCTGATTGGAGAGCTCTTCCGCAGCACCCTCACTGAAGACTCCTCACTCGAATCACAACTGAATGCCATGCAGCAAAAGGCATCGATCATACGGTCACTTGGTCAACCGCTAGATGATGCGCTAGTAGCTATCGTGATGGTCATTTCACTCCCTCCGACTTATGCCACACTTCGTACCATCCTCATGTCAACAAATGACAAGCTCATGGTGGACTCGGTAATAGCCCAAGTCCTGATCAAAGAGCACTCGAAACAGTTGTCAAGTGGGCAAACAGCCCTTGTAGCAAAGACTGGAGACAAAGGAAAGGGTAAAGTGGTGGACAAGAAAAAGAAAGGGAAATGTCACTACTGTAAAATCCCTGGTCATTTCGAGAGGGACTGCCAAAAGAAAAAGGCAGATGAGGCTGCAAAGAATATGCAGACAGGAGAAAGGGACAAGGAAAAGGAGAAACCAAGGGACAAAAACGAATTGTCAGCCAAACTTGTGCAGGTTATGTCCGGAGACAGCACCGAGCACCTCAAACTCTTCATGGCACGAACAGAAGGAAAACCGAGCACACATGAATGGGTGGTTGACTCTGGAGCGTCAGCGAACATGTCATGTCAACGAAATTGGTTCACCTCCTTTACACCCTTGGTTCCCCCCCAGCCAGTGATCATCGGAGATGGCAGATCTATCCAAGCCATTGGAAAAGGTCGCGTAGAGCTCAGCATGAGCCTCCCTGATGGATCTGAAAAAGGGATTATGCTTCGTGACATATACTTCGTACCAGACCTGGATACGAACCTTGTTTCAGTCCCTGCATTGACTGCAAGAGGACTACGAGTCACCTTTGGGGATAGCACCTGTGAGGTGTTAGCCAACGGTCATGTCACAGCTGTGGCGACCAAACGAAAGTCATTATACATCCTTGCAGCAAACCCATGCACTGGAACACACTCTGCATACATAGTGAAGGGACCAATGATATTACTCAACCCTACGACCACTGTATCGGCTCTCACAACACGAACTAAGACTTCAAAGGCAACACTTGAGACTTGGCATCGTCGCCTAGGTCACATAAATCAAAAGTCAGTGCTTGCACTGGAGGGAAGAGAGATGGTCAGTGGCATGGAGATAACTGGTCCAAAGAAGGTCAACAACACACCTTGTAATGCATGCCTTGCAGGAAAGCAAAGTCGGAAGGCGATTGCAACCAAGTCAGGCACTGAGAGCCCAAGTGTCCTGTATCGGACATACTTGGATGTGTGCGGACCGATGGAGACAACTGCTCGAACAGGCCACAAGTATTTTGTGACCTTCATCGATGGGCACTCGCACCATCTAGTCGTAAAACTAATGAAGACGAAGGATGAAGTGCTATCGCTACTAAAGGAGTATTTTGCAAGAGCTGAAGCAGAGACTGGTGAATGCCCAAATTACCTCCGCAGCGATGGTGGAGGGGAATATAGCTCTCGGGACTTCGAAGCCTACCTGAGGTCAAAAGGGGTACATCACGAAAAGACAAACTCTTATACTCCACAGGAGAACGGCGTCTCTGAACGAATGAATCAAACACTTGTGGAAAGTGCTCGGGCGATGCTAAACGATGCAGGACTGCCTAACAAATACTGGGGTGATGCAATCACTCATGCGGCATACATCATCAATAGATCACCGACATGCACATCGAAAGACGGCCTAACTCCATTTGAAGCCTACAGCGGCAACAAGCCCTCGCTATCACACTTGCGAGTATTCGGCTGCAAAGCTCATGTCCATGTCCCAGATGAAAAAAGGAAGAAGCTGGATGTAAAGTCAATAGAATGCGTCCACATTGGGTTTGCAGAGAATAAAAGTGCTTACCGGTGTCTCCACAGGCAGAGTGGAGTAATAATTGAATCAAGGGATGTAGTCTTTGACGAAGGGGACCCAGGTGGACCAGAACGCGTCCTAATTGATGAAAGCATCGAAACGGGGAACCCGAAAGAGGGTTCAGTGCGAAGCATAGACCCGAAAATGCAAAAACCTTACCAGGAGGAGGAGAACTGCCTGCCGCACAGCGAGGACTTGGCAGATCAAGACGATTTCGCACAGGTCGATGACGAGAGTCACCAGGAGGTTGGGAACGCAGAAAACGAGAGGCCGGGTACAGCCGATCCTGCTCGATCGCTCTCGGAGTGCACAGAACCCCAGATCAATGAAAACCTGAAAAATGAAGGGAAACGGCTTCAGGTGCAGGCCACTACTACTCCTAGTGAGTCAGAAAAGGCCTCTCGACCACCCCTACGACGTCCTAGCCAAGCGACAGGGCCACAGACGCCATACCCACATCCAATTCCCCCTGCAGCCATCAGAAGGTCCTCTCGAGCTCGAAGACCACCTATTTGAGATGACGACCCAAAGTACATGGTCAATGCCTATCAGAAGGGGACTTTACCGAAGCGTGAGGGTGACTTACTGGTCAGCGAGGATCCGGCAGAGGTTGAGGGCACACTGGGAAGCGGGGAGAGCAACACGCGGCCAGCTGAAGCCAGCATGGCTGTGCGTGAGAAAAATCAACAAAACGAGTACACGTACCGTGCTGGAGCCACTGACGATGGCGAACCGACTACGTTCGAAGAGGCTATGGCGCGCGCTGACTCAGACATGTGGTATATGGCCATGCAGGATGAGCTGGAGGTGTTTCGAAAAATCGGGCTATACGAGGAGGTCAATCGCCCTCATGATCGAAAGATTATTGACTCGAAGTGGGTATTCAAGATAAAACGAGGTCCTACTGGTGATATCGAGCGCTACAAGGCGCGTTTAGTTGCTCGAGGCTTCACGCAGACCCAGGGCATTGACTACACAGAGACATTTGCCCCCGTAACAAAGTTCTCAACTATTCGGGTTTTACTTGCACTTGCAGCTCGATACGACCTCGAGATCCACCAGATGGATGTCAAGTCCGCATTTCTCAATGGCGAACTAGACGAAGAAATTTACTTGAAACTCCCTCTGGGTTTCCGTGGTACAGGTGATAAAGTATGTGCACCTACGACAAGTGCTGTATGGGCTGAAACAGGCTCATAAAGCCTGGTACAAACGACTTCGCTCTGTATTTGAATCTCTGGGCTTTACCCGAAGCCATGCCGATCACTCCCTTTTCTATAAGGTCGAAGATGGTGTAATCATCATTGTTGCGGTATACGTAGACGACAAACTAATCCTCTCAAGTGCACAAAGGCAATCGAGAAGCTAAAGCGAGCACTTGTGAAGGAGTATGACCTGTCGGACCTGGGAGAGGCGAGATGGATTCTCGGAATGGAGATCATACGGGATTGTGACAAGCGGGTTATTGAAATATCACAGAGGCGCTATGTCGAGGGCATCCTCAACGTTTTGGGATGCATGAAGGTCGTGCTGTCGCCACACCCATTGATCCTAACTCGAAACTGGCCAAGTTAGGCGAGCCGGAGTTCGATGACAAGACCTATCAGAGTGCACTTGGTGCGCTAATGTACGCTATGCTAGCAACGCGACCCGACCTGGCATTTTCAGTGGGTGCATTGAGCCGGCATGCTGCCGCACCTGGAGAGGCCCACTGGGCAGCTCTCAAACGAGTTTATCGGTACCTACGGGGAACAACCGATGCACGCCTGACATACTCAGGCAGTTCAGTGCAGAATGTCTTTGGCTACACAGATGCAGATTGGGCCTCGGATGTGAATGATCGATGGTCAATTACTGGCTATGTTTTCATTCTTGCCAATGGCGCGGTCAGCTGGTCTTCAAAGAAACAGACTTCGGTTGCACTGTCTAGTACTGAAGCGGAGTATATGGCTGCATCTGCTGCAACAAAGGAAGCAGTCTGGATTCGAACACTAATCTGTGAGCTCGACATGACTTTCTCACTCGAACCAACTCTACTCCTACTCGACAATCAATCAGCTATGTCATTAGTGAAGAATTCTGTGTTTCACGATCATACAAAACACATTTCGATCCAACACCATTTCATTCGTGAACAGCTGGAGAAAGGCGAGATTGCTGTTGACTATGTTTCAACAAATACTCAAGTGGCCAATGTCCTTACTAAGGGACTTGCACGAGAGAAACACGTTCGGTTTACCAAGGGTATGGGTATTGTTTATTAGAAACCGTTTATTCGCTGAGTGGGTGTGTTGAAAATTTGTGGTGTTACTCTGTCAGCGAGAACGTTTTCCTACTTACATAATCACCCTTTGGTTTAGCCGAAATATTTTCTCCTCGTACCTCAGTCTTCGTCCACCCCGAAGCCTGAGGTATGGTTTACATTACTTATATTAATCTTGGATACAGTACTAATGTTCACTCAGATACATATCTTCTTTAGGTTGGTACTGTAGTCTTCGTCCACCCCGAAGCCTGAGATACATATCTTCTTTAGTTCTTTTTGGTCCAGTCCGAACTTCGTCCTTTATAATCTGCAAAACCCAGTACTAGTGGGAGGACCCAGGTTCAATCCCTGGTCTGGCCAGTATTTTCAGTCATTAGGTTATGAGCCCTGATGGCACTGGAAGCTGGTCCCTACTAGAGGCACACAAAAGGCCACTCATATTAGGGCATCCATGGGCTTGTTGGCCAGGTGTGAGCCAAGCAGTTCCCATTACCTAATTATGGAGGGGGTGAGTGTGGCTTCTAAGGGGAGTGTTGGGATGAGAATCCACACTCTAGACAGGGTAGGAATGGTCAGGTAGCCTAGTGGTAAGGCACCCCAGTACTAGTGGGAGGACCCAGGTCCAATCCCTGGTCTGGCCAGTATTTCAGTCATTAGTAGAGGATGCCATGCTTAATCATGGCAGCCATAACAACCTCAATGGCAATGGCAGCACCCTTGTGAGAGGCTTCAAACACTTCATCAAAGACACTTGACCATTCATCAAACTTGAACCTATCCCTGAACTTTTTCTTCATCTGTGCCAAGAAATCATTGAAAGATAACTCATCACTAGCTGCCCATCCCAAAACTAGCTGCCATGCAGCAACATCCTCCAACACAGGGGTCATCTTCATCTGCTCAAGCTGCTGTGCAGCCTTGATGGAATTGAAAACCATCTATGGGATTCATCAGGATGATCCCCATGAGGTCAAGCCATTCTTCCTGGTCAAAGGGCATACCTGCAATGGCAAGCTCAACATCTATCTTAGTCAGAGTGATCATATCAGAAATCTTCCCCTGTGCATACTGCTCTAGATCTGGCTGGCAATGAGCCTTGATCTCACCATTGTTTCACTAATATGCTAGCATTCCATGCAGTAGCTGTCATGTGTTTCCATTGAAATCCAATGCATCTGGAGGTTACTGCTACCACTCCCCTCTCGGCAATGACTCTTTAACTGGGAGGCGATGTGGAGCCACAAAAGCTCGGGAATGCATGGATTGTTTGGTTCCACATGGTCTTTCCATCTCACTCGGATTCTTTACTGGCCAACATTGATGATGGTGCGATTCGACGGGGACATATTTATATATGCAGTCATCGAGGTTGTGCCATAGCCCGACATTATAGCGGCAGATGGCAGGCAACGCAAATGCAGAGAACTGTTTTTTTTTGTTTCCCCCATTTTCACTGCTACAGGTATCTCATCAGCAGGTTCATGCGAGATGGTGCTTGTCTCTATCGCAAGGTTGAGATCAGGAGGCATGACTATCACAACATTGATGCCTTTATGCCACGGGTTTACCCCTTAACGTTCATGCCCACATGGATATCCCTTGTGGCATGGTAGACTTCTGACAGAGGTCCTCGTTGCACTGGCAAGATACATAGTTGGTAGTGCGACGTGAGAACAGCGACCAGTGACCACTGATCGCTTCAGGTTCGTGAATAGATCATTCGTCAATCCTATCTGCAGAGTATGTGCAAGTCCTGAAATATGTGAAATACAAAGGGACTGGTGGAATGAGGGCCCGGCCGATATCGAATGGGTAGCACAGCCGAGTGGTAGAATGCTAGTGCTTTGGCCACATATGCCTAAGATCCCCCAGTTGTCATGATACATGGAAGGGAAGGAATGCAATATCATCCAGTACTGATAACACTGAACTATATGGACTTGTATGCAAGTTGAGTACGATAAGTAAGAATTGAGAGTGGTATAAGAGTACTTGCCGTCCATCAAACCGGTTAAGCACTTGCTCCTGCCCTCCTTGATGCCTCCAGCTCGCATCACAACTGCACGATCTCTTCCTCCACTGCCCATGCTCTCTCTTCCACTGCTTGGCATTGCTCGCATTCCCTCTCTTCTCTCTCCTCCACTGTCTGTGCCCTTTCCTTGGCTGCCCAGCGCTGCTCGCGTTCTCTCCGCCTTTCCTCTTCTTGCTGTTTAGGAGATTGTAAGTACAATAAACAGTAATGAGAGACCCGTTACCTGTTGCTCAACTCTCCGCTTCTGTTCAACCTCCTCCTCCAAAGCAGCCCGAGCAGCACAATACTTAGCACATACCTCCTCCACGCTCTCCTTCGTGTGGATCAGCACTCTATTCCACGTGCCCCCCTCAATGACTCACAGTATCTTGTTCAGCACCTGCAAACAGGACCTTGAGTGCCTCAAACACAGTTTCAACGAACCAGTAACACTGCATGTTGGTGACGCTATATGTCGGCTCGTGTTTCGACGTCACATAAAGTAAAGTTGTGAGCTCGTTTGCAGATGGCATGACTTTTTTGGAAAATGTGAGCATACAGACACGAGCGGCCTTCATACACTTTCGCTCCAGCTGAGCACTGGCTGCACTATCCAAAGTTGCATAACTGACGAGATCGTGTGCACCCCGCTGGGTACTTGAGGAAAAAGATGAAATTGGAGCTGGATGCCTTGATTTCCGTTTTGTTTTCCTGTTGGTTTTGGCAGCTTTGTCTATGATATGAGCACTGCTTTCGTCAGCACTACTGGCAGTAGAATCACCGGTGGCATCTGGTGAAGTGAACGGGGGTGTGGGGATGTCTGGAGGGCTGGAGGGACCTGCCATAGTGTCTATCGGAGCAATGGTATCGGTAGCTTGTGCGGCATCTACAGAATTGTCAGGAGGTCGAGTCAATGGAGCCGAAGATGAGAACAGACCTGAGGGGTCCCTGTTTTGATTGCGATCACTGCTGCCTCTCTCGGCAATGACGATGGACATGTGTACTTTGTCAGGTGATGAGACATCAAACCACAAAAATTCGTGTTCTACTCCATTCTGTTTCTTGTACCAGCCAACTGAGATGATGCGACAGTCCAACGTGACGGCATTGTCATGGATGTTGTCATACCATGGCTCGATGCTGGAGGAGAGGAAGGCAGGCAGTCGGTACTCAGTGAACAGACCTCTGATCTTGGGAGCTTCTGGGGCCATTCCGAGGACACAAACAACTCTTCGGAGAAATCTGGGTAACTTTTTGAACATGGTTCTCATGTTGGGAGCCATCTTTATATGAGGTGGGGCCGTGGCAGGTTGGCTGGTATTCCCGTTGGAACTTCGCTCTTGAGTAAGTATCGAAACTAAACAACAGCCGTGGGCCTGCACAGCTCCTGATTACATAAGCTAATTCAGTATGAGGAAGATGGATATGTACTATGCTTTGTCTACCAATTATAGCAACAATAAGGATAGTTCTCTGTGGGTCCTGTGGGTCCCTTGTTGTAACTTAATCGGTGAACTTTTCCATCCACAGACATCCCTAAACTTACGTCCTCCATGCCCTTGCAATGTGGCCAGGTCATTTCTGAATGTTGCATTCCTTGATGGTTTCTTTGCCACAATTTGACCACTCATGTGATACAAGCACCATTGTCATGGATAAACAACACAAGTATCGGATGGATATCAGAATATGTTTTTGTTTAGGGGATGTCACTGATAAAGCGTGGATGTACAACCATGGTACCCCGGCAGAGGTAACTTGCCAGGACATGAAAGGCAGCGACTGCTGATATCCGTCTCATTGCTACGGAGACGTTGTACTAAGTACCAATTGCAACCCAGCGACCGAGGAGCAAGAGCGGTAAGAATCGCTATGAGTGGGCACACATGTATCGAATTCATTGTTAATAATGTGAAGGGGCTCTGGTGAGAAGCGGGGATCCGAATGCTACAGCCTTCCCCAAGGTAGTACAAGTACAAGGATAACTTTGTCAGTACTTGATGATCACACAAGCTATACATGAGTATGCAAATGGCTGCTTGGAGTTTAGGCTAGGTAGTCCCTGTATCCATTGTAGAAAAGGGCTGTAGGCAGCCTCAGTAGTGACTCAACTACTATATATTGATGTACCTGTAGGCAGCTACAAGGTATCAGTAAGTAGTCTAATATAAAGAATATGTAGGCCTACCCTCAGTAGTGACTCAACTACTGAGGGATTAGTACCAAAAGTGTAGTACTAAAGTGTGCTCTAAGCACCTATGTAATCACATGAAACTTGCACCAAATTAAGGTATCACACTGGGGTGATTCAATCTCCAACATCCATAAGTAGATGGACATATCCATAGAGAACACAAGGAATGAGTATTTGCTAAAGGCCTACTGCCATCAAGGTTGCACTGGTTTTCCATCCTCAAGGCTTCTCATGCATCCAGGGGATGAAAAGAACAAGTCCATGGTGGGTCCACCAGTGGATACCTAATAATCTTAACACTGGACTCCATGGAGTCTGCAGACTTTCCCACAGTCCCCCCCAACAGTCTGCAGACTTTCTCACAGTCCATCCAAATTTCCCACAGACTCCTGCAGACTTTCCCACAGTCCACTCAATTTTCCCACAGACTCCCCAATAGTCTGCAGACTTTCCCACAGACCACTCAATTTTCCCACAGACTCCTACCATACATGGCAAGCAGTCTGCAGACTTCCCACAGTCCACCCAATTTTCCCACAGACTTCTTCCATATATGAACAATAGTTTGCAGACTTTCCCACAGACCACCCTATTTTCCCACAGTCTGCCACCCCATATGTGACAGACAGTCTGCAGACTTGCCCACAGGCTACTTCCATATATGGAAAATTCCCACAGACTTTCCCACAGTCCACCACTTCCACAGACTTTCCCACAGACAACTTTTTTCCCACAGTCAACCTTGAGTTTGCCCACCCCACCTCACTGTCAAAATAAGCAACTGGTCACTTATTCTGGGCAGAGCAGAACTAGTAAGTAACTAGTAACTGACAACTACCAACTACCAACCAGTGACTAGCAAGTAGCAAGTAGTGACTAATTGGCACCAAACTGTGGACAAGTTGTGCTGTCACTCAGAAAAAAATAGGTGACCAGTCACTTATTCTGGGGAGTGCAGAACTAGCAAGTAACTAGTAATGAGCAACTGGTGAGTAGCAAGTAGTGATAGTTGGCACAAATTTTGATGAGTTGTGCTGACAGTGACACTGACCACAAAATAGGTGACTGGTTGCTTATTCTGAGCAGAGGAGTAGAAAGTAACTAGTCACTAGCAATTAGTGAGTAGTGACTAGTTGGCACAAATCATCAATGAGTTGTGCTGTGAGTGACCACCACTGCCAGAAAAAAAAAAAGACAACTTTGACCCCCCCCCAGAGACAAAGATCAGTGGACCCCCACACAGTAACAAACATGACAGACACAGCACCACTGCAGACACAGACACAGTGACACCAGACAAAAAAAAAAAGAGAGAGACAGAGAGTGAAAGTGACCCCCTCCCACACACACAGTGACAGACACAGAAACAGAAACAGAGTACAATGACAACCTCCCCAGACACAGTGACAGAAACAGACACAGAAAAAGAAGCAGAGAGTGACCCCCCCACAGACACAGTGACAGACAAAAGTGACAGTGATGACCCCCCCATCACACGACCACCCACTCCCCCCCCCACACACAGTGAAGATGGCCCCCACTCACACGTGAAAGAGAAGAACAGCACAGACACACAGTAGAGACAGAGAGACCCCCCCCCCAGACAAAAAAAAAAAACAGAGAGACAGAGTGAAAGCAACCCCCCAGACACAAGTGACAAAGACAAGAGACAGCAGACACAACAGACACAGATGCCCCCCCCCCACACAGACATCAGGGGAATTTTAATGAAATGATTATGCTATATAAGACTAATATTCTCCTCCATGCCCCAGAGGGTCTGGGGCTGGAAGTATCTCCTTTTGGGAGTACACTATGCATGAAGCCATTTCTGCTCTATGCATACCTCATGAGCTTCACTTTCTCTTCCTCCATCTTTTGGTCAATGACTGCATCATAGAACCACATGTACTGTGGCAAAAGTGCCAAATAGACTTATCCAGGATTTCATGCCTCAGTCTTGTGATAACATGGACATTGCTCACAGCCATGCATTGGTCTATTGCTGGTGCACTAGAGGAACATGGGTAAGTCCTTGACAACTTTGGACTCCCCCAACCTGCACATAATCTGAGTGAACTACTTCACAAACAAATAAAGTGGGACTCAGAGGCACATGAACTGGCTGCAGATGCCAATGAGGCTTATGCAGTCATGACCTCCAACCAGCAATCCATCTTTGATAATATTGTGCACTATGCTGTCAATGGGGACCCATTATATGCATTCATCAATGGCAAGGCTGGAAGAGGGAAGACTTTTCTCATTAATGCAATCTGCAATAAAATATGCATGCTCCCTCCATCATGTCATCCTCCCAGCCACAACCACAGCCTTTGCGGCACATTCATCATTGCAACCATGCCCACATCCTTAACCCTCTAATGAGAACTCGACCACTAACATTACATACCAAGGAATTCTTCTGTAAACTAGACCTTCATTTACCGTGTAATATGCATAAAAGAGCAGCGTCTATGCTTCCCATTTGCACTGCAATCATCTCAGAAAAGACCGCCAGAGCGAAGCAGAGGCGTGTCTTGTATAAAATTAGCCCTATCGATCGAACTTACAGACTCATTGCAGAAGCAACGGAACCACCTTGCTCCCAAAGTTTGGGCTTGGCTTGGATCTTGATGTTCTCGAAAGCGGCACTTTGAGTGAGTTTGATACAGTCGCGCGTGCCCAACACCAGAAGCTCAAAAACAACGCAGACGCAGCCCGTCGTGATGCTTTTTGTGACATTCTGGCGAAACTCATCGCGGGCTGTTGACCATCATGCGTGGGTTGCAAATCTCGGCGTATGATGGCAAGCGCTTTTACGGTGTTCTGTCTGTACCCTTTGCGGTCGACGGTCCCCGCCCGTCTCCTGGCTTTGGGACGATGGTAAGGGTCGAATGTCGAAAGCAGCGATGGGGCAGGTAAGATCGGCATGAGTTTCTTCTTCACCTTCAATCCGGGCGATAGATAGACGAGTTAGCTCAGACGGGGCGAGGCTCTTGGCACGTTCGGCCCCTAGGTCCTCCTGGGCCGATAGGGAAGTCGTCAGGAACATTCATTTGGAAATCATCCAACCACTCCGGTCATGTCGCCAAAACTCGAAGCCACCGTCATCGGAAGCAAGGCTGGCGCGCGGACCCAGAACATCACCAGGCAGACCGACGACACTAGGTACCACGCCTCACATCCCGTCGGGCCTGCTCGACTTCCTCCTCATCCTGCACGCTACCCTCCACCCTGGCTTCTTCCCGCTACCCTTCCCAGGGGATGTACCCCTCTTCTTAGATAGGGGCCCGCTCTGTATTGGCCGCAAGAACAAACCAGTCAATCTCGGAGCCAACCCTGGTGGGCCAACACAAAGGTATGTTCCTTCAGGAGTGACTTTGGTCGGCAAGAAATGTGCCAAAGGGTCCTCCCGAATTTCCATGAGACGCATAACCGTCAAGGAGCAAGGTAGGAACCGTTGCTCTGTCAGGATATCGCTGACGTCTTGAACGACAGGGGCACCAAAACCCCTCCCTCCCCCTGGCTCTGCCTTCGTCCGTCAGTTCTATAACCGTATCGATAATTTGCTTCTTCTCTTTTGGCTTCCGCTTGACTTTAGTGCCCTCACCCTCAGCGTCTTCTCCGGGATAGTCTCTGCCGCCAAACGTGGAGTGAATTGCATGTCAAGGAGTGGTGTTTGCGGAGGCTCAGTGAGCGCAGACGCTAAGAAGACCTGAATCCACGAATCGAGAGAAGTGATGAGAACTAGCTCACACATCCGGGACGGCGATCGTGTTCGCATTCTTTCTGGGCTCGCTCCAATGGACCGTCTCCGAAGTCTAGCCCCAAATCAACGTCCATACCACCAATATCGGGTCCAAAAGGCATGTCAACGTCCCTGTCCACACTAAATCGAAACTCGGAAGCACCCCGCTAACACAAGAGAATATCTCATCCTTATCTGTACCACGGCCCACCATCCCACTCCAGAGACTCTCTCGCACTCCATGGGATGGGTGCATCACGTCCAACTTCGACAATTCCGTTGACGACGCTAACTGGTCCATCACCAAAATCACGCCCAAGGTCGAGTTCACCAAAGTCTTGTGAACCTACGCCATCGGATGGGCCGAGATCGAATCTGTAGCCAGGGTTATCTAGATCGAGCTGGAATTCGTCGGCAAGTCTGCAGTGTGATGTCGGCTTCTCGGGAGACGTGATGACCCTGAGGCTCAGCTATATGATCTTCGAAGTCAAATGTTCCTTTTGTGACAAAGTGTATAATCACACCACTCGACGTGAATAACAGTAACCCACCAGTTGATACCAGGAATAAGCACATCCAAGTCCAAGTTACCACCTTGAAGAGTGATTGCGCTGCGATTCGCAGCCAACTGCTCTTCGATCATATCTACAACACCTGGGCGGAACGCCTGGATAGGGAACCTGCGCTCAGCCCGAGTACAATCAAGGGATGTGAGTATTTACCTTTTTTATTTTCAGAAGAGCCTCATTGCAATCGTCGAGGAGGTACTTGGCCTTCCTGCTGTAGATGCGGACAACGCCGAGCAAGAGCTGTCCACTGAGACGGAGTGCCATCACTTCGACCTCTGGTGCCATGATAGCACCTCCCGTCACATCAGACACAGAATCGTTGTCAATGCGAAATCATACCTACATGCAGCTTGCTCAATATCGGTCTGCAGTGTCTGTGTTTTGGGAGAGTTTCCGTTCCAAGTGTGCCGCAAGCCATACTTTTGCCAAAGGACCCGCGACGCGATAAAGATAGCCTCTGAGTAAAACTGCACACCGTTTTCACAACCCGTCTAAGCTGAAAGACAAGAGTGTCATCTTACCATGTTGTATAGTCAAAGGCACAGCAGAAGGCACGCAACAGTCCGTCCTGGGCTGGTTGCCAGCTTGTCGGAGCATTAGTTGAAACTGACGTGGGGATACCTTGTTGTGGCATGTTTGCAACTACCACAATATTAATAAATAATTAAATATTATGATGGATTCAATCCCATCACTTAGATACCAACTGTCCCCGGTTGAGGTCCAGCCAGTCCTAGGATACCTGCAAACCGCCCAAACCGCTCATCCAGGAAAGCTGAAACCTCCTCACAACCGCTGAAGTAGCCACAACGTGTGACCCACCGTCCGAAAGCTCCCATCGAGTAGTGTGAGGTGCCAAAAAATCGAGAGGGACAGACGTGGGACGAACGAGAGACAGCGCGCACACGTCGAGGGACAGTAGAGGAGGGGAAGGGGAGAGCGCCGCATATCAACGGCTCGGGTTGTCGACACAAAACCGCGGGAGACGGAAGGGGACACAAGGGAGAAGACACAGTAAAAGGAATTATACTAAAGGGCCCATCCATCCCTGAGAAACGCACCAAAACGGTCCATAGTGCTCCCCACGAGCCAAAATTTGAATATCTGCGCAGCCAGGATGATGACAACGTCGTAAGATACACCGTTTGAGAGCCCTCATCGAGTTAATAGGATCTTCGAAAAGCGAGAGATACGGCGGCAAAATGGGGAGAAAGGCGCCAGCCACGAATGGGGAGGGGAGGAGAACAAGGCATTGACGAGCAACGGCGAGGCCGGTGGACATGAAACTTCGGGAGGTACTTCCACCTGCATGGGAGAGCACGGTGCAAAAAGAATCTCACCGATTGGACCTGCCAAACCCAAGTTATCGCCAAAACCGTCACCGGCAACCCTTCAGAGGCGGACTTCGCCATATCTCGAGAACGGTTGCACAGAATTCTCCGAAAGAGAATTCAATCGTGTCAGCTTCGCAAGGAGATCGCAGGTGCCAATTTTCGAGAGGAACGGCTGAGAAACGAGGGAGATACGCCGCCAGGAATGATAGCCTGCAGCCTGGACACAGAAAAGTGGATATCTCGGGAACCACTGAGCGCGTCGCCATAAACCAGATACTCCCAGATAGCTGTGAGCGAATAGTACTGCTGTGAAAAAAATTCGAAAGGCCCGGCGTGAAAACGGGCGAGATACGCCATCCTGACCTCCTGAACCCTGTTTAAAGACAAAAACTCGAAAACTTCGGAACCGTGAATGCGTGCGCTACGTCTTCTATATCGTCTGGTAGGGTTCGTCTAGTAGAGTCACGTCTAACAAAAGCGAACGATTCGGACCAGAATTGAACAAGTTATGCCCCAAACACAGGAGGGGGTAGGAGGAAGGGTATGCACCGACGGGCAACGGGTCAGCGCAGCAGTACAAAATGCAGGGGAACGCTCAAGGGGAGTTCGGAGAGCCTGGAGAACAAGGAATTGAGGGGATACGCGCACCCAATCCCGAGATATTCGCAAAACTGGTCCAAGGCACCTCTACCCACAAGAATCCTGATTTCTCGACAACGGCTGCACCAGCCTGGACATGAAGTACACCGTTCGAAAGCGCTGACAGAGTAGTATTACGTCCCAAAAAATCGAGAGGCACGGCAAGGATCCGGGGGAGATACGACGCAGATACGGTGTGGGGCAGCAGGCTGGGGAAGAAGAAAACGCCGCCGTGGGGCAACCACTGAGGCAATCGATACGAAACTAGAGGTGGTGGTAGAAGGCACCTGGGAGGAGATGATGAAAAGGAATCAAACCGATTTGCCTATCCAATCCCGAGATATCCGCAAGGCCGCCTCCTACTCCTCTATACACAAAAACTCCCATATCTCCGCAACCAATGAGCGCGTCACCATGAAAAGGGTATCACCAGGTAGCTGTGGACAAGTAGAACGACCATGCGAGAAAGCGAGAGGCCCGGCATGAAACAAACGAGATACACGATCTCGACCTCTGTACCCTGTTCAGACACAAAAACTCAAATAACTCCAGAACCGTTAATGCGCGCGCTACGTCTTTTATATCGTCTGGTAGATGTCGTCTAATAGAGTCACGTCTGAGAGAAGCGAGGCGATTCGGTCAAGAATTGCAAGTGTTATGGTCTAACCACAGTAGGGGGGAGGAGGGCGGCATCGCGTTGGTGAGGAACCGCTAGGTGGAACTCTATGAAACTTCAGGTGGTGATAGGGATGCACAAGGAGAGTTGGGAGAACGAAAAACTGGAGGAAAACGGCGCACCCAAACCCGAGATATTCCAAATTTCGTCCTGCAGTGCCTTTCTCCAGGGATTGGGCCATATCTCCAGAGCTGCTGAGGCCGCTGCGACAAAACATACACCATTTGAAAGCTCTCGTCGAGTAGAGCCTAAATCCAGATTTGTGAGAGGGACGGGTGAGCGGTGGTTGAGATATCGCGTCAACGAGGCATGGGACAAGGGAGGCGCACGGCTGCCAGACACTTGGCAAGGGGAGACTCCATGAACAATATATTCATAAAAAGAAGAATAAAAGACAATAAAAGAGATCCCAGTGAGCCAAGGTGGCCCTATATCGACTCAGTACACCCTACGAGAGGGCTGGGGTGTACGACTGCGGCTGTACCGCCTTCCCGAGTGCGCTGGTTCCCAACTACTATGAGACGACCGGTTACTGTAGGTGCTGGAGTTCACCACGCCGTCCAATAGACGGTCTACGATGGATTCATCCTTCAAGACTGCTGATAAACGTGAACATGCGAGTGACAGCGCAGGTGGTGGAGAGCGGCGTTGGTCATAGTCGCGGGAATCACGGGAATCACGGCTGCGCGACCTGCTTGAATACGAGTACTGATGCCTATAACTACGGCTGGGTGGACTCTCGAAGTACGAGCGAGACGGCGAACGCAGGCGGCCACGGCCACAACTTGGTGAATTCTCGACATACGAGTGAGACGGCGAACGTGGGCAGTGAGATCGAGATCAAGAGCAAGAGCGAGATTGACCACGAGAGTATCTTGTAGGTAGAGACTGAGGAGGTGAACAAGGGCGGCACAACGAGGTGTCGCTCGAGCTCGAGGACACAGTAGGTGTTCGAATGGGAACCTGAGGTTGTGCCAGCACTGAGTGACGACTCGGCCCTTCCGCTGAGAGTGGTGCACACAACGGTTGTTCCGAGGGGGTATTGGGGTGCACTTACAAGCGGGGCTGGGACACACCTAGTGAAACCCTTTGGGTCTGCGGCATCTGACTACCCACATCCTCCAATGGTAGCCAGCCTGGACTCAAAGGAGGAATCTGAATGTCCTTAGATCCCAGCGTGCCAGACGGTCCTTGAGAGTGCGCCCGGGTACTTCTCGCGGTATCTCTTGTCCTGTAGGGAGTACGACACGACCTTTCACTATTAGACACTTTCCCACGGCCAAATATTCCTTGCACGAATCACAGTTGGCTCGAATATGACCTTTCTGACCACAAAAAAAGCAAAATGAGTATGCACGGCGGGGTGAGTGACTCGTGGAATCGGTGGGTGGCTGTGTGCGCAAGGCACTGGCCTCTCAAAGGCCTCCACAGGCTCGAAGGAACTCGGGCTGCGCATGCTGTCACGAGGGAACTTGAATGAAGGAAAATGATATATAACTGAGAATATTGCGGGAAAACGTGACAAAAATTCGAAAGGAGAGCGCGGTAGTGAGACTGGGGTGGGAAATCGCGGGACACAACTGAGACTGACACAGTGGCGGTTTCAATGTTTTCACACACTCTAAAGAGTATTCGAAAGTGAAAATGGAATGTTTTATTATGATTCAAATTACCAGGCTCTTACAAGATTTTATTCTGAGAAGATTTATAATTTTTATTACCAGTCTATATTGGGAAAAACATTAGATATCCATCCAAAGACAATTGAGAATTATATATTGCATGAATGTCATAAGGTTATTGACAATAATATCTGCCCAATATGCTTTTGAGCATGAGAAAATATTGAACCAGCCAATGACAAGCGAGGGTTCAATATTTTCTCACGCTCAAAAGCATATTGGGCAGATATTATTGTCAATAACCTTATAACATTCATGCAATATATAATTCTCAATTGTCTTTGGATGGATATCTAATGTTTTTGCCAATATAGCCTGGTAATAAAAATTATAAATCTTCTCAGAATAAAATCTTGTGAGAGCCCGGTAATTTGAATCATAATAAAACATTCCATTTTCACTTTCGAATACTCTTTAGAGTGTGTGAAAACATTGAAACCGCCACTGTGTGAGGACGCGACACAGTGGCAGCTTCAATGTTTTCACACACTCTAAAGAGTATTCAAAAGTGAAAACACAATGTTTTATTATGATTCAAATTACCACACTCTCATAAGATTTTATTCCGAGAACATTTAGAATTTTTATTACCAGTCTATATTGGGAGAAACATTAGATATCCATCCAAAGATAATTGAAAATTATATATTGTGTGAATGTCATAAGGTTATTGACAGTAATATATGCCCAATATGCTTTAGAGCATGTGAAAATATTGAACCCTTGTTCATCATTGGCTGCTTCATTATTTTCTCACACGAGTATTGGGCAGATATTATTGTCAATAACCTTATGACATTCACACAATATATAATTTTCAATTGTCTTTGGATGGATATCTAATGTTTCTCCCAATATAGACTGGTAATAAAAATTCTAAATGTTCTCAGAATAAAATCTTATGAGAGCATGGTAATTTGAATCATAATAAAACATTGTGTTTTCACTTTTGAATACTCTTTAGAGTGTGTGAAAACATTGAAACCACCACTGTGCAAGACCTAAAACTGCAAGAACAAGACTGAAAGCAATGAGAAAAAGATCACCAGGCTAAGACAAAAGCCCCTTGCAGTGGGCTCCAGTTTTAGGAAAAGCTGAATAGAGACTGGGGGAGAGTGGAAATATCTGAAGGGGGAGAGATCTTCCAAAGGGGCTTCTATAGCCTGGTGAGAGAAGCTGTCTGAGAATGTCTGAGGCTGTCTGAGGCTGTCTAAATACAGAGAAAGGCCACTCTCGACCTTCTCAAACTTGAACTCGAAACCCAAACTTGAACTTGTGACTTGTAACTTTTTTTTAATAGAAAAGTAAGTACATGCCCAGTAGGTAAAAAAATGCTGACTAAGCAATAAAATGTCGCACTAAAGTAATAAACATAAAAGAACTAGAAAATCAAGTTAGAATATGAGAAACACAGAATAAAAATAAAATCTCCTGGTAGGGAAAACCCATTCCCTACATTGTGTTGTATCCCCACTGTCATGTGTAGTTAGCCTCCAAGGTAGATGCCTACTGTCCCCCCTGTTGTGTTTACTGTGTCATGCATACTACCTACTAATACCCCTGTCACCCTTCCAGGTATACATTTGTTGCTGCTGCCATGCTTACTGTGTACTAAATACCCCTTCTGTGTGTTGCATCATATCCCCTGTTGTGTGTAGTTAGCCTCCAAGGTAAACCTGTTGTGTTTACTGTGTTGTGTATACTACATACTAATACCAATATCACTAGTATGGCCAGGACCAAGCAAATTGCCAGGAAGGTCACAGGTGGCAGTGCTCCAAGAGTAAATCTTCAAGTCCTACAGAAGAAGAAGGCCAAGGCCAAGGCTGCTTCCAACAAACCTTCCCTCAAGAAGCCTGCCAATATTAACTCAGTAAGTTAAGTCCATATACAATACATCCACTGACATGCTCTGCAGTTCTGTGTCATGTGTAGGGATGGTGGGGACATGTGGGTGTGTGATAAGAAGGGATGCAACAGAGTTGTATGCCATAAATGCTTGATAGTGTCTGAGGAACACATGTACAAGGTTAAAAAGCTTGATGTCAAGTTCATCTGTGTAACTTGTCATTGGCAAAAAAACAAGAATGATCCCAAGCCCTACTTTGTAAGTTCATGATCCACCCCTGCTGCTATACTTCATTCAACTCCATTCAGGATTTCTATTCCAAAGAAAAAGCCTGTCCTCTCCACTCCCCCTATAATTCCTGGAGGCTTCCAGTATGCCATGACTTCTCAAGTGGCTCCCCTCCCCACTGCCCTTGTCCACCTCTACCTAGAAGGTATCCACCAGGATATTGGTCATCCCCAGGTGGCCATGCTACATTCTTTCCTCCAGGCTTACTTTCCTGAAGGAGACTACAACTTCTCCCAGCTGCCTTTCAACCTTGGGACCCCAGAATCCATGGAGGCATATGAAAAAGAGGCATCTCACCTGGCCAACACCCTCTGTGCTTATTCAAAGGTGGTCCTTTTCCTCACTACCCACAGTGATGAGGACAGGGGAGACCTCTTTATTGGATATATCAATAACAAACCAGTGGCCTCTAAGACACTTGAGGTGAGTTGAGCCACCCTTCTCCCTCATTCCCTGCTAACCTTCTACAGTTTCTCCAACTCCTTCTCAGTCCCTTGAGTAAAGTGGTAGATGGGGCAGACATAATATTTTATGTCTGTGGCTCTGTGGTCACCAATCCCCAAAGTTTTAATGGGGTGAAAGAAGTAGCCCAACAGTAAGTTTTATCAACTACTAGGTACTCATCTCTCACAGTTGCCAGTTTCACCCCCAGAACCATGCTGCTGTTTGATGCTGAACATCTGCAGTTAGCTTGCACTGTCCCCTACCTCCAGAGCCTCCTGGACAACACTATCATCCAAGGCTTTCCTGTTTCCAGTGCAGCAAGGGTTGCTCTCAATGACTGTGGTATGCTGGGTAGGCATTCAAACATCATTTTGGTCATGTGGCAAGAAGAAGCTCTGGTGGTGGAAAAGTTTCTCTGGACTGACAAGCATCTCAAACCCTGGGGTCACCTCTTACCAGTCCAGTGTCCCCAGTGTGGGACAATTCAAAAGTGGGTAGGAGGTTCAGCAGAGAAAACCATCTCCTTTGAGTGCAAATATTCTAACTGTGGAAAAACCATTGGGGCTGGTGAGGTGTCCCTCCCACCCAAAACATATTCCTTCTCCATTCCTGAAAATGCCACCCAACTTCCACAAGGAAAGACAAAGACATCTTCATGGCTCCAAATTACCCTGTAAATAGCCTCAAATATAAACCTTATATATCCTGTAAATACTGATAAAATATTGCTGTTTTTCCATTGGTAAAAAATTTCAGCCAAGTCAGCCAATAATGATCAACATTCTGACTCCCAACCTTGTAAACCTGTAACAAGAATTCTGGTTGGTTAAAATGAGCCCTAGCCTGCTTCAAGCTGTAATCCATAAAGAATACATGCTTTAATACTGCAAGACTGGTAGAACCTCTGATTAAGTACATTCCAGCCCCCATTCCTTGGAAATGATTCCTTCTGCCAGATTGGCCAATCCCTCTTTCAACACTGTGGGTCATCCTCCTACCAGGTTAGCTGATCCCACATTCAAGGGGTGGCTCACCTCCCAGCTAGGTTGGCCAATGCACCTTTGAGGAGGTGGGCCATTAAAGGTGGCCTGACTTTCAGAGACACCTAGTGGCCCACAGGAATCCACCAGCATCTTCACAAATCTCTCTGGGTTATGAGACTCTCTAGGGTCCATCGGGCCCCGACCCTAGAGCCTTTCTGACCTTACACCTAACCCCATGTACTTCCTTATTTGGACTTAGGTTCCCTATATAGAAAGCCCCTATTGATGTATTTACTTTGTTCAGTCACTCAAGGCTGGTGCCTGGCCCACATCATGCCAACAGACCAGAGGTCATGTGACCATATCTGAGATGCCACATGGCTGTCCAAGATGGCCACCCTGCACTACATACATGCAGTCATGTGACATATCCCTGCATGTGACATGGCCATTGGGGATGCCAGAGTGAGAACCATCTGTTTTGTTGATGTACAATGCTCTGTATCTACTGTGTGTGCCACTCCTCTATGCTCAGACCCCTGCCACTGGTCACATGACCCCACCCCTGACTGCCCCTGCTCCCTTCGCCTGTCCTGCTGTCTGCTGGTCCCCTTCCCCATTCCATCTGCCCCCCTCACATTCATGCAAACCCCTGGGTTTGCTATCCCAATTCACTCTCTTCATCCCACTGTCCTTCTCCTTTGTCATCCTCCCCACTCGATTTTCCCTCAACTCCCTCAACTCCCTTCTCCCTCTCCTCTCTTTCTAACTCCCACAACTCTTCTAACACTGACCCCTCCCTTGGTACAAACATCCTCAGTCTCCTGGCATGCACCAACCCTCCTACTGGGAATCCCTCCAACGTTACCACATTGTATGAGTTCCCCACCCTCTCTACTACTCTCCTTGGTGCTGACCACCTTGGTAACAGCTTGCACGAGCTTGACATCATGAAATCTAGCATGTTGTTGTAGACCTGCACAAGATCTCCCTTTTTGAACCTTACTTCTCCCATTTTCAAGGCCAGTACTCGTCGGTTGAAGGCCACCTTGCACCTGACTGCATTCTTAACTGCTTGGCTGGCTCCAGCCAACCTTTGCTGCTCCACATACACTAGCTGTACCTGCACCTCCTTATTTGCCAGCTCCTCCGCTGCCATTTCTGTCAGTGTCCATGCTGTGTTTATGATGAAGCCCAATAGTAACTCCTTCAGTGACATTTGGAATGCCAGCACAATCCATTTGTTCATCTGCCATATTGCCTCTTCGAAGTGCATCGGCCACACATTCAGAATCTCCTTGGGTTTTGGCATTTCGTTGTTGTCTTTGCCGACCTCTGGGCTGCACAACCACTTCAAGCATCCTAAGAGTTTCCCATTGGCATTTTCCACCAACCCATTTACCCATGGTGTGTATGCTGCCATGACCTGGTGCTCTGTCTCATTAGCTTCACACCAAGCTTTGACCTCCCTGTTGTTGAAGTGGGACCCTCCATCCATCATGAGGGTTTTGGGTGTGCAGAACGTCCTCCTGATCACTTGCAGTCCCTCCACCATTGTTTTTGCTGTGCTGTGTGACTTTAACTTGAACCCCCATGTGTACTGTGAGTATGTGTCCAGCACCAGTAACACTGTGTGGTATCCACCCTTTCCTTTTGGTAGGCTGAGGTAGTCTGCAATGAGTAGTTCAAATGGGTGTCTTTGTGTTATAGGGTACAGTAGCGAATGCAATCCTGTGGAACCAAAGTTCTTGCACTGAGAGCACTGTCTTAGTGCTTGCATTATCGACAGGTCGAGGTGTGGGCTGTAGATCTTGTCCATCAGCTGTAGCTTTATCAAATCCCTACCCCAATGCCTGTTGCTAGTGTGCTCTTGTACCACCATCTCGACTGCTTCCTCCTGTGAGACACATTTGACTTCTGGCCTTGCTCTGAGTGACTTGGTTGTCGGGATCCTCCACAACTTTCCCTCCTTAATGCAGTATCCCTCTGCCCTGTGTCTTGCCCTTTGTTGCTCTCAACTTGTGTTGTTTTTGTCTAGTCTGGTGATGGCTTTGACTACCTCAAGGAACAATGGTTTGTTAGCAAACCTGTGCTGTAGCTGCGAGATGGAGTTTTCTAGTTCCACCATGAACAGGTCATTCACTATCCCCCTCGCAGATTCCCAGTCCTCACTGACTGTCCAGCTGCTCTCGTCCCCTGGTTGTGCTTGTTGCCCTTTGTGCATGCGACTCAGTGCATCCGCTGCAGCATTAGTTTTGCCTGGTTGGTGTCATACCCGCATAATCTGGTAGGCTGATATGCCATCCCTCCAGCATGCATGTACTGTGGATAGTCATTCACTGCATAGTGTGTCCTGTAGTGCTATGCAATCTGTTTCTACCTCCACCAGGAACCCCCATATGGTGTCACTAAAGTGGTCAAAACTGAACTTGAGGGCTGTGAACTCCAATATGTATGGCTTGTACCTCTCCTCTGCTGGTGATGTTCTTTTTGACACGAAGCCTACCGGGTGTACTGCTACCATTTCCTCCCCGTTTGGCTTGACCATGTGGAACCTTTGTGATAGCACCATGCCGAACCCATCCTTGCAGCCATCCATGGTGAGTATGAATGGTGTTCCATCAAACCTTGGCACTTGCAGTACTGGTTCTGACACCAACACTTGTTTCAGCCATAGGAATGCTTTCATGTGCCACGTGGTCCAGTACTTTTCTAGTTGTCTGTCTCACAGGTACTGGTGGTACCATCGCTTCCCTATTTTCACAGCTGGCTCAGGGAGGTCCAAGTTTCTTTGTAGGTCTGTCAATGGCACCGCTATCCATGCATAGTCCTTGATTAATGTTTGGAAATAGCCTGCTAGCCCTAGGAACCACATCAACTCTAGTAGCATGCCCGGTGTTTTCCACTTCGCTATTGCCTCTAGTTTGGCTATGTCTGGCTTTATACCCATCTTGCCTATTCTTGCTCCCCCAAAGACGACCTCCTGGACGAAGAGTTTTGTCTTTGCCAGTGCCAGCAACAGGTCACATTCTCTGCACCTTATGAGGAACTTGTGTACTCTCTGTAGTAGTTCCCCGAAGACATCTCCTCCCATTCTGTTATTGTTGATGAATGTTTCTAGTCACAGCTCATTTGCTATGTCCCTGAATGCTAGGTTTGTCATGTCTGAGAAACATGCTGGTGCTCCCAGGAGGCCCATGGGCATCTGTTGGTAGCACTGGAATCCTCGGCCCTCTGTGTATATGCACAAGTATGGTTGGTCTTCTTCCTCTACCTCTATTGTGTAGAAACCTGATGCCAAGTCCACGATGCACATGTACTTGTGCCCCACTAACCTTTGTTGCTTGGCTCTGATGTCTCCCTGTAGCATTGGCGCTACTGACATTACCTTGTTCAACTCTGCGAAGTTGTGACAGACTCTCCACTTGGGCTGTTTCATTGGTGTCATCTCCACTGTTGGCATGTCTGGCCTTGGTGGTAAGTCAAGATTTGGTGCCTCTCCATGTTGCATGCATTGTTCCTCAACGATCCATCTTATCTCATCCATCGTCAAGCCTGGTGCTCTGTGTGCCTTTTGCGCCAACACCATTGGGTGTACTGCTTTGACTCTGTCCGACCATATGTCTCGCAGTATGCCTGCCTAGTTGAATTCGTCTAGCACTGGCAGGTACCATTCCTTTTGTGCCTGCATTAACAGCTTCTGATTCACCTTCAATGGGAACTTGGCATCCTTCAGTATGTTTAGCCTGAACTTGATAAAGTCCACCAGTTTGACCTCCTTTACTGATAGTGCAAATGTGTCTGCAAACTCCGCTACCAGTTCCTGTACCTGCCAAAGCTTGTCTGGGGGCAGGTCTCTGTACTTGACCGTCTCCACCACTTTCCTTACCCTCAGTGGGTAGAAGGGGCCTTTGCCTGTCAATCTCATGAATACCTCTTTGTCCTCCCTTTCCACATCCATGTTCATCTCCCCTAGCTGTTCCTCTTCTTCTCTTCCCCTCCCTTCTCCTTCCTTCTCCACTTCAATCGTCATCACCTCTGCCCGTTCCTCCCCTTCTCCATCCTCTTTCTTCTCATCCTTTTGTTCTTTTCTTTCCTCCTCTCTTTCTCCTACTCGCTTGCTCCCCCTCCCTGGTCTCAGTACTCCTGTAGGTAGGACTGATGCCGGTATTACCCTTTGTGTGTAGTTTCTGACCATATGCCACATGTTTTGATATGGCAACCAGATCGAGTCTGATCCATAGTCATGAACTGCCCTCACTTTGTCCAGCATTGGCTTTCCTACCAGCATCCTCCATGACTGTCCACTCAGGAACACTTCAAATGATGCCTCAACTACAACTGGTCCCCACCACACCTTGCCTGACCAGGTTCCTTCTGACAGTACCAGTGACCCATCTGCCATTCTCAGTGTCTGACTTGAGTGCATCAATCCACTTAGTCATCTTGCTACCTTCCTGTACGTCTCTGAGTCTATTGCATTGATCATCGCCCTGCTGTCAACCATTGCCAAGAACCTTACATGTTCTCCTCTTGGTCCTTCTTGGCTTGGTACTGCCAAGAACAGTTTGCTCTTGTGTGCACTCAGCAGCTTGCCTCTCACATCCACCCCATAGACATCAGTGATTGTATTCTCCTTGGTTCCTATGGTACTGCTAGCATTGACAATCCTTTCTTCTTCATTCTCTCCTGCTGCCAGTTCTTCCTCCTGCAGATTGCTTTTGGGGGCTACAACTGCTCCACCATCCTTTGCAGCCCCAAGTCGTTTTCCTGTGGTGCCCACTCCCACACATCCTCATACTCTCCTTGATTCTCTCCTTCCTGCCATGCTTCCCACTGTCCTACTGCATGCACTGCCATTGCTGTGGGTTGCTGCTGTATCACCATTTGGGTTACTGGCCATGCATAGTTCACTGGTGTTGTAGTTCTTGGTTGTGACGTCTGCCTTAGCATGGCTGCTACTAACTGTCTCCACCTTGTCTCATGTGGTTTGAGTGCTTCCCTCACTGTGCACACACTTCCTACATGGGGTGGGTCTGTTACTAACCTGCAATTGAAGCATTCCCTGGCCCCTGCTGCCCCTGTTCCTGGTCAGTGGGTATGGCCTTTCTAATGAGGGGAAAGTGTCATAGCCATACGTCTTGTGCCACAGTTCAACATCTGCTTCATATTGGCACCTCCCTGCTTCAGTATTTGGTCTCCATGGGAGCACACTCGCTTTGTCCAGTATCTGGGACCTTGTCAGTGGCATTTGTTGTACCCACGAGCCTCTCGGGTACATTCCCATTGCTCCATTCTGGTGTGTTGCTTGTGCTGGGAGTATCTGTTGTATGCCCGCACTCATCTGTCCCTGCACCTGCACCATGCACACTGGGCATATGGGGTTCCTGGCAGCTACGTTTGTTCCTCGTAGGCTTAGGTGGGACATCTGCTGCTGCAGCAGTGTGCTGAGCATTTGGTCTCTTGCCCTTTCCTGGCTCTGCTTCTCCTTGTTCCTCTGGAGTCATTCCACCTTGACATTTCATACTGCCGTTATGAACTCCTCCCAGCTGGAATAGTCTTCGTCTAGTTCATCTTTCAGTACCTGTGGGATCCCCTCTACTGCACACACCACCAGCATTCCCCCTGTATCTCCCATGCTCAGTGCCAACTGCTTGACCTTCTCTGCCCACAGTACATGCCCATAATCTCCTGCTCGTCCTTCTTCTACCCACTCTCCTATTTCCTCCTCCTTTAGTGCCTGATCCTTAATCCTCTCCCTTTGCTGTACCCTTGTTAGCTTAGGTCTCCTGGTCAGCAGCCACCTTTTCAAGAATGCTGTCCTTAACAATCCCATGTCCTTCTTATCTTCTGAGGGTAAATCTTGGAACCATTCATTGGCATAGCTCCCTGGGGCTAGCTGGAGTCTGAATCTGTCCACCTTTCTTGCCTCTGACCACAAGTCCAGTACTGATAATTGGAACTGGGTGAACCATTCCGTGGGTTCTTCTTTGTTGCCATAGTCCCTGTGAAATAATGCTATTACTTTTGCTGCATCTGCCATAGATACTAGGCTCGTGTTATGTGCCTGCAGTCCTAGGTTCGTTCCTATTGCTGGGTATGGGCGTGGCAGGTTCATGACCATTGGTCTGTGGTTCCGGTGTCACTGAGTTGCTTTGGGAGTGGGGGATGGGGGTGTTGCTGGGCATATGCCTTGTGGTGTGAAGGTGTATATCTTTCTTGGCATTGTGAAAACAGCTGGTTTCAACCTAAACTGCACACTGCTGCTCATCGAATCCTGGTGTGCACTTGTCTCTTTTACTACTGGCATTGCATATGAGCTCTTCTGGTTCCTGTGCCCTATGCCTGGCATCTCTGTGTCCCATTCTGATGCTGATGACTCCGAAATACTGCTTTCTGACGTTGGCTCACTGTCCATATTCTGGTTCCATTCCCTTAGCCCTCTAAGTGATGCTATTGTCTGCAACGAGATTGGGTCTGTTGCTACCCATCTTCCTGAGGCTCGGATCCCACTCCCATCACCAGATGGGGATGCCAGAGTGAGAACCATCTGTTTCATTGATGTACAATGCTCTGTATCTACTGCATGTGCCACTCCACTATGTCCAGCTCAGACCCCTGCCACTGGTCACGTGACCCCACCCCTGACTGCCCCTGCTCCCTTCGCCTGTCCCCAGTGTCTGCTTGTCCCCTTCCCCATTCCACCATCCAAGATGGCCACCTTGTACTAACACCTGGAGGTCACATGACCATAACCCAAGATGCCACATGGCCATCTTGGATGGCCACCCTGCCCTACACATAGGCAGTCATGTGACCATCTCCCTGCATGTGACATGGCCATCTTGGACAGCCACCTTGTACTAGCACATGGGAGGTCATGTGACCATACCCCCACAGGCCATATGGCCATCTTGCACTAGCACTAACATGCAGGAGGTCATGTGACCATATTCCCATGGACCATATGGCCATCTTGGATGCCCACACCCATCACTGGCATGAGGGTCATGTGACTGCCCCTTGCAATACTTAGTAGTACTGGAATCAACTAGCAAATGATACAACTAGGCATAATTAACTAGTACTTGCCACATGGAGCAGGTGCACAGCCACAATGACATAAGAAAGGTTGTAGGGCATGATCACATGATCATGAGAACATGTGATTCATATTGTGACTCAAAATTGGTGGAGATATGAGTAAATGATTACTTGACTGTCAAATGACTACTGAATGCCTGGTGAGTAATACTACTGATTAGAACACTACTGATTAGATGAAGAAACTTTCCCACAATCATGCAGGGGGGTATGGCCATCCAGGATGGCCAGAGTGCATGAAGGATCTTGTTTTGGAAATTCTCCCATGGTCATGAGATGGAGCAGTCACAAGATGGAGTTGGTGGTAGCCACTTCCAAATATTGTTTGCACAGCCACAACATCATAACAAAGTTTGTAGATAGGAGATATGGGATGGTGGGAATGTGATTACCTAAGCAATATGTGGAAAACTGACAGAGAAAAATGCAAAATACTCGGAAAATCATGAGTTTGTGAAAACAAAAAGTTGTCAGATCAAGATGACATCATAATGAAATGGTAGCACTTGAGAAGGCGATGTCAAGGGTATAAGTAGCAAATGCTGAATCACAAAATTGACAGAGATATGGGCAAAACAGAGTTGATTAGCAAAGAACTAGCAAGTTGCAACTAGCAATTAGCAAACCAAGCTAGAAAGGGATGACTAGCCAAGAGGAGCTGAAGACTGGGATTGAAGATAAGGGGCCAACAAGTGCCAACTACTAAGAAGCTACTGATTGAGGAGTTACAAGTTCTGACTACTGACCAAATAACATGTAGTAAGTTGTAACTAGACAGATGGTACAAATTGACAAGTAGTGCTGGCAGCAACCCCCAGCCCAAAAAAAAAAGTTGAACCCCCCAAGCCAAGCAGTAGAGTAGAGAGTTTGAAGACAGACAAGTGACCCCACACTCACTGCCAGTAAAAAAATAAAAATAAAAGAAGAGGAGCAGACACATGAGAATTGTACAGTGGTGACATAAACAAGTGACCCCCCACCAACAAAAAAAAAACACAGAGAAGCAGACACAAGTTTGACCTCCCCAGAAACAAAGAGATAGTGCACCCCCCACTCACAGACAAGAGTGTGACAAGAAAATATGACCCCCCCACTGCATACACATACACAGAGTGAACAGTGACACCCCTAATAATCTAATATTCTCCTCCTGGTAGCATGGGGGTATCCTACTTAATATTCTCCTCCCTGCCCCAGAGCCTCTGGAGCCTGGGTAAGATTATTAGGCTGCACAGCCAAAACTATTTTTGCTGATGGAGGGGAATAGGGAATGCAAGAAATTGTGAAACTTGGGATTGCCCCTGGCATGGGCCCAGTAGATCATCAGATATTGATAATTTCAAGTCTCTTGGCATTCTGAATTCATTGTATAATACAAATTTATAAAGGTCACATTGAAGCTAAACAGCTGGCTTAAAACATTCACACCACTGGACCCCATGAACCATCTGGCTCATATCCAGCTTCCACATACCTGCCTTTGGGAATGACCATTGTGGTCCACATGGAGGGAAACTTTCCCCAGAAGGTGGGAGGTATCCAGAGCAACAATCTCTTCTTTGGACCTCTGATCCAGCCATCATTGAAAAGCTTGACTGGTTCATGCCACACATCATCCTGCTGGATGCCATCAAGGAGCTGTTGACTGTCATGCAGTGCCTGTGAAGGGACTGATGAAAAGCAAATTGAGAAGGCTTGAGTAAATCCAGGTTAGTTCAGTGAAGTAACAAAACATGACCAGTGGGCAAGAGTCACCTATGTGCACCCCTCTCTCAGCATCCCAGATCCTCACTGTGTTGTCAGAGGACCCTGACACTATCCTCTTGCCATCAGGGGAGAATCCAACTGGCCTGACCCAAAAGGTGTGCCCCTTAAGTTTACCTCCTATCTGCACTACTCTGTCAGCATCCCAGATCCTCACTGTGTTGTCATCTGACCCTGACACTATCCTCTTTCCATCAGGGGAGAATCTAACTGAGTTGACCCCACCAGTGTGCCCCTCAACTTTACCTCCTATCTGCACCCCTCTCTCAGCATCCCAGATCCTCACTGTCTTGTCAGAGGACCCTGACACTATCCTCTTGCCATCAGGGGAGAATCCAACTGAGTGACCCACCATGTGCCCTCAACTTACCTCCAGTGACCTCACTAAACGTCACCCCTCTGCATCAGGGGAGACCAACCGACCCAAGGTTGCCCCGTTTCTCCTTTGCACTCTCTTCCCGATCCATGGTCAGCCCTGACACTATCCTCTGAGGGAGAATCCAACTGAGTGACCCCACAGTGTGCCCTACTTACCTCCTATCTGCACTCTCTCTCAGACAGATCCATGGTTGCAGAGGACCCTGACACTATCCTCTGCCATCAGGGAGAATCCAACTGAGTTGACCACCAGTGTGCCCCTCAAGCTTTACCTCCTATGTGCCACCCCTCTCTCAACATCCAGATCCTCACTGTGTTGTCAGAGGACCCTGACACTATCCTCTTGCCATCAGGGGAGAACCCAACTGACCAGACCCCACTAGTATGCCCATGCAACACAAGCTGCACAGCTGGCCATTCCATAAGCCCTCCCACAAAAACTCCAGCAAAGCAATGGAACTTTGGCATAAGTATCCTTGCAAGCACTGTATTTCTTGGTGTAAATACCAGTGCAGAAATGTAAAGGTGTGGTGTGCTGTGTGAGATTATGCTACCAAAGTTCTCCAGAAATTTAATCCCATCTTGTGCAAATGCCAAGGTATTCTCCAAACCACTCTGGTCCTTGGACTTCACATTAGACAAGATAAACCATCACTGTTTTCACCCACCTGTAGCCATTTTGTAGTGGAGGACAGAGAGCTTGTAGCATGTCCGAGTCCACCGAGAAGGCTCAGTGTCTCAAACCAGAAGAGAAGCTTTTCGCATCCGATGATACCCTCCACCATTGTCACAAGCATTAAGTCAAACTCAGTTCTTCGCAGATGATAGGCCCAGTATTGACACGAATAAGATAGATTGGGTGAGATGGTTTTGTCGACTCTCTCCTGTAAATCAACGACCTCGCAGTTGCTGCAATGGGAACTCTCCAATCCACAGATGTTGAATTTGAGGTCACTGCAAAGGGTGTGCAATGACGCAAAGGCAAGGAGCCTGTGCATGCTAGGTGCACCAACGAAGTACACCCCGCTCCATTTCTCATCAGTGAGGAAGTCATAGAACGATGCATGCAGAGGCCTGCACGACAGAGCACCTGTCCACAATCCCACTTAACAGTGGTGCCATGAATTCTAGAATGACGATGATATCGAAATGGTCTGCCTCTGAGGGAAAGTGACTTCTCATCTCATTTAAGGTACCCAACTGCAGAGGTTCAGACGTCGACATGATTTGTTGCATCACGGAGTAAAATTGTGTGAGCGTAACCTCATCCTGAGGCTCGGGCATGGTGTCCTGCAAGATTGTTTTGTACATGACATCCAACAAGGTTCCCCCAGCAGCGGAATCAGGTGACATGACCTCGTTGTAGCGCTCCATTATCGTCCGACCTGGTCTATTGGGTTTGATGAAATTGCAGGCTAGACGAGCCCATTCAAATAGACCGTCCGCTTTCTGAGCAATGCTCTCGACTTCTGCAACTTCCATCTCTGGATGATGACGAAGCTCGGCACAAACATAAAGTCGGATGTCGCACTCGGCAGATTGCGCAGATATGTTATCCAACTGAGACGGGCTTCACATGCGCAGCGTTACTCAGGAAACGTTCGATGTCGGGTAGTGGTCTGGAAGTCAGAAGGATGCGGAAGTTGAGGGAAGGTGAGCAGCTTCCGCCAATGTGAGTAGAGATAGGATGTGCTTCCTTGAGGTGTGCAAAGCCCACTTTCATCCAGGGCATCTATCACCACCACCACATTCCCAACGATCATCCAGTCGACCTTGTACAACGGCTCAAGAATGAGTTCGCGCCACTGTTAGTGTCACGTCAGGTGTAGTTTTCGCGAGCGTGTGGTGGACAATGTCCTAAGTGCACACTGCAAGCAATTTCACATATTTTTCATGCAAAAATAGTTGAAAAAATTGAAGAAGAGAGAACTTTTTATTTTGCATGTTTTCACGAAAAAAAGGAAATATAATGAATGCTTGCAGTGGCATGCCGAAAGGCTGGATCTCTGGTCAGCCAGATCACAAGCAATTGTTGTCAGAATCTTCTCCTCTCGACGTTCTGTCTGCTGGTCATGAGCAAAGCAAAAGCAAGACCCAAGGCCTCCCACAGTCCTCGACCCACGATGCAATTGTATGGGCAATGGCTGATTTTCCCCTTCCGGCCTGCCCATGAAGCCACAAGATATGCGGAGCGTCAACGGCAGGATCGTGAATCCAGTTCATGATCTCACACAAAATCTCCGTCCTCGTATCTTCGAGGCATTTCTTCATCAGGTTGACACCTGTGCCATCTGCGTAGGCCATGCCCTCGAGATTTAGATCTTCAGTTATGCCATATATGTTAACATGAATGTCCCGAACAGCATGATCATGGTATTGTTGCATCAAGCCATCTAGGGTCTTCACGTAGGCATCGATGACGGTCTGCGTCTCGGTGAAGACATTCTTTCCTATCCATTTCCCTGTGAATATATTGTGTTAAAGATATGGCAGCCCAGTTTAGGGCATACACGACCTACAGAAGCTTCTCGTTGCAGGAGTAGTTTTTGATGAAGTGTGCAGACTTGCTTATCGCCCGTGCGATCTTTGCGAGGGCATCTCTGATGTCAGTCAATATTGTTTATGCGTTCATCTTCCGCAAGAAATTTGTATGTGCATTGCACCTTATCAAGGAGAGCGGATACCGCATTGTCTATATTCGCTTGATTGATAACCAGCTATGGCCAACCCAATGAGATAAGAACTCATGAGTAAGCAGAAACGAACCTGAGAAGCAGCGATTAAGATGCCTAGTGCAGCCTGTGTGTAGGGGTGGACCTGGTGCGCGCATGCAATCATTGTGTGGATACAAAACATGAAAAAATTACGTTGGAAAGAGTGGAAACCACTCGATTGAAAACTTTGAAAGGTTTGAGATACATATCACTCAAAATTTTGAATCCCGGAGGATGCAGTATTGGCGATTCCAACAGCATCTACAGCACCTTGTGCGACACGTGGGGTGGCATGAATGCTGTCGAATTCCTTTGCTGCGACATCGACATCCTGACCAGCTGATGCTAGCATGGGGTCTGGTTTAGCGATTGACTTTTCAGCCTGTTCAATGGAACCACTCAATCATCGGGTAGCTGGGCATCACACATCACATACCTCTTCGGTTGGAACTGTGGGGAGTAGCTTTTCTTGCTCTTGCACCCCACCACTTGTACATGCTGCCACACCCTGTTCAATGGATCATTCATCCCGTAATGTTCTTTGGATTGGGTAGATTACGTACATTCTGATCTGGAGGTGGCTGAACCTGTTCCTGATGCTCCAGAGGTCCCCAACTTGTCGATATGTCACCGATTTTCGTCGCGGTAGTGGCCAAAGGACTCTGGTTCAATCGTTTGAGAAGCGCTTCATTCTGGTCAACTTGCTCTGAGAATCCATGCTCGCTGCATCGGACATGCCAGCAACATGCCCTGCGTGAGCCTCAGACAGTCCTGGAGACTGTTTTTGTTTTTGTTTTTTGCATATCAATAAAGTACACCTCGGCGAAGGGATGGTTACCCACCAAAGTAAGGCCGCTCGTTGAGTTAGACGGCTTCACCAGTTCCAAAATGACGACGTTTCCTTGACTGCAGTTCTAGCCATTGAGAGATTGATACAAGACAGGTTTGAACTTTGGTTTGAGGTTGATGGTGCAAACGAGGAAATGGTGCTCGAAATTAGACGCCAGTCAACACGTTGCAGTTGGCGCATGGACCATGTAGTGCACTTTTCTCCTCTGTTTTCTGCCATCTCCACCGATTCCATTGTCCTCATTCCCACTCGTCCTTGCTGATATGACTTGCCAGATGTTGCAATGTAGTTCATCACGTTGTTGGGACGGGTCAAGATCAGGGGGTACGGCCTGGTCAAGCGGACAGTCCGACAGCTAGGCAGAGTTAGACTTTATTGCTGGGCTGAAGGTTTGAATAGCTACCCACTTCACACACAGCAGGCGAGCGGTTTGTTACCGTTTTGGTAGACATTTCTTCGTTGGGCAGACCTTCGACTGTCTATATCACCACCAGTTCCCTGTCCTCGTACACGTTGTCTTTGGACCTGGTGATACACAAATGGGTGTCTTGTACAGACATAACGCATTCCAATGGTGGTGCCTGTGGACTGTGGAGGCGCATCCCAGTTCAATCCTGAAGAGCTGTGACATACTATGTCCCTGTAAGTGTAGGAGATGTCGGTTTGGGGTATCGATACACTTACTTATGATCTACAGCGTGTAGGGCAGATGTCTACAGGTTCCCGCGTGTACAGGCTAACCAAGTCATGGACTGCTTAACATACAGAAGATAGTACGAGGAAGACGAAACATGAAACGTCCTACCTGGCCAGCGTACTTAATACCTACCGACTTGAACACCGTGAAGATGTCTTCCTTCATCATTTGAATCTCTTTCCTCCACAAACCTTCCGATGTCGACTGTATCTTTGGCTCTTAGACCCGCAGCAATGAAATTTTCCAGCCCCAATCGCAAATCCTTGGCTTGAATCAACGAGGATTGTCTCTAGTCGTGTTATGAGAACACAGGCTGCTCTAAACGATGCTGGGTTTGAAGTTTCCCCCTGGGGATTGTAAGAATGGTGTTGCTGATCCGCACGGCCTATTGTGCTTTGAACATCGGTGATATTGCCCAATGGTAAGTCTTCTAAACACGACGATGAAGCAATATGATTGACACAAGTACAGACAATAAATTTTCCTAATGCGTATTCTTTCAATGATCAATGATCGCAAATTGTTTGATGGACTGGAATGCACGATTATGAAGACCCACATGGGCAGCCGAAGGTGACCAATGATGTGGGTCGTTTGGTGAAGGCAGTGTGTTATGAGGACAGCCTAGGTTCACACCTTCTAAAATCCTGCGAAGTTTATACGTGCTGGCGAAAGTACTGGCAGTACTCAACAGCTCTCAGCACGCTCATGATCACCTTTGGGCCACCAGTTTCTGGTGACCTGTCCAGGAGGATTGTCGAAGCGTGTAAACCTGTTTATCATTAGCAGATGTATGTATGTATCTAAGTACAGAAACAATGGTGCAGTTCCGATTTCCTTAACCCGTGAGGGCATACACAGGGTTGTGTGTTGGAGAACAGAAAATATGGGAAATGACAAGGGCTGTGACCGTAGTACTCTAGTGGACTACAATCCATAGGTAGCACAACGACGATAATCTTTTGTCGATGACAATCATGTGCACTGTAGGGAGAATATCCTCCCTACTAGGATATTTCTTTTATTTCACTGTTTTTACTTACTGATTTGTTTTCTCTTCTGTCTTTTGTTTTTTTTTTACTTCGTGTTTGCACGCATTTGGCTTATGTAAGCCCGCATGACCACTTCGAGAGCACCTGTACATACTTAGAACAAATAATAGATGCATTATAGAGACGAAACAGACAGAATTCCAAGCCAGAGTGCTTGGAATGTTATTTCTTCATTCCTGATGTGCTATAAATGTTTTCTTCAGTCTCTCTAGGATTTTGGGCACATTTTTTGGTCTTTTCCTCTACTCTTTGACCCCTCTACCAGGCAACTCAAGCCTCCTGGGTCGAACTGAGACCCCCTTCCAACAGGAGACACTCTAGTCTCCTCCCACACTCCTTTAACATCAATCTTTACAGCGCCTTGTTTCCAGTTATACCAAGAGGCAAGGCATACATCAGAGATTCATTAAGAACTGTCACGTTGCAGGGTTATTAAGTATGGTCGAGTCGGCAGCACGGGCATATTGAATGTATAATAATAGAGGAAATGCAAAAACGTTATCACCAAAATAGCGGAGTAGAAGATACAGAGGGATTAAATATCAGCGCCCAAGTCGGGACATGGTGGGTTGTTAGATGTGGCGATGGAGATGACAGTAAATGTGATAGAAGTCCGATTCTGCGACCTGCGAGATCCGCTGGCCATGCTATCGAGGGATGTGGTGGCGGACGAACTGATTGCACTGGTGGAAGTGATATGTACAAGGCCTTTGCCCATGCCATCGTGGCGGACTGAGGTTCTCGATATGGCTGCGAGGTTGCATGAGGTTGAATAAATCCTTGAAGAGTGTGCATCTACCTGAGATGGAGCTCGAATGTGTCCTGTGAAAAGATCTTCCCTGGTCTCGATAACAATGAAGATATCCAGCACGCGTGTCTCGCATTGGACTGGTGTCGAATGGAGTGGGACAAAGGAAGTCTCAGGGTGACATTGGAATAAATCCCAGGAGTCAATGAAAGAAGAGTAGGCTGGAAGGTAAGTAGATCTGAGAATATGCATGCACGCTGTTATTTGCATCAGGGGATAAAGTGTGATTAGGTAAAACGACATCATACCAATGAAGATTAATGCATGGTTGACGAGTCTGAGGTGATACGCCAGCAGTACGGTGTCTTCTGCTGTCTCTCGAGGTTGGATGTCTGTGGGAATGACATGTAGATGATCTGGAGCACATTCAGAGGCAGGACTGTAAATGCAGGGTCCACTTGCTCGCCCCAGTTGGAAACGGAGGCGAGGCTGACGAGGGGGATGAGTAGTAGGGTGGTGGTGTGATGGCTCGTCATTGGTGGATCAATCTTGGAGATATACATAGAGTGAGGTTCACTTGTCTGTGTAGCCTTTGTGCTGCTATTGACCTTAACTACCCCTTGGTCAGTTTGGCCAGGGACTATTGCATGTCGGGAGATATATTTCAAACCACTCGGGTATGAGGATATTGTGAGGCTCGCGGCATGTTGAAAACTCGGGGTGGCTTTACTCGCTTTGTTCTGGGACGTTCGTCGTCAGAAGGGATCCCGCATCTCCGTTGATACCTCAATATCTTTGAATCAAAGTACTTCGCGTTCTTCTTATACCATTCCCGTCACGATTGCCATGTATGATGTCTAGCCCATGGCCAGTGTTCTTCAGTCTGCCATGCTCATTGTAGGTCGCATATCCACGTGATGAGGGTAAATGCTAGGAAAAACTGGGTGAATGTATGTATATTGTCTGGCACAAGTTCTTTATACACGTTGTTCCATGCACGGCCTTGCCCACTCAGGCAATACTGGGCAAGAAATTTCATCGCTCTTCAGAGGATGGTACTCGAACACTGCGAAAAAACGACAGGCCCAATCAGATTGACTCCCAAAGGTCAGAGCAAGGTTCGACAAACCGCTGCTCATGATCACGAGGTCTGTAGATGCCTGAAGTTGGGTCCCGAGCGTTGGGGTTCCACACCACATCGCGCCATCCGTGTTGAATCATTAATGAACTACAGGCCACCCATGCACAGAAGGACTGGTAATGCAATAAAAGTTGCAAGGTAAGTTGCAGAAGGCAGCATTGACAGTTTGTACGAATCAATGGAAGGAGCTCCACCACCAGTGAGGGAGGCCAAGCTCTCTCCCTGAGGGTACGGTCTTGTTAACTGTTCAAATGCTCGTAAGTGGCGGACAACTTGCAGTTCCGAAACTGCTCAGCGCAGTCTCCGTCGCCGCTCGAGTTCTTCCCCATCAACCTCTTCGAGCCTGACTTGACCTTAGTTGAACCAAATCGTTCAGCCTGATTCTTCAGCTTCTCCGGATCCTATGAAAACATCAGAGACGTGGAAGTGCATGAAGCCAGACCAACTCACACCTGACACTGGGCCCGACTGCTTCGTCCGAGAAACTTTCTTTGCCTGACGTCGGGGAGGCTGTTTGCATTCCGCCAGAAACGTTCTGCATGTGCCTTGCGCTTCGCAAGTTCCTCGTCTACAATGGCAGAATTGTTTGCCTTCGTGTTATTGGTAGGAAGTGGGAACGTTTTCGTAGAATTGGCAGGAATGACGCAGCGCATTCGATCGTGTCACACCATTTTCTTGGGTCTGGGCGAGTAAGGTACCGTTATCATTTCAGTGGAAATGGATAGCAAGAAGGGTGCACACCGGCAGTGCGAGCGCAGGTTGTTGTGGTGGTACTGGGTTTTTGGCAGGGGACACGGTCGAGGCTGCACACGTTCAGATATGAGAACGCGAAGAACGCTCTAAGACATACGCTTCTGGGTGTGCAAGCTGTAGGGCCCGGGCAGCCAAGGCAGACGGGAAACAGTGGGAAGAACACACAAGGTTATCGTGTTTAGAAACCGGTGGTATAGGTTTTGAGAGTCGGCGTAGATGGCAAATAGAGTTATTCGAAGTGCAGATGCCTTGACGAGTACTTCCTTAAGGTCTGCAACCTTGAGAGCTTTTTCTGGAGAAGAACGTCACCGACAACAACAATGGTGGTTAACAGCCCCGTCTCACTCACAATTTTGCATCGGTGCTATGAATTCCAAAATGACAATTACAATTATTACATCGAAACGGTCTTCCTCATATCTCATTTAAGGTATCCAATTGCAGAGGTTCAGACGTCGACATGATTTGTTGCATCAGAGTTGTGCGAACATGACCTCGTCCTGTGGCATTGCATCCTACAAGTTTGTTTTGTCCATGACGTGTAAAATGTTCCCCCAGCTATGGAATCAGGTAACATGGCCTCATTGTAGCGGTCCATGACCGTTAGACCTGGCAGGCTAGACTTAGTAAACCTGCAAACCAGATGAGCTCACTCAAATGGACCATCCGATTTCTATGAACTGCCCCGATCTCCGTATGATGGCGAAGCTCCGCGTAAACGTGGAGTCGGATGTCGCACTCGACTGAGTGTGCAGATATGCTATTCAATGACACGGGCTTCACGTGCACATCGTTACTCCACTCGATATTGGGCAGTGATCTGAGGATGCGAACATTTGAGGGAAGACAAGTGGACGTTTTCTCATAACTAGTAAGCATGCGATCTTGTGTAGAGAGAACAGGGCCTTCATAATGATCACGTGTTGCTTAGATAATCTAAATGCTATGCTTTAGATTATCCCCCTGTCCTCTCTTCTCCTTCTTCCTGTTCTCGAGATCTTTGTCTCACCCAACTCCATCTCGACAAGCTCGCACATATATGCTCGCAATTTTTGCTCTGTACATATGCAATGTCTTCTCCACCCACTGGTGTATCTTTCACATCAAACCTAGCTCCTGTTGCCCAGCCTACATTTCCTACCCCTCCTATGACCATTCCTACTAATCCCTCAGTTACACACCCAGTCACCCCCTCCCAGAACATTGCCTCCAGGCCCTCTGCCAACTCTGGCACACAGGCTCATCAGGTTTTGGCTGCATATATCCTACTGTCCCCCAACTCTAAAGCTTCCATCAACAGCCTCATTGACAAAGAGCACACTTCTTCCACATCTCATTGGTCTAATACTTGTCATGCTGTAAAGATTGATGTCAAAAGAGTGTGGGAGGAGACTAGAGAAGGCTCCTGTTGGAAGGGGTCTCAGTTTGACCCAGGAGGCTAGAGTTGCCTGGTAGAGAGGTCAAAGGGTAGAGAAAAAGACCAGAAATGCACCCTAAAAATCCAATAGAGACTCAAGATAATGTCTATAGCACATCAGGGAATGGAGAAATAATATTCCAAGCACTCTGGCTTGGAATTCCATCTGTTTCATCTCTAGTAATGCATCTATTATTGTTCTAAGTATGTACAATGGCTTGAAGTACTCACACAGTCTTACATAAGCCACAACACATCCAAACACAAAGTAAAACACAAGGAAAAAGAAAAAAAAACAAACCAGTAAGTAAAAACAATGAAATAAAACAAAATACCTAGTGGGGAGGATACTCTCCCTACATCTGGGGGTGGATTTAGATAGTGACTGTCCCCAGTCACCACCTACCAAGCTGTATCATAAAGCAAGATGAGGGCATCCTCCTTGAAACAAAAACTCAAAGTCAAAACTCAAAAATGCAAACTTGAAAATGAAAGAGACCATTAAAAAAAAAACCAACAAGAAGGGGTACCAACACCCATGGGAGAGAGTGCCAGAGTGGCGCTGAGGGGCAATGAGGGGACTCGAGAGAGCAGCTTCAAAGGTGAGAGTGACCTTGAGCCTAGACAGGCCTTGGAAGGCAACTCAAGGGGGAAGAACAGCTGCATGAGGGGGAAGGAGAGCCATGCAAGGGGGAAACAGACCTTTGAGAGGCTCCAGTGAGCCTTGGGACCTGACTCAACAGTGGGACTGGACTCAAAAGGGCAGAAGCAGCTCAAGAGGGGGAGACAAGCCCTTGAGAGGCTGTGACAAGCCTTGGAACTTGACTTGGGCCTGGTTTGAAGCTTTGAAGCTTCCTATCAAGGGTCTGGGAGGTTCTCAAAGGTGACTGGATTGCACTCAAGGGGGATGCAGGGACTCTCAAACTTGAAAGGCACTCTGGGTAGTCTTGGGATCACTCAAGAGCAAGCAAGGGATGGGGTTGACTCAGGGACCAAAAGGGGAAGGCTTTGCTGTCAAAATCACAGCCTCATGAAGGAGGAATGAGGTTCTGTGGGGGCTTGAGATCTGAGGGTGGCTTTGACAGAGTCCTTGAAGCAGTTTCAAGGCAGGGGGAACAAACCTTCAAGCACTCTAACAACCTACTGAGTGCACACATGACTGCTGATCCTCTCTCAAGCCATGAAGCAAGTGTGAAGCTAAGTCACCAGCCTGCTATATGGGACACACTTCCATGGCTGAGCTGCAGTGTGCCATGAGCCTGCATAAGTGACTTGGCAAGGAGACGAGCTGCTTGAAGCAAGCTCAGGGGAGAGAGGGAGGTCCTTTGAAGTTCAAGGGGATGCCTTGAAGGGGAAATGAGGGGGGAAGCTTTGTGCTCAAGTATGCCTCTCCCTGGGAGCATCTTCTAGAATGAGACTGAGAGTACTCCACAGGGGTATCCCAAGAATGAGAAACCAAACAGATAAAACCAATATATATTTCATGAAGCCAATCTGAAAACAGCCTTGAAGGGGCAAACAAAGGGTCAGGGTTGCCTTGAAGGGGGAATGAGGGGGGAGCTTTGTACATGACATGAGCAGGGAGGGTGTAGGGGTCTTGTATACATGTCACAAAGTGGTCTTGACCAATGGGTGTGTCTAAGGGAAGTGTCTATGTCACAATTGCACCTCAAAAGGCCTTGGAATGTGTCTGGAATATGTTATGAAGAGGGTGCATCTAGAATATGTTATGAATGCATCTTGGTAGGTCTCAAAAAGCATCTCAAATACATCATGAAGAGGGTGCATCTGGAATATGATATGAATGCATCTGGAATATGATATGAATGCATCTGGAATATGATGTGAATGTGTCTTGATAAGTCTCAGAAAGTGTCTCAAATATGTTAAGAGTGAAGCAGGTGCATCTGGAATATGTTATGATTGTGTCTCGAAAGGGGAATGAAGTGGATATGTCTGGAATATGATACAATTGCATCTGGAACACATTATGACTGCATCTGTAATACAATATGATTGCATCTCAAAAGGGCTCAGAATGGGTCTGGAATATGTTATGAATGAAGTGGTGCATCTGGAATATGTTAGGATTGCATCTGGAACATGATATGAACAACAAGGTTGCATCTTGAACATGTTATGCCTGTGTCTCAGAGGGTCTTGGAATGCATCTGGGTTATGTTACAAATGAAGAGGATGCATCTAAATGAAGTGTCTATGTCACAATGTGTCTTGAAAGGGTCTCAGAATGCATCTCGAGTCTCAAAGCAGCTGGTGGGGTCTTCAAGGGGATTCAACTGACTCTAAGATGGTGGGAAATGGTTCCCTACAACTTGAGAGTGTTATGCCCAATGAACCAAAATGCCTAAGACAGGCAGAGGTGAGTCAAGCAGAACTAAGCAAAGGCAACCTCAAAACAAGGATGCTTCATAGGGTACTCTGTACATGCAATAGATTTGTTGTATGTTAGACATGCAAGTCCTGCAACCACTATACAGTGGTGGAGATACTTGATGAGAGGCTAAGACAGCCAATCTGAGATTGTAGCATGGCAAAGAGTAGATTCAAACTGGGGGACAAACCCCTCAGTTGTGTACACTAAATAGTACAAGAGTGGATCTATGATGAAAGTATCCTAGAGATCTTTAAGAAAGATCCTAAGTACTAAGGAGAAGGCTATAGTCTGTGGCAGCAACTTGTCAGACTGCAGATGACTAAAAAGTACAGATGACAAACATAAAAGGAAAATGTATGAGTTGTAGAAGGTCCATGTGGTTACCACGAGGGTGGCAGAGCCATTACCACAGTTTCCTGTGATGTTGTGCTGTGCTGATAATCTCCCAGACACTAAAAACTATTGTAGCAGTTATGACCATAATGAAAAGACAGAAAAGGTAAGAAGCAATTATCATGGGGACACACCATAGCAGCCCAGAAACTGACCTCTCCCAGAGCAACACATCCATTATGGGAAGGATGAGGCCAGGTTCATAACATCAGCCCCCTCTCATGTTTGGTGTGTACCATCACAGTGGTTGCAGGGGTTGGAGGAGGAGGAGGCAATGGAATTCATGGGACAACATCAATGCACAGGTCTGGCAATGTGGGGGTAGCAGGCACAGGGGTATGGGAGGCTGTGGTGGAAGGGGAAGAGCATGTGATGGTGAAGGGACATGCTTGACCAGTGTGGGAGTGGTCCAACAAGAGCCCTCTCCATGGTGACAGGATGACAGGACCAGTGACCAGAGTAGGAACAGTGATAGCACACCTTGGGGAAGAGGACATGGTTAACTGGGCAAGGGATGTGTCCACCAATAATAAGATGAGTCTGATCATTATTGACCAAGGGAATGAACTTTTCTGCAGGAAGAGGGCTGGTAGCATATATAGCGTTTGGGATGTTTGCATCTGCTTTACTCCAAATTGCTTCTTCAAAAAGCCACACCCACTGAAATTAGGTCGTGGTGCCTGCCAATGCATCAGCTAACAGCTCAGCAGTTTTACTGAAAAGTTTTTTGTGGCATTTCCAGGCCTCCTCTGCATCCCCAAACATCTTTTCAGGGTTGGATACCCATGCTTTGCTAACCCAATCAGCATTGCATACTCCTCTTCAGTAAGTGGCTGTTTCTCATTCAATGAATTTGGTTCCTGGAACCTCTTCCTTGACTGCTTTCGCACAGTGCTGGCATCCACCCAAGAGGGCAGTGGTTGATACTGCATTGTACTTATTAAACTCCATTCCCACAACTGGTCCATGACCCAGAAAGATGTGCTCCAAGAGAGCAAACTGAGTGAGCTTGCAGGTTTGAGCAACCCTGTGAAAGGACTCAATGGCATCTTGAGGAACTAGGTCCCATAGCTGGTGCACTATCTCCCATTGCACATCCCCTAAATGTGTGAGAATCTCTCTGACCTTCTGTTTGGCCTTTGTAATGTTGTCTGAGGGGGTCATGTGAATGGTTTGTTTCAGGAGCTTGGGGACATGTGACACTACTAGGTCTGAGCTTTGGAAGATCTTACACAGAGCCATACACACTCATTTTGTTCTTGTGATTGCCTGCTGAGTGAGTCCCCTTGTTCATACTTCATAAGAACCCAACAAGTGTTGATGTAGTCTGCTGGCAAGGGTTCCATGTGGCCATGACCTTCGACATCAGGGGTGAGACAGACAGGGGAGGTTGGCTTATCAAGCTGGGAGGAGGAGGGGACCCTGGTGAAGCTGGCTCCTGATAGGTTTGCCATGCAGTATGGTTTTGGGGC
>JANFAE010000181.1:0-197112 GCA_024613145.1 Pisolithus marmoratus
AGAGGTGCCCACCCGTGCAGCGGACACCACCGATGCACCACAACCACAGAGACACATCCGCACGGAAGAGACATGGGCGGAGGCAAACCGCAGCAGACCAGAAGAGGCTCCTCAGCACCCGCAGTGAAAAATGAGAGTACACAACCTTAGCCAGGAGCTGTTGTCAATGCACATAAGTCCGATCCCGACGACCCTCCTGACAAATAACACCAAACAAAAGCTGGCCACGTCTGATCTGATAAACTCTGACTACGTCTCACTTGCGCCATCCGCTTCAATATATGTCACCACAAATCACCACAACGACGGAACTCGGATGACCGAGCCTAAGACTGAGAAATTTTGTAACAACAGGGTGAGAGGTGGGCTTGCTTCCTGATATGAGCATTTTCCAGAGGAGCGTCTATTCTCCATCACGAGCGATATGAAAATATGAAAACTTCGTGAAAATGCGACGGACGGGCCGACAATTGGGCAGGGTGAGTTGCGTGCCCAGAATCTGGCGGGTGGTCAGGCTGAGCACAACTACACTAGCTATGACGAAACTTGGGTTGCGGGCATTCAAGGAGTTCCTGGATCACCTATCCTCTTCTTCCTCTGTCGTGATCGTTTTCGTTACTCAGCGTGAACTTATTTTGGATTCAGGTGCTGTCCTCCTCTGGCCATTGTGTAGTGAAGTATGACACCCTCGATGGCCTTAGTTCTGACCACTTTTGTGACAACCTGCACGACGAGCTCCTCGGTTCTGTTGTCATCATGTCGTACCACGAAGGCGAGGTATTCATCTTCGCGTCCTACCAACTCGTGTTGGAGCGTTCGATGACGTTCTGCGCAATGTTTAGAACGCCGTACGCAAGCATTGTCATGAGTTCCCCGCTTGTCGATATGGCGTAATTGGTGCGAGCTGTGAGCTTCAGCACGGAGTCCACTCTTTGGCACAAAGCCGTACTCTCGTACAATTCTTTCTTAAGGGTCAGGCTATGGTAATACTTGATCCTATCAGCTGGATTGCGTGTGGTAGGGGGATAATGTGCTACGAAAGGGTTACAAGCGCTTGCTTTTGCCTATACCATCTCTCCCATGTTACAGCTAATACCAAGGATGGTTGACGTCCATCAGTAACAACGAGATACCTCACGGTACCATCATTTCCCTTGATTTGCTCTCCCTCTCGCGCTGGTATCCAGGTGCTCACCCCACCGACACTCCTCCAAATCCACATTTGGCATTTACCAACACTCTTGACCCAGTAGAAAAAGATATCGCCTTCTTCAACATTCTCAATGTGAGAAGGCGGAAAGCTGAGGGGGTCATTTCCTTCCGATCTAAACCAATGGAACACCCCTGCGGTATCACGAAACTTGTAGAGCTTCCGAGGAGACACCTGCCGAAGAATGTGATCCATCAATACTAAGTATGTGTCTCTAAAATGCGGAGACGTACCGTTATCGAGGGTGTGTGGCGTGAAGAGGGCTGACTCGCCTCGCCAGGGCTATGGGTAGCTGTGTTGTCTTCTACCTGTGGTGCCAATGTTTCACCTTCCGAGCGACGAGACGATGCTTCAGCACTGGAAGTGTTGGTTTTGATATTGAAATTGGGTTTTCAATGGCTGCCAGAAGATCACACACCGTGACACACTTGGGACCAGTGGCGTGAAGCGCTGTAGGATCAGTGGAGTCACATCCTTTGGAACCGCGGCCACGGCGGGTATATGAGAGATGATGATACGAGTGACTCCGTCTGTGACAATGGGTGAACTTTGACGAAACAGCCACTGCTCCTGGGACGTAGCGGTAGACATCTGGTATGGGAGAACCGTGATGAAGGAATGCGCGTGACATATAACGTACTTTTTTGGGGTGCACACGTGCATTCTTGATGTCTGCACAGCACGCTGGACAACTTATGGCATACTACGTACACTTGCAAACAAACGTTTTACATAACCCCAATACTACTCTTGATGCCTTTCTTAACAGTGTTGGACTAACGTTTCCTCCTTCGCGATGCCTCTTCAATACAAGCTATATCACTGCCTCGAGGAAGAGCATGAAGACACCATCACTTCCCTTGCATTCAGCGCACATGGCACATACTTAGCCGTCGGAAGTCTAGATGGAAAGTTGTCATTGTGGTCAACGCTTTCTGGCCGGAAAATCCATGTCATCGTTACTGGGAATAATGCTGTATTGTCGATCATCTGGATAATGCCATCAGAGAATCGCTTATTGTGCGGGCTCGCTAATGGTTTGGTCATCTCGATTCATATACATGACTGCGTTCGTGGTTCACTACAGTTTATTTTCAGCACTCTTGACCTCTATAGTAGCAGGTTACTGTCACTGGGTTTGCAGCTCATTCTGGCTCTCCAGTTGAATATCTCGCCACCGCGGATTGCGTTGTGGTCACTGGTGCTCGCTCGGAAGTTTTTCTCTGGGGTCACGAGGGGACAGGTAGAGCCTTTCTTTATTTTCCTGTCAGGTGGGACTGTCATGACCGTTAGATAAATGGGCACGACTTGCTCAAATTCTTCCTCCTCCATCCATTTCAGTGAATCACGAATCTGAAGTGGTTGTTACGTCTTTAGCATGGGCGCGTACGAAGTACTCTGAGAGAACACTTCTGGTCGCGTACTTGCATCATGGGATACTGTACGTTTCCTTCCCTCTTGCATGGGAGGCGACTGACTGTTTATCAGCCTTTGGGATGCGATAAAAGTCAAAATGGCGCACTTTGTTTATGTCAAGACCCTTGTGTATGCTCGGTCTCCTCTGTATTAATGATGCTGCTATTGACGAAAACATGGCAGTGGTTCTATGAGCGTATCTCATGATGGAAATGTGCTAGTTGTTTCCAACGTTACAAGTGGATTTGACATCTACCACCTCAACGACAGTAGTTTGGATGGCTCTGTGCTTCAACCTAGCAATGGGATGCTCGTTCCAGTGGCCTTCATACATGGAGGACAGGCTATACTTGGTGGTACCACGTGCGGGAAAGTGCAAATCTGGGACTCCACGGACAGGTCACTGCTTGGCACACTTATGCATGATGGTGGGATCTCCAGGAAATCTCTCCTATCCTTACTGATGCCCAACAGCCAAGGATGTTGTGCTTTCCATCGCAGTTGAGCACTTTTTTGCCACCTGAACTAATAGCAGACGATGCTCACATGTGGTCCCCTAGGCGCACGTCGAAAGTAAGGAAGATAGGTTCCTTATTGCTACTGGAACGCGTTCTCTGGAGGGAAGAAGTGGTCGTATTCGATTATGGCATGCCGTCGAGGTCGAAGATGTTGGTGAGTGTGATTGTTGCTTAGTCCAGTTTCATAGCGTCTTAGTAGTCCAACCCCTGCAGACACTAATACCCATGGTATCAAACAACAGCAAGGAGTAGTGGAGCGTTCCCATGGATTTAAATGGTCTGAGATCGTGACGATCGTTCTTGTATCAGTTGGTGCATACATCTTGGGGTCCCTGGTTGGCTTACCATACAAAGGGGCTTGAAAGCTGGGTTGGTCGAACACGTTGCTGATTCAAATCACAACCGCCTAAAATTAGTGTATGCTGGTGGCACTGTAAACTAAATGAATGTGGACAGCCTTCTAGACGAGTCTCGGTTGTAATCCCGGCCTACGCTCCCCATATATACCCACTTGATATAAGCACGTCAGTTCGCCACCCCAATTGTCCAAGATTTCTAAGACTACTACACCAAAATCCATGTTAGTGGCCGTCACGGAATCAAGGATGGGAAACAATTGGGTGTGGTTGATTGCAGTGGATATTATAGTCAAAGGAAAGCAAAGGGATGAAAGACATGCCACGCGACAGGGCAGGTGCCGTATGGGCTGTAAGGAGTTCACGTAGAGTGCCCGTGGCACTGTTACGGAGGAAATGGTACTTGACCAAGTTATCTTCTCCATCGACCAGTCCCCATAACAACAACTTGCGGGGAGCGATTTCCGTGGCGTTGGTAAGCCCAGCCTGGATATGGTCAAGCATGACATGAGTGATACTGGACAACATCTCGAAATGCAACTGCTATCTGTCCACGTCGCTCAGGAAGACACCAACATGCTCCTTCCTGCAAATCATCCTCCAGGGCTGCGTGGGCAGACCTCGTCTTGCCCAATAGTCTGTTGACCCAAGAGTCGTATGCATGAAATGACGTTAGAGAGCTCAAAACTATCCCACCGTTGCGCCGTAAAGCATAGTCATACAGAGTACGGGGGGTAGGTTCGTGGTTGATCGGCGTCTTCCGGTGGAGGATGCGGTGAGATTGTTGTATGATTTGCGAGGCAACGATTTGGGTTTGGGTGATGTAGGCCTTAGGCGTTGCACAAACTGCAAGAAGCGCAGGTGCCCCGGATGGATAGAGGAAGTGAAATAGAGACAGCATTACAAGAAAGCCCATGAGGAAAATCGTAAAATTCGGCGCGCGTCGACCGGTAAAGCCACTGTTCCAGCCAGCGGGGGAGAAGTGCCTTCGGGTATTGAATATCTGAGGACTGGCCTGGGTGCTGGCTGTGTAGAATGGTTGGCGTGTCATCGATTGTAAGTGTAAGCATAGCATACCAGGAGTTACATGCGTCTGCAAGATATGAGTTCATGGCCAGATCTCTGAGGAAAGTCTGGAGCTCACCATAGGGTGGTCAACGTCTTGGAAATCAGACTGAGGAACTTGCTTCTTGACCCGAAATCGGGAGGAGTGGCAAGCTCTGGCATGAAAATTGTTTCGTTTGAAAAGCATGGGCGTAGGTTACGGAGTGTAGCAGGTGAATGATAACAAGTACTGGGCGTGACTGTTGTTATTTCCGGAGCTGGTCAAACTGCGTAAGAATATATAGCGGGAGCCCAAGTCCGGAGCGTACCCAGGTTACGCATTAGCCACGCCCCACTACGGCATGCAAAGTCGAGAACAAAGAGTAGAATAACGCAGGAGGATTTAATCGACAAAGCAAGCGGGAAAAAAGAAAGAAGACAAACAATACCGACATGCAAAGAGAATCGATGTATGCACTGGTACTCGCGTTTCAGACGTGAACGACCTTGACACGACGAGAAACAGTTGCTAGAACACAAACAAGTCATGAAGTCAGATGCCGAATCGGGCGACGCAGAGGACAGCAACTACGCCACGGATGAGGAAGCAAGAAATCTCATCCGAGATCTGAGAAGAAAGGAACGCAGCAAAATGACAAAGGTGAACAAAGCAGAGGGGCGAAGTTAACGACCTCACCGCTGTTGTAGGCCTCGTGGCCAAATGTCATCCTTGTGTATAAAAGACATCGCAATGGGAGAAATTCCCCAGACATCGCGCGGTTCCATGCCATCCAAAAGAGCGACACGACATGCGTCCGTAAGTGAAAGTGACGAAGCTTATTTTACAGCGGATTCATTTGAGGACGAGGAAGTACGTGTTCTCTCCTTGCACTAAACATGATCTTGTACCGACCTTCAACAGGATAATGAACAAGGCGAAAAGACGATCACCTTGATTGCTGCTCCTGTAATCTGTCACGCATGACTTTGGAAGGCGACGATGTGCTCACATTGTGATAGATTTCCCCCCTTCCCACATTCCCTCGCCCACTCCGTGTACTCCCAGTGTCACGTGCACATTGCACACCTTCAGGAACTGCCACCACCTCCAGCGAAGCGTCTAGTACACAGCCAGGTCAAAGCACAAGCAAACATTCCGATGAGGTCCGTCTGTTTTGGGTGGTGTGCATCTTTGTGGTAACGTCCTTTCAGATTCCAGTTACTCGGAACGAACTACAGCTCTTCAAGGAGACGATTCAACTGGAACTTGATGGCGCAGTCAGTGCCATCAATGAGGCAGCCCACACCGTAAAAGCTCATCTTGCGGGAACTGTCTTTGGGTGCACACGGAAATGCCGGAGACCAAGAGACGCCACCTTTACTTCAAGTTCACCAGTAAGGTAAAGGGATTACCTGCTCATCGCCGGCCCGCAGATCTGGAATTCCAAGTGTGTCCTTATCTCACTTTCTGGAGGATGTCTAATAGCGGTAATCGCCAGAAATTGATCCGCGAACATGCTCTAGCACTCATGAAGCGCGAGAACAAGCACTCTCTTTTTACCAATGTGCCCAGTAGAGTTGAAGCTGCAGCGTACACTGAAGAGGACTCGACGACCCTGCTGTACCGCTGACAATTTCCGAGTTGATCTCAACGACACTCCAGCTTCAGCTTGGAATACAGTCCGCTTCTCACGTGTTTGCTACTAGCTTTCGTGATGCACATCCTGGTTGTGGTCGATCATTGAAGACTATTTTCGATGCTTGGGTCGTTCATTTCAACTATTTGCACCAGGTGTACGCGAAACAACAAATGGTTGCTCGTGAAGAACAAGCCAGAATCATGAATATTGCATCCGGGCATGCGAACGAACAGGACCACGAGAGTCCTCTGGCTAGTATTCGCTCTGTGCACAGGCGTCGAGAACGCAAATTGCAGGTTAGTTGCTTTCGATATCGGTCGATAATGCATGATGCTTAGAAGTTACTACAGCTGTATAACCGCCGCCTTCGAACGGCCCACCGTCATTCGGGAGCGTACCCTTCAGCAGTCAACGTAGTGCAACAACTTGGAACGGCCGGGATGAGCTCTGATGAGTCAGAACACGACGTCGGACATGGCGAACGTACATACCACATCACACGCAAAGCATGGCGATCACGTAGTGTGACGGAAACATTGCATGTGCTTGATGCGCTTCATCTCCGAATGAGATACCAGCAACAATGGAATGCGACTGCTGGTGCATGGCCACATCTGCGCATACCATCTGGCCGGATCAGCAACAGAGAACCGTTGTTGTGTCTTCCGAAGAACTTCTATGCTCAAGATTACCTTTCTTCTCTGACAGCTGAAGGCTTGGATGGTTTACTTCTCCAGGACGACATCCCCCTGAGTATCCCATCAGCTATAACTGTGTTAGTTCTCTCACTGACTCTAGTCTGGAATGTACTCACCTCTATACACATACAGCTTGGCTGAACCATATGATGTTTTTGACAGGCAAACCGTTCTCGGTAGTATGGGGAGGTGTCCCTAGGAATCGACCTGCAAACTGAGCACGTCGACAGGATAACTTACAGCCATGTACTAAACTTGTCTTCATTTGCGAAACTAATACGAATAAAGTGGATGACGCTACATCTGTAACATAAATAAACAAAAAATAAATATGGGTGGTGCGCAACTCTCACATACAACTTCAGCGCAACCTTTTTACGGATCTCCTATAAACTTGTTCAATGTCATAATACATAGTACTCTACGGCAAGATAGTATAGCATCAAATACAGGTCCACAGAGTAGGTACTCGGCCAAGCTTGGTAGTATGCCTTCCCCATGTGCGGCTAGCGGCTAAAGCCGACTGAGATTCAAATGAAGTTGTCTAGCAAGGCTCGCAAAAAAGATTATATATCGTCACAACCGAGAATATTGTACAATGAAGGTTTCTAGTAGAAGTATATCAGTGGATATGATATTTTATGTCTAGTGCAAAAATTTAACATGGGGTCACACAGAACTCTGCCCCGAAATATTGCAAATATGATATTTTGAAAGGTTTTGTAGGGAAATATAGATCTTGTGCTCGCAGCCATCCTTAAACTCATATTTTGTCACACTGGGTCACGCCCAGTAATGTCCAGTTTTCACTGGGATGTCGATGCAGGTAACCTCCCATCTCAAGGATACCAGCAATGCCCTTTTTTCTCGGTTACATGCGTTGCTCTTTTGTATTCTACCTTTGTCTCTGCGGATTGACTAACTACGCTACGTGACGCGCCGAAAACCATGCTTTACCGCAGAGGTGGCGTCGCATCGAAAAATAATCCTCGCCCTCTCGCTGGCACACCGACTGGAACCCCTGCGAAACTAGCCATTCCTTGGAGAGAGTCATCCCAAGATCCCTGAATTGGCGGCGGGCAGTCAACGCAGAGGAAGTGCATGTATCTCCTGCATGTATCTCCTTGCTGCGTAGCGAGACTTCTGATCGTCTTCGCATTGTGCACCATCTGCATCTGCTGGCGGCACGTCAGCTGAGGTGGGGAACCTTTCAAACGTGCAGGGCTTTGCCTGATCCGACTCAAGTCACTGTCACTATGGAGCGTCTTAGAGCCAGTTGGATATCCCGTTCCGTAAGTGGTTGAACTGTCTTTCGGTCAGTGTTTACAGTATTTCTGATGGTAGTCCACTAGCGCTGAAAAGGTGCACCATCATAGGTTTCCTTCCCCAACAGTTTCCCGTGACAGCAAACCCATTGGCACTCCTCCAGGAGGAGCGTAAGAAGATGGCAACACAAGCATATCTGGACATGCATCGGTGGCCGCTTCTAAGTTATTTGCATGTTTCTGAAGGCTGTTACAGGACAGCGTCATCTACTGCGAGGGTAGCCTTACATGATGGTGTCGAAGACCCTGTAGTACAAGTCACCTTCTCGGCTGGAGACGACATGGGCATGTTGACGCGGCCCGTCTAGTTGTTCAATATCTGAAGTAGACATAATTTACATTGATACTTCTTTGTTAAATGTGTACGTAGCCAATGTCAGTATATATAGTTTGTTTCTTTGATCCCGTATGCTGTTGGTAGTCCCCCCCACAAAATAATGGCTCAGACTGGTCCTCGCACTATACTTTCCAGCCAAGCCAGCATTAATTTTTCCAACAGGGAACCGCACCCGCCGCGTGTTTCAGGGTAAGGCATGGACAAACTCCCAGTCGCAAATCATGCTAACTCCTGCTTCGTTACGAGGGCGCCGCATGTCTGCTGATGCCGCCGTGTTCGGCCATGTCGCCAGTTACCGAGAGCGCCAAGTTGGGCATAACATTGAACTTTGAAAGAACACTGTCAGTGGATAATCGATGGTTACGCGCCACGTTGCACTGGACATTCAAGCGGCTCGCCCTCCATGTTACTCCTCAATTCCTTTGTTTTCTACAGGACTGTAAGTCTTAACCAAAGAATATGATTGTCTATTCCATATCATTCAGCATCCTGACGACCGGTACCTAACCCTTTGAGCCTCAGGCGGCCACACTTATAGTGCGAGTCTGTTAGCTAGAAGTCCATACTAGTCGGCTTCCCGCCCGGTGCGCACTGCAAGTTCAACTAGTTTTCGCTACCCCTCCCTCGCTTTCCTTCTGCCATTTCTCACTCCAGTACTGCTATCCGGACGCGTGGTTCAAGTCACTTACACACCACTATTCGTGCACGCAGACTGGTCGGTTCTAAATTTTCCAGCCAAATTTTTAACTCATTCCTAGCAGGGGCTTTGATCTGAGATGGAAAAAACTCTAGCTTTCCATGACGAAGTTTTGCTTTCCATAGAGGACCTCGTCAAAGTCGATCCCTACTGTGCGCAGTGCAGCAGCGGGTTAACCGGTGTTCCACTAAGTAGGGTCCCGGAGATTGCTTACAAACTCTTCCAAAAACACGCGAACCTTGAGTCAATAGCAGGAGATCAACAGCACAATCTTCTTGATCTCGAACATGGCAGTGATAACCTCTTCAACGCATCTCAAATTCTTCAACTTATCCTTCATTCCTTTCTTTGTCCACAAGGTATGTGAAACGCACGACTTCATGCAATTATACTGACCAGATTACCAGTTCCTGTCTGCCAGAGTCCGAGGGGCATAACGATGCCATCACCTCCCAGGTCCTTGACAATGGTCATGGTCAGTTAGAAAGGTGTCTCAAGGACGTCTGTCAAAAGATATCTGAAGTCAATGAAATACAAGAGCGGCTGGTGGACGACAAGGTGCACTCGCCGCTCCGCCGTGACGCACTATCGCTGATACTCGGTCGCAGCACATGATAGCAACGGAGGTGGGAAGCATACAGCATGCGATGAAAAGTGTGGGAGAGACATTGCGAGATCATGAAGGCCAGCTAAGTGCATTAGACGATACTCAGAGGCGGGTTGCGGAGGAGTTCGGTAATTTGGAAATGCGCCTGACCTCACTGCAAAAAAATCGCATCCGCAATGTGTGTGGTAGAATTTAAGCTCATACCTGTTACTCACACAGGTTTCAGGACGCCAGCCTGAAAGACGTTCAAGCATCCCTTACAAACCTAGAAACCAGCCTCGCCTCATATAGGAACGACCTTAGGCAACAACTAAGGGATAAGAGCAGTAAGTTGTAAGCCAATCATATACTTGGTTCCCTTGTTGAATCCCTTGCAGACGGCCTCCACCAGTGCATTAGCGATTCATTAACGGGCCTACAGTCATCTCACCTCTCACTGGACGAGCGACTGACCATTTTAGAGAAGATGGCCGATGGGATCCGGACGACTCAAGACAAACATACGGCTCTCTTCTCACAGGCCTTAGCAGGCATACACAGTCTCTCTGAAGGGTTCATGGCGCTGTTAGACCATACTCAGGACGTTAATCTTATCTGGGTCGCCTTACGCGACATGCAAGAAACCATGGAGTCTGTCAAGAAAAGCCTTGAACAGATCAGCAGAGATGGTAGCTTTGAGGTGTCCCAAAGTTGGGTGCGTGCGCAACTATCTCTCGAGGAAGAGCTGCTCTGCAGCAGCCATGGTCATCCAATCTCCCCATCAAGAGCATTCGATGACAATGAAGGAGAGGACCATAAAGACCTGCTGCACCATACAATTGGTACCATCAATGCTGCACCGAACAGTGATGATTGGAAAAACTTAGTATGTGTTCATTTCGTGCCTTCGTCCTGCCCTTATTTTTGAATGGCCGCAAAACAGGCGATACAGCTGTATCACCACTGCGTGGCAGTAATCTGTTGTGTTGTCCCAGTTTTCAGAATCCAGTCACGGATCTTGCTAGCAACATTTGAGTGGTGGATACTCCGCACCACTGGGTACAAGCTATCGGGAGCTAAGTTGCATGCCTTGATTCTCGCTTCAACCGTAATATTTCTGGTCTCCATCAGGTTCTTCTCAGCTCTTAGAGGTCTATCGAAAACTCAAGAGGTGGTGGATCGGCCTCTCTGGTATGCTCTTCATTATGGTTGATTGCCCAGCAGCAATGTAAGGCGAAACATATATGGGTTTTGTATTTCTTCTGCGCTGTGTAACAGGATCTTCTACTTGTTTTGTGCCGTTCGTAGTGTGTAGATGTTGATCATCACTATCACCACTATATTATCACTACTATATTATCCGTATCCTGAAACAGCCACATCCATCGGGCGTAGTAGGAAGCGGAGGATGTGGTGGCAGATCACCCGAATTCGTTTGATGTTGTTTGGCTTTTGAATTGCTTGAGAAGTGCTTTTTATGGCACGTCATATTACGTCGTTGCTGACACGTGTCCATTACAGTAATACGATCAGTAATGCATAATGGCTCGCATAGGTTTCAGATAGGTTAGAAGTTGGTTCCCACTCCGTCTATGGTATGCGTATGTCAATCTACCCATGTTCGATCCTCGTTTACATGCTCTCCCAACACCCAAACGTTCTGCAGCGGCTTCGTGCCGAGGTTCTCAGTTTGGTGGGGAATTCCACAAGACCGACCTATGATGACGTGCGCGATATGAAGTATACGCGAGCTGTCATTAATGGTACGTTGCATCATGTTTTGTGTTGGAATGGCTAGAATGGCTTAACCCTGCTGAGGTTTTTGGTAAGCAACGTTCGTTAAGCTTAAGTTGTTTCGGCCGAGCTCACCAGATGTGTTGATCGAGTTTTGTTATCCTGAATGTACAGCCTCTGTCATCACAGCCTCGTCCATTCAGAGAGCGCCATCCAAGCTACCGCTCGGCGGAAATCGAGTGCATGCTACGCCTTTGCATCCATCATTTTTGATTAACCTCTCTCAGCTGCGCTATTCGGAGGGCGCGATCGAATATTTTTGCGCCGCACGGAAACTGGATGGCGGATGGGTGGGATCATGGGGTACTTGCTTTACTTACGCAGCACAGTTCGTGCTGGAAAGTTTGTCGTTGGTGGGGGAGAACTATTCCAACAGTTCGTCCGTATAAGCATGCAAGTCAATGTACAGAGACTCTTCGCTTATGTGCTTCCGTGTAAGTCACCACTCACCACCTGGGAGTGTCCGACCACTATTATTTATTCACATCTCTTTCAGCCCCGTCAACGTCGGGTTAGTCTTAAGTTATGTGGTTTCAATGGTACGCATTCGACACGCTTTCTACTTTGTAGGACATGCAGAAAAGTGGCGGTGTGGCCTGGCGTGGATGGAGGCCCGCCTATTTATATCCCACTGAATACACGGTCGCTGGTGTACACAACCAGACACGTATGAGCTACTCGTGTACAACAGGGTTTCATTTTCTGTATTCCTTATGCAGCGACGGTGTCGGAAAGATCTTGGGGTCCTGACGGTCGGTTCAGTACCTCTACTGCTGAATTGTGACTGACTGATCGACTTATAGCTGACATTTTCGATCCGCGCCGCTTCATTGATGAACAATTGAAGTATCTGACTTCGAATCTGTTCAACTTCCTTCCCTTCAATGCAGGACCCAGATTTTGTCTTGGTCTGCAAGTTGCAGTGGTATGTGGTTACTGTTGATTGGGATCATCGGTTTGCATACAACGCAATATCATTTTTCCTCAGTCCGTCTATTGCAATCCTTCTCTCTATAGCATTGGCAGAAGACCTTCAGACTCGACCTTACGAGAGTTTATCGAGCAATTTGGGGTCTATCTCACGAGAGCACATTTGGGTGATCTTGCTCGTAGGTACCGGGTCTATCTTTCACGATATCGGCCACACGATGAAATTCGTGATGCGCTTTTGTTGTCAACTTTGATGCTGTTCCGTTCGTTGAAGAGACCACATGAGTCGGGTTTTCCTTTTACATCCCTACATACCGCCTTCCATAATCGTTAGACAGTCAGAGAATGAAGAAGCCTTGTAATATCTATGCATTGCTAAGTCTGTGTTCGCAGAAACTTAAGAGTTAACATAACTGCAGTCTATGACCCTGATGTTATTTACATCAATGCGTCCTGGGCTGCCCGGAGGGCTGGTGTATACATGTATTCGAGGAAATGATATCAGAGTAAATCACTTATATCAACCCTTAAATACTAGTACTCGTGTTTGCTGTTGCAAATTTAAGGGGCAGTTTGGTACATTCTTTGTACCGATTCACGTAATAGCGCAATGCATGGCATCCACGAGCCCAGACCCGAGGGGCTTTCACAGGCAGTAAGAGAGAAGAAACCAGGAGTATTGTCTCTGTTGACAGCGCCTGCCCCGCCAATGGGCCTACTCCTGATCCTGGCTTGCGCATTGCCATTCTAGTTTGCCTTGTGCAACGGTCACGATTGTCAGATCATGCCTACGTTCGATGGCTCCGAGTACTCACGTGAACCAGGCGTTACAATCTTGAATTTCTGCAGGGTAGAGGTGCCAGGAAGGAGCGTGTGCACAATGGTCGTTGTATAGGGTTCGTAGCAAACTGCTTCTCCTGAATTCGCCCTGGATCATCTTTTAGCGTGGTCCTCTTACTGATGGGTCGCTTCACTAGCCACCTCTATGTTGCCTACCCATCATGGTATGCCATTGGAACGCTCGTGGGCATGCAAGTTTCCTTTCTTTGGCTTCCAGCCGGTACGAACCAGTGAACACATGGTGGCTCTAGGTAATCGAGGTTGGTGTACGGTAGTGTGGTGCATCTTACTCTGGTTTCCCCCGGGCATGTTTTGCCTTTTGCAAAATGTCGCCTTCGTGCAGCTGATCCACGCTCATGTTTCTTCTAAGCAGTTCCAAAATCTGCTTTTTGTCGCTGGTTGTACCTACAGGAGTTCTCGGATTCGTTGCTATCGTTGGTCTCACCTACAAAGGTTGGATTGCCCCCTGGACAGTTCGTTTCTATTCCTTGTGAAATACTGGAAGTCTGTACAGTATTTTCGAATTTACTGTTATCATTTCCGATCCTCGTACTTAATATAGGTGCATCCCTACTGTTACCTCCGTCTCCTGAGCACCAGCCTACAGCATGGCCATCGTTTTTCATGCATTATAAACTTCCACTTCCTTTATCTACAAACCCAGTGCACGGAAATTTCATACATGGTCCTCGCCCCCATTGGCTCAAATGACCCGAGATTTATATCAGTGTCCATAGCCAACAATTTTTACCTCCATCCTCTATCTCATATAATAAGGTATATCGAAAGCCTGACAGTCAGATTGAATCCCTACTTTTAATTTATTCACAAAACACCTCGAATCCCTACTTCTCAACTTCAGTCTCTGTGCTTCTTATACCACTCCTCGATCCAATTGGGCCCATAACGTTCATAAGTTTGCTTTGGACCTTCAGGCAGCTGTACATATCTGGACTTCGAGTCAAGTTTGACAGTGACCTGATATGGATTCGTCAGAAAGGGCTTAGATTGGATAAGTAAAGAGCGAGTTGGGAAGGGGCAAATGAAACATGTCTTCGGGTACTTCGAGCTTTGATGTCGATCGCAGATGCGAAGAGGTGTGACGGGACCGGCCTGAAGGCAAGTGGCATAGTAGAGGCATTGTCCGAACCGTTGAATAAAGGAGGGAAGAGGTCAGAATTCTGAAAAACTTGGGAGGTGCGGCAGGGGGCAGCGACAACCTTGCTTGGACGAGTTCAGCATTTCCAGCAACACCTGGGAGACACTCACTCCATTCGCTCACAATCTGATTACCCTCCGGAATTTGTGTGGAAGGCATTTCGACCGTACACCTGGTAACTATTGCAATGACATAGTTCCAAATGCAACTTCCTGCTGGAGTAGATAGTTGTGGAAGTGAATGCAATCCCAATGGTGAGTTGGGACAGGTGACCTGTTGAAGTGGCTGTGGTTCTGAAGGGGGGATTGTCAGCCTGCATGGGCTTGGTGGATGGTGGCTGACAGAAGGGTCTCTTGGCAGCAAAGGTCTCCAGCTTGGAGAAGAACGATACTTCAGCACCAGTACATCTTGCAACACGCATGGCCAACAGCTATACTGAAACATATCACGAATTTCATGCATGACAATCCCGAGAGTTTGATAAAGACGTTCCTCTTGACCACTGGAGTGGGTTGTCCAGCATACAGTCAACACCCCCTGGGTAAAAGTGGTGTCATAGGCCATCAGCATCCTCTTTGGGCATGGGAGTACAATGTCTGCTGTAGTGGGTGGTTGTCAAGCTGAAGCTGGAGGTGTAGTTCACTTACAACCCTTAAGCACTCCAACCATTGTAAAGCACATGACTCATTCATCAAAAAAAAACCCTAGCTTTAGCACACACACATGATTGGTCTCCATATCAACACCAATATGGTATTTAATGAGTCATATGACATGCCAGTGAATGTTTGCCATGTTTGCATGCGTGCAATGTCATGTGTCACAAATGTTGGGAGCATAAGGCAGTCCCACAAGGAAACATGAAATGGGTAGTGGTATGAGGGAACAGAAAGACATGAGATATGAAGAAAAACATACCAAGTTGACTCTAACAATGAGGCCAACTATGGCCAAGACTGAGGAAATGTGCAAGGTGGAGGTCATTAGCACAGGTAACGAAAGTCCATCAACATGACAGATAATAGGCCAACTCATTGCAGGGTATGATGACAGGAGGACCAATGTCAGCACGGGCGACAAAGGTCCACCAACATGACAGACTCTAGGCCAACTATCAGCAGCATGGGCGACAGAAGTCCACCAACATGACTGAGCAAGCCAACACCGACAATGAAGACCAATGTAGGCATGGGCATACAAAGGTCCACCAACGTGACCAACGCTAGGCCAACTATCAGTGACTGAGTAAGCCAACACCGACAATGAAGACTAATGTAGGCATGGGCGACAGGAGCCCACCAACGTGACAAACATTAATGGCAGGGAACGATGACAGGAATGAAGTGAAGGAAATTTGTGAGAGCACTCACGGTCATGTGACAGAGTCATTTGCCTATTCTAAGCTTTAATTATGGCACGGATGAAGCAGATGGCCAAGAAGTGTGCATCAGGCCATGCTAAGCCTGCATAACTTGCAGGTCACAAGAGATCTCGGACACCTTCAACTGCAGGCCTCACATTAAACTCACTAAGTCCCCTTTCCTCATGCCCACCCTCCCCAGACCTTCGACCAACAATGTTCCCTAATCAATACAGATCTGCACATATATGGAGGTACATGAAATGGAAGATTCAAAAATGTAAAAAGAACACAAATTCAAAAAAAGAATTATATACACTGGAAGCATTGATTGATGTTATGACTAATAACATGAAAAAAACATAGAAAACAGAGATACTATGTCTGAAGCATGTTATCCAAACTAACACCTTATTGAACGTTACTTGTGTTCTCATATAATTATTTTTTCTAATTACACACTAATAACATTGTATATGTTATGTACAAAAGACATAGTACATGTTGTTGCAGTGTTCCATTTAAAAACACTGAGTATCAAAGTACATATGTTCTTTTACCATGTTACATCACATGTTCTCTACAAAGACATTCATCATGTGGTTGCCTCATGATATTAGTGGATTGGTAGTATTGATCCATTTGCTGATTTGACAATTTGACCATTCACAAATGTTTACCAATCTGCCATTCAACCAATTGGCAATCTACCATTTAACCAATTAGCAATTCAGTGAATTGCCCATTCTTGCAAATTGCTAAATGGCCACACCAACATAGCTGCTGCGAAGTTTTTAAACTCCGACTTAGGTACTTCAAATATTTCAAGCACCGCAGTAGCTACCACGGAGTTTTTGAAACCCCGACGTAGGTACTTCAAATATTTCAAGCACCGCAGTAGCTACTGCGCAGTTTTTCGAAACCCCGACGTAGGCACTTCAAACATTTCAAGTCCCACAGTAGCTACCGCGGAGTTTTCGACACCCCGACGTAGGTACTGCGGAGTTTTTGAAACCCCGACGTAGGTACTTCAAATATTTCAAGCGACGCAGTAGCTACTGCGGAGTTTTTCGAAACCCCGACGTAGGTACTTTAAATCGTTCAAGCCCCGCAGTAGCTTACTGCGGGGCTTTAGAAACCCCGACATAGACTCACGCAGCCGCAAGCGCTCCTGCTCGAGAAGGAGGTCGCACGTTGCAAGTGCAGTCGAACACCTCGGCGGCACTCTTGTAGGGCATACTAGGCCTATATTTGGACGGTATAACACCTTGGAGTCCTCCTTATTCTGTTTTATCTGTTTGTAATGAATATTTTTGGGCTGGGATACATCCTTTCCCCCTCCCCCCAACGTTCCGAGCGTGATATCTCAACCACCGACGCCGCAAGCCTCTCGTAAATTTGGATTCTAATTCTCCTCGACGAGACCTTTCAACCGGTACCTTTCGCATTGCAGTTGCTGCCACCATTGTGGAGATATAGCTGTTTTTGTGGATAGAGGTGGATTTGGACGGTTTAGAGGATTTCTCGGGAACGGAAGCACCTATTGAGTCGATTCCTTTTTCTTTGTGCTCCCTACACTTCACTCTACTGGTCCCCTGTGTTTGGTATCATAGTGCCCAGCCGTTAACTGTCGGCGCCCTATCCCTCCTCCTCCCTCCAAGGTTGTACACGCATTTTCTTGAGAACCATCGCGCCGGACCTCTCGCTTTTTTAGATCCTGATCCTACTCGATGAGGCCTTGCGAACGATATATTTTTCGTCGCATCTGCCTCAGCGCTTCTGGAGATATTGCTATTTTCTGGAGAAAGGCCCTGTAGGACAAAAAGTGGAATAACTCAGGATTGGTTGAGCGGTTCTTTGTGTTTCTTCGTTCTCCAGCCTCTCAACGCTCCTCTTGAGTCTTCCCCTGCATTTTGTATCACCGTGCTGAGCCGTTATTCGTCGGCGCATACCCTTCCTCCTACCCCCTACCGTGTTTTGGGCATAACTCATGCAATTCCCATCCGAATCGTTCGCTTTTTTTTAGACGTGACTCTGCTAGACGAACCCTACCAGACGATATACAAGACGTAGCGCGCGCATTCACGATTCTGAAGTAATTTGAGTTTTTGTGTTCAAACAGGGTTGGGCAGCTCAGGACGGCGTATCTCCCCCGTTTTCACGCCGGGCCTTTCGGTTTTTTTTCACAGTTGTACTACTTGCTCGCAGCTATCTGGTGGTATCTGCTTTGTGGTGACGCGCTCAGTGGTTCAAGAGATATCTACATTTCTGTGTTCAGGCATTCTGGCATTCGTTCCTGGCGGTGTATCTCCCCCATTTCTCGGCCGTTCCTCTCGCAAATTGGAACCTGTGCTCTCCTTGTCAAGCCGACCCTGTTGACCACTATCATCAAATTCTATGCAGCCGTTCTCGAGGTAGGACCAAGCCTGCCTCTGGAGAGGTACGAGACAACTTTGACGATAACTCAAGTTCTGACGGTCCAATCTGTGAGATTCCTTTTACACCGAGCTCTCCCACTCGTGTAGAATTGTGTCCCAAATTTTCGTGTCCACCGGCCCCACGGTTGTCCTTTGATGACCCATTCTCCTCCCCCTGCCTCATCACCATACGACACCATGCGACATATCTCCTGCATTCCGCCGCCATACCTTTCGCTTTTCGGGGACCTTATTCTACTCCCGACGGGCTCTCGAACGATGTGCATTAAGTCACGGTTGGTGCAACGGTTGCAGAGATATTCGAATTTTTTGCTCGTAGGGAGTGGTCTGGATGGTTTTGCCAATATCTCAGGAATGGATTGGCCGATTCATGCACCCTCATGTCCCCTGTTGGTTCCTACTGTTTTGTGTTGATCACCTGAGTTGTTATCTCGCAGCACTCTCCCCTTCTCTCCTCTCCCTACTGTTCAACAGTGAACCTCAACTGAGGACAGTTGATATCTAAGTGATGGGGAGATATAGGGAATGGATTTTCCCTACTAGCATATTGTTCACTTGCTTTTCTAGTTATTATATATTTTTTGTTGCTTTAGTGTGAGGTTTTATTGATTAGTCAGTTTTTTTTAAATTACATAGCATGTACTTAGTTTTCTCCTAATTATCATAGACAAGTTGCCAGATGAGATTTGAGTTTGAGAAGGTTGAGAGTGACCTTGCTCCTTTCTAGACTGTCCCTCAAGTGTACACTTTGTTCAGTAGTCAAAAATGCAAAGGTTGATTAGGACATTCCTAGTAGGGCCCACTGCAGTTTGGTAGTCCAGAATGCAAAAATTGATTCAGACATTCCAAGTAGTGTCCACTACATTTTGGTAGTGAAAAATGCAGACTACTACATGTTTGCTAATGAAGTGTACCTTTGTTCAGTAGTCAAACTTGCAAAAATCAATTAGGATATTCCTAGTAGTGTCTATTATGCTTTTGCTAATCAAGTAGACTACATTTTTGGTAGTCAAAAAATTTGGTCACTACTACACATTTGCTAATCAACTACATTACATTTTGGTAGTCAAAAAATGTGGTCACTACCATACATTTGCTAATCAACTACAATACACACTCTGTAATCAACAGATGTAGTCACTTGCCAAACTCCTCCATGTCTCTCAGTTAGAACCTGCAACTCTGAACACTATTCCTAATCATACTCAACCCCCACCTCCACCTGTTGAGTCAACAGAGAACCAGAGTTCGAAATAGAAAAGATTCAAGACTCAAAACTAGATTGCTGGAGATGTTGTCTGTTACAATACCTGGTCAAGTGGGCCAGTTATGAAGGCACAGATGAAGAAATGTCCTGGCTCATAGCTACCAAGTTAGGCAATGCCCCTGGCTTAGTCTCAGACTTCCACAAAGCCTATCCAGCCAAGCCTGGTCTGTTACACTCTGTCACACATCAACTCTGAGCATCAGGCTCTCTGCCTGTGTTCCATATCACTAGGAGTATAAGAAAGAAAAGAAAATATATATTTTGGATGGGGGGGCAAAGGACTTTGAATTTCAACACATGCACTCAGCCACAGCAATGCCTCGAGGGCTTGGCCCTAAGAGGGGGATACTCTCACATCCGTGACATGCATGCAAACTCTGGACCAAAGTCCAAGCTTCTCTAGTTCAGTCCAGACCCATGGGAACCTGTTGTGGTACTCTGCTCCATTTCTTGTTTCAGTTTTGATTTAGTTACTCTGTTTCCATTCTATATTTGGAATATGCTCTCTCACCTTCCAGTGACTTCCTGTTTTGTTATTATATGACTAATCATCAGACCTCTGGCTATCTGCAACTTCACTGGTATAGCTTACTAAAATCTTACTAACATTCTTATTCATCCTTACTGTGCTCCAGAGCCTAGAGACATGCTTTCTACTATCCTCCATAGTATAAAAACCTTTGTACATATGGCAGAACACTTCAGTTTGAATATTGAATAAGATACTCTTCGATCTCACTCCAGTCCTAGTATCCTCTGACTCTTTTGACCTCTGGAACTCTGCAAGGTTTTAGTGTACAGAATTGTGCACAACCTCCAACCCTTCAGACTTTGACTCTACACCCTCAGACCTCTCAGAGACTGCAGAGAACTGGTCTTGACATAAGTAGACAAAATGTCAATACAATTACAGACACAAAGGGAAGCATACAAGTTACAAGAAATTCTGCAGGTAAGCCTTGGGATCCTAAAGAAAAAACTGATCAGAGGATGGACTCTGTGAAGATGAGCCCTGCTCTGGAACACTGTGCTCTGTTGCTCCAGAACCACAGATGTCATGGTACAGTTGATGCTCAACAGTGTCATAATGATAATATGGAGTGACATGATTCTGAGGATATTTTGGGTTTGAGATGGCTTCAAATGGAGGTGGATGATGACTGGCATCAACATAGCCAACAGCATCACAGAGGATTAGAAGGGTCTGCTCATCTATCTCCTCCTCATTGTCACAATCTACTTCATCTGCTTCAGAAGTGGACACCAGTGAGTCAGCAGTGGAATGGGAGTTGCCTAAATGGTCCTCTACTGAGTGCATAGTTGCCAGTAAACCAGGCCCTGGATTTGGAGTACTGGGTCAATGTGAAAGGGAGCCATTAGGAAGACTTTCATTCAACAATCCTTGAATAACAATAATCTGCACAGAAGGCAAAGGAGAATAATCCAGGAATGGACCAGAGGCACCATTCAGCAGAGAAGATGAAGCAGAAGGATCCAGATCTGCTGGTGGAGCAGGAGGTGGAGCAGGATCACTGGGAGTCAAAGCATGAGGTGGGGGAGCATCCTGAATGGGGTGGGGATAGAACCAAACATGAGCTGAGCCCTCAACTTCATCATACCTATACCAAGGAGGGCCTGGAGTGTGTCACACTAAGTAGGCATGCAGCAGAAGGAAGTCCTGGAAGTAATGACCTTCATCGTCAAGGCCTCTAGCACCAACAAGGCCATATTGAGAGTCCACATGGAGGGTAGACAGATGGGGGGTTCGATCTGCAAGCCCTGAAAGAAGTGAATCAAGGGACTGATGTTCTTCCCTCCTTATCTGATGATGAAGTTCTCTTAAACCAACACTTCCCTCCAATAATCCAGTCTCCACACCAGCCTCTATCTCCTGGACAAGTTCTTGCAGTAGTTCCAAGGGGGAAGGGCTAGAAGGTGGGGGAAATGGAGCAACAGGGACAGGATGGACTTCAGGGAAGCCTGGGGCAGCTTCAAAGTGTTGGAGATTGAATCACCTCTGTGTGATGTCTATTTTGGTACACTTTTTTATTGATTACATAAGCACTTAGAGCGTACACTTCTGAGTACATTTTGGTACTATTCCCTCAGTAGTTGAGTCACTACTGAGGGTAAGTCTACTTATATTTAGTAGTTTCCTACTTACTGATATCCTGTAGCTGCCTACAGGTACATCTAATATATATAGTAGTTGAGTCACTACTGAGGCTGCCTACAGCCCTTTTCAATAGGTTATGAGCCCCGCATAGCACAGAAGGAAATTTTTATTGTAGCAACTCGCAGTCGACTTGAACAAAGAGACTACTCAACAAAAATACTACTGTCCTTACTCGAAAGCTATTGGATACTATGATGGATGGATTACCTACCCGAGCTCGCACACAATGGGCAAAATTGGATAACTTATGCAAGTTTGGTCCTATGCACCATTTCTGACAAAGGCTTGATGGGGTTCCTGGTCGGGTCAGAGAAATGTCCCATACATCCAGCACAGCTAGACAGTCACAGTGAGGGTTGGTCACCCCAGACTGATGACGAACGAGATGAGGTTGTGGCATGGCGAGCCGTGGACCAGTCGTGGACACAATGAAACACGATGGTAAACTACACCATTGTTAGCGGTATTCTGGATACCATTTTCGGCTGTATGCTACACCTGAAATCACCACTCAAAAAGTGGGACTATCTCGAAAAGTGCTTTAGTTCAATTCTGAGACCCAAAAGCTGGCTAGCAGCTGAGGAAGACATGCAACAGAGCAGCTCACAGCCCAAGAAGAGCACGGCTGGTGAAACCACTCAGAGCACTGACAGCCACAACGAAACACCAAATCCACCTAGCAAAGGAGAGGGCTTCCCAGAAAGCCCAAACGACTGTGCCGAGACCAAAACTGGGTACCTAATGCCTGAGAGTGAAGTCATAGACATGCAGGAGGTGGAGAATGACCTACTGGTGGAGGACAAAGACCTCCAAGGCAACCAAAATGCTTGTATTGAGATTCTGACTGGGTATCTGGAACCTGAGACAGATATCATAGATGTGCAACAGACAGAGGGTTGCTCGCTAGTGGTTGAGGTTGGGACCATCAACTTGAAACAGCCATACAGATGCGATCATACCAGAGTTGCTAGCAGGAGCATTCCAGCAAACACTGTAGCTGCCAAGCAGCCTACAGTGGTCCTACACAAACATACTGAGATTGCCTATGGGCCTACAGCACCAGAGGCTACAATCATGGATGTACAGAGTCAGGTGGCAGGAAGCTGTGCAGCAAACTTGAACAAGCGCGAAGGAGACCGCACTGAGATTCCAGCTGGGTATCTGAAACCCAAGGTGGAGATCATAGACATGCAGCAGGCAGATGATATCCTACCAGCAACCAAGGCTGGGATTATGGATGCAAAACAGCATGATGAACATGCAACCACACTTCAAGCAGCTGACAAGAGGAGTCAGCATGCAGCCGACAAGGTTGCAGAAGATCAAAGGTCACCTGAGTGGATCTCTGAGGCATCTGAGCCTGCAGACAATGCCACTAGGTATAACTATGGATGCTCCATCAAAAACACATCTATCGAATGCAATGAGCACATCCTGATGGATGGCAAGACAGTTGCCAACATACCAGATCCCCTGGGGAAGCATGCCAAACTCCCCGCTCCGCATGCTGAACGTTCTACACTATGGAACAAGCCGCCAGCATGAATGCATGGTGGTATGGTCACAGAACTCGAGTTGCCATGTATACAAAGCAAGCAGCCATCACAACACCCATGGCAAACCAGCCGAAGGCACTCCACACAGGATACCCCACCTGATGAGGTCTTGGAAAGGGGAGGGCATAGGCTTGCTTGAACAGGTTTGGGGGGTAGCACAGATGTCAAATCGAAGGTGATGAAACTGGAGATAAGGGCCATTAGTGCTGAAACTGTTGAAATGCGAAGAAACCTACCTCATTTGGAAATGCAGCCAAAGGAGCCTGATAAGGCCAAGAGAGCTGGTGGTGGGGGTGACAACAAGCTCAGTAGCGAGTTCAGCAACTCGCATGGAGTCAGAAAAGTGCTGCTAACTGACAGAGAGTGTCAGCACAGCGAGCACAAGACAAAGCAGCCATATGACTTAGTTGCACTGCACAAACCAACTCCAAATGCCCTCATGCACACTCCTATGACCTTCACAGACTCATGCCATCGCCGAAGGATCAAGACGAGTGCTGAAAGTGTCAGTAACACTCATATGAGGGGAAATGCCTACCATGTGCATGTGGCCCCCAAGTGGCCACCTCTTGCCCACTCAATGCTCTCAAAATCATTTGAATACCTTGCAGGAGAGCTATGGATGACAGACATATGCTATAACAAGGTCAGGCATGTGAGACGAGTCAGAACAAGAAGTCACATGCACTGTGGTGACCACATAGATGGCAGTCTTGCCATATTGACCCCCAACAAGGTCTCGCAACACCTCTGGATTATCACGGGTACATACTGGAGAGATGGCATGCCTCCTAGATGGACTTGGAACCATGATGGACCTTCCGACAGTCAAATGGCAGTCTCACAGCTGCGGCACGAGGCTACAGGGCAGGATGGTGAACATGCTTGGCTCGAGCAACATGGCACACTAGTGCTACTATGGGATTTACCAAAGGAAGATGTTGAATCAGACAGCAGGGTGAATAGCAATGCAATGAACAGCAGCACCATCTGCTCACATGGAGCAGAGATGAAGCTGTTAGCTAACAACCAGGGTTGGCACACCAAACATGAGGAGAAATGGCAGGATGGCTTACCTGCACTGCCCAAACCACCTCCAGCTGGCATCATGCTCCCTCCTCGACCCTACAGGGTACCCCATTGACATGGAAGACTAAAATTGATAGCTGAAATTGTCAGCAACATTCATGCAAGGTGAAGCACCGACTGCACCCATGTGGCCCCCACATGGCCACTTCAACTGCTACGCACACTGAACCATCCAGAAATCTTGTGGGAGGGACCAAGATGGCAGGCATATGCTATAACGAAGCCAGTCTTGCCAGAAACACTCATACGAAGCAAAACACCCACTGTGCCCAAGCAGGTCCCATCCGGCCACTGTGCTGCTTTCGATGCCCTCCAAATCATTCAGAAATGTTGTGGGAGAGTCCTACAGGATATGTGTTCGCTATAACGAGGTCAGCGACACCAGAAATGTCGAAATGGGGGGGATTACACACCCTAGGGACCATACACATGGCATCCCTATCATTTCGCCATCTTGCGGACCAGGAAACGCTGGAAACCCCCATGGGGTCTTCCTGACACTTATCAGTGGCAGGGGGTGCCTCCCAGATGAAGTTGGAGCTATGGTGATCCTTCTGACAGTCAAAACAGCAGCCTTACAATCATGGTGCAAGGCCAGAGCGTGCACACTACCAGGCTCCTACACAGCCCTTCTGCTGGGAGTGTGAGGGCATATTCTGGCTCTCAGTGTAAGCCGAGGCAATGTCCGAGTTTTGAACCCCACATAATCTTATTTCCCTCACACTCCCAGTGGGGGCTGCAAGAAAACATTTGTAAACAATCGCAGCCACAGTGGCGCGACCTGTGGATCCAGAAAAAAAATACACAACACCGAAATTAGGGTTACATTTTTTGTGGTTATGAGTCTCCCATATATGTAGCAATACATGTCATGCTGCATGCCCCACCTGTAAACCAATCACTGAATATGTACATGGCACTGTCCCCTGCACCTAATCCATAGTGGTGCATGTGCACCACATCCCTGACTCTTTAGCATAGAATGTAGATATAGACAAACACAAAGCTGGTTTGAATATATTTGGCGTTGCTGATACAAGGGATTTGGAAGGAGCTTTCAACATCTTTGACAAGATATGTACAACTGTGTTGCCTACAGCTCGTCCTCCCCAATGGTAATCATCTCATCATCTAGGTACACTAACATGTGACATCAGCACTGACTGTTTGGTAGGCACTCCCCAAGCATCTCAAGCCCCCCTGGGTCCCCCAGGTCTCTACCTATCAACTTTACATCTGGAGCCCACTGCGAGGGGTTCTGTGTTGCTTGGAAAACTACCCTGTCCCCCTCCCCCTCGAAATTGCCCACGCGATATCTCGTCCTACGACGCGTCTAACCTCTCGCAAATCAGGATTCTGATACTCCCTGTCGAGACCTTTCCAACGGTGCTTTTCGCGCGACCGCCGCTGCCGTTGTTCCGGAGTTATGAGCATTTTGGTGGATAGTAGGATAGTTGGGACCAATTTGTGGATATCTCAGGATTGGGTGCGCGTATTCCCCCAGTCTCTTGTTCTCCCTACTCTCCACACCCCCCTCCGTCTTCCCCCTGCATTTTGTAGGATCGCGCTGAGCCGTTGGTTGTCGACACCCTGTCCTCCTCCCCCTCCTCCTACCTCTGTTCGTGTTCGATGCATATCTTACCCAATTCGAAGCCGAATCTCTCGATTCTTGGAGAGATGCCTCTAGTCGACGCTATCGACCGGATGACACCGGAAATGCGACGTGCGCCCCCGTCGTTCCCGAGATATTTTGTTTTTCGTGTGCTCCCCATCGAGAACCCTTCTGAGACACTTCTGAGATTTTCGAGACCATTCGAGATGCAAGACACTCCTTTAGATGTGCGCATTCATTTTTAGACACATCTCAGACATCTTACATTGTTTTCTTCGCATTTTTACAGTCGAGCGAGGCTGCATAGTTGAGACATAAGCGTTCGAGTCGCACGGGGCGACTAAATCCAGTTTTTAGGGTCGGAACCACTCCCAGACGCATTGTACAAGACTCCCACACCCCTCCCACTGCTTTCGTGTGCAAGATCCACCACTACTGACCCCTTGTTTAGATGTTCGAGGTCGCATTGAGGTGACACAGACCTGCTTTCCCCCCTCGAGACTTTTTGCAAATGTGCTCATACTCGCTGCATGTACCCCATGCCTACTACCCATCTATAGTCAGTTTGAATTTGTGAAATTTATATTTGTCTTAGCTGCACTCTACTGCTCACAATGATAACTCCCCACAAAAAACCAGTCATGCTGGGACTTTTAGTGTAAGCGGGCATGAGGCTGATTAGGTGCAGGGGATAGTGCCATGTCCATACTCAGTGATTGGGTTACAGGCAGGGTGTGCAGTGTGACATGTATTGCTACATATAATATGGGGGACTCATAACCACAAAAAATGTAACCCTAATTTTGGTGTTGTGTATTTTTTTTCTGGGTCCGCAGGTCGCGCCACTGTGGCTGCGATTGTTTACAAATGTTTTCTTGCAGCCCCCGCTGGGAGTGTGAGGGAAATAAGATTATGTGGGGTTCGAAACTCGGACATTGCCTCGGCTTACACCAAGAGCCCCTCACACTCCCGGCGGAAGGGCTGTGTAGGAGCCTGGTGCACTACAAGTGCATTTCCGAAATGGGAAGTCGCCACAATGCGGCGCAGAAAACACGACCAAACAATGCTCGTTGCACACTCGGACTCGAAGCTCATTTACAGCAGAATACACACTCATTTTATTGAATTATTGGGTATACATTCATTTGAGTTTTATTTTCTGCCATTCTACTTATCACACAGTGGAGCTTCAGGGGGTGTGTTGGAGATTGAATCACCTCTGTGTGATGTCTATTTTGGTACGCTTTTTTATTGATTACATAAGCACTTAGAGCATACACTTCTGAGTACATTTTGGTACTATTCCCTCAGTAGTTGAGTCACTACTGAGGGTAAGTCTACTTATATTTAGTAGTTTCCTACTTACTGATATCCTGTAGCTGCCTACAGCCCTTTTCAATACAAAGCCATCTGAGGTCGATTCAGGGTACAGTAGGGTCGAGTTAAGGGTCTGGGAAGGGGATGGATGTGGGGCAAAGATAATAGGTGATACCAGGTGGGGAATACCAACAGGCAGGTTGCTTATAGTGAGATCTGGGTCTTCTGGTAGTTCAGTAACCTCCCAAGTAACCATTAGAGTAGTAGCAGTTGGTCCTATGGGTCCTTCAGTGACACAGAGCTCAAGGGGGTGGTCTGAGTCCACTCTAAAGACCAGAAATGTCCCAGACTCCCTCTCAACAATGCTGACAGCATTCCCATGCACCCAAGGTCAGCCTAGCAGCAGATCAAAGCCTGAATCAAGATCTGGGGCCACAAATAGATTAGTCCAGGTCCTTGCAGCACCACAGAAGAGAGGGACATCTTGGATTAGACCCATCAGCTTTCATACTCCACCATTAACATCTTTCATATTGATGGTGTGTGACATATCAATGGGCATGCATATGGCAGATCATGCTATGCTTGATCAGACCACATTAAGTGTTGATCCAGAATCAATGACAGCTGAAACATGTCATCCATTGCAGGTTAGATTGATAGTGATCAATGAGCTAGAAGTCATTGCTAGATAGGAAGCCACAGGAGGTGTTCCATCAATTGATCTGACAGGCTGTGTGATAGATTGCTTCTTGTATCTGATAAGCTCCTGTAGGTGTTGTGACACATCCCTTGAGGTTCCTATGACCTCCTCAAGTGACAGAGTCATGGGAGTAGCCAGAATGCGATCCACAATGGCCTTAGGGCTTGTAGACTGTGTTAGGGATGAAGCCATGGTAGCAGGAGGCTTGGACCTCTTGGTCTTGTCTGGGGATGAGTCTGGGGCTTGAAGCGAAGGTTTATTGATGGATATGTCTTCCATAATAGTGTCATCATTGCCCCCATCAAAGGAATGGTGATGGACATCAACAGGAGCCAAAACTGGGGGTTGGGGAAGTGATTGATTGATGTGGGGCTGTAATTGATGCCCAATGGAAGGGATTGATGGCAGATCAACAGAGATTGTTGGATGATTGATGGGGGGCAGTGTCTGATGCCCAGGGATCTGGTTTGATGGGGGATCAGCAGAGATTGATGGGACTGATGGGGGCTTGACAGGATTTAATGGGGGATCAATAGTGATTGATGGGTGATTGATTGATGCTGATGGGGCCACTGATGGCCTCTGAACCTTCACATGGGACTGGGGGGAGCTAGGACTCCATCAAAGACTTCCCTCCTCTTTCCCTTGGTGATCCTGGGTGCATGAGTAGCAGCAGCAACCATTGCTTCATCATCCTCTGATTCATAGTCCTCTATTCCACTGTATGCATTGGCTGGCTCATGGACAATGAAGTAGACAGTGCTGGGGGGCTGTGCCATAGCCACAGATCACTCATAGGCTTGCAAGATCATTTCATCTCCATTCCTGTAGATGTGCTGCCCATTGGGATATATGATTCACCATCCTTCACATGAGAACATGTCCTCAGGAGTGAAAGTAGTGCTGAATGGAACTAAAGGAAGTAATGAAGAGGTGTAGAGTCCACCCTAATTCAACAAATGACCAGAGCTCTCCAGGTCATTTGTTGAACAAGAGCATCTCCTCACCATGGAAGGAAAAGCATGTTTAAGTGCTGGTTGAAAGTTTTAAGCACACATTTATGGTATTCTGGTTTTGCAAATATCTCCACTGCTTCCCACGATATTGACACCATTCCCATGCTCAAATATACCTCTTTCTCATGCCATCCTTCCTACCAAGTAATGATCTTCACACTCCATGATTTTCCACAGCATTTCTGCCAACAGACACCCATTTCACCAATCACCTTAATATGGCTGCCTCAACAATGGTCTCATATCACTTATCACTGCTGCCAAGGAGAATGGCTATGTGTACCTAGCCAGTATTCCTATGAGCTTCCATTCAGAAGCTTCCTGGCATGTTCCATCCTCATCCACTCCCTCCCAGCCAATTTCCCTTGGACAATGAGTATTCCTGGCCAGCATGAACTCTAGGAAGATGTTCTTTGGTCGTCTCAAGTCTGTAATTGAGCTTGAAAGGTCTTATGCAGTTGTCACTGTCTCCCCAGTCGAAGAAGCTTATGGTTCCTTCCCCCCCTGCTCCTGTATCATTTTCCTGCTGGTTTCATCTCTCATTCTTCCAAAATTGTGACAGCTACAGTACTCACTACTGTATTCCAAACTCCCAGATCACATCAAGGAGGATTTTGAAGCCAAACAGTCCTGATCTATTAGGAGAAGATGCCCCTCAACCCTCCTCACCTCCTACTGAAGCCTAGCTAATGGGAGGGAAACACTTGACTAAGGGGAGGGGAGAGTGAAAAATGCGAACTCCTATGGTCCTGACACACAGCAGACCCCCAACAGTTGGTGGCAGTGATACAGATCTTGATCAATCCATGTTTAGATGTGCAGAGCCTCAACCATTCTAGACCATAACAGCCTCATTTCCTAATTGTGACTCCCCTTGACATGCTGTATACCCCTAGGACATATCTGGTTCGCTTCATTCACTATTTTTAGTTTCTTACTCACCATGACTCATTTCTTTGACTCATGCTATGCCAATATGACTCCTTTTGACTCTATGCTTACTGATCTCTGTCATCATTATAAATATGATTAGCAATCACTTACAGTCATTACCAAGTGCTTACTGATCCACTTACACAGTGTTGCCCCTCATTTGCCACTGGCTGCATGGCTAGTTAGTATATAGGTCCCCCTGTACCTAGACACAAAACAGAGACCCAGAGACCCTTAACTCGAGATTATCTTTGTGCCTCACCTTCCCCTGAAGCCATCTTATCTTATCTTATCATCTCCTGAAGCTTTCCAGTGGTTGGGGCTTACAGTGACTCCAAAAACCCTTTCCATGTTAGCACTATTTGCAGTGCATGCAGTGCACTGCCAAACAGATGGAGAATCACACTAAGCTTTGGTGGAGTCATACATAGTACATATTCTTGGCTGACAGTTGGCTCTGAGGTCATGTGGTTTCATTCACACAGTCTGGAGATATGGCCATCTTAAAACAGCATGTCCATGGAAAGGGTTTTGTCACTTTTGAATTGGTAACTAAGATCTTATTCAAAATGTTCAATAATTGCTATTGTTTGGTCATACAAACAAAGATACATGTGTAAACAATATGTCTGAGTTTAAAAAAGTTCAAATACCTCTTTGTTCCCAACCACCATTATGGTCAGACCCCTCTCTCTTACTCAACAAAGCACCATTTTCTCTTTGCTTGACTCTGGCCATTCTGGTGAAGCTATTGCCACACAAATTGGTGTCAGCCCCTCTACTATATCCAAACTTTGCTCTAAGAGGTGTTCTACCCTTCCTAAGGCCCTTGGAGGGCATCCTTCCAAGCTTTCCCCTGCTAATATTCACCATGCTCAACATCTTATCACCTCTGGCAAGGCTGAAAATGCAGTTCAAGTCACCAAATCCCTTGGTAATATCATCAACCAGCCTCTCTCTGCTAATACTGTTCATCTTCACTTGAAAAAATCTGGTATGAAGTCTATGGTCTTGCTGAAAGATGGTATCAGATGGATTGAGACCATAATGCTCCAATGTTTGTTGAAGCTCATCCTTCAAATTCTGAAGGTAAAGGTCCCCATCCATCCTACCATCAATCTTTGTAGCATAGCCAACACCCTCCCAAGCCATACACCCCCACATCATCAAGGATCCCCCTCCAAACTTGAGAGTTCCTTGTACCAGCCTATCATTAAGTCCCTCCCCAGCCTTTTTCCAAGCCCACTTGTGTCCATCTGACCCTAGGCAATTAATTTTGGTCTCATCAGACCATACAACCCTCTTCCAGTCCTCTATAGTCCAGTCCTTGTGGGTATAAGCAAAATCCAAGCAAGCCTTGCAATGTCTAGCTGAGAGAATAGGACATTTGGTCTTGACTACTAATGTCACTACTGATGGGGAGATGGTTGAGTCAATCCTCCAGTACTGCAATACTCATGTTAGGAAGATCATTGAAGGAATCCCCCACTTCCATAACCCCAACTGGGACAGCTTGAAGGATACATGGCTTCATTACTTTGATGCCAATATATTTGATGAGCAGTTCTTTGAAAGAGATCTAAAGGCCCTTGTCTCCAGGTTCAGGAGTCAGTCTATCATGTCACTCCATGATTTTCAAGCCTATAACTGTGACTTCACTTGTGTTGGAGGCTGGATGAAGCACAAAGGAAGGCTCACCACCCATGAGCATAATCATTACTTCTGGGCTGGACTATCTCCAATTTTCTGAGCCTCTGTAGAAGGATGACTCAAGCAGAAAGACCCCAATCTGGATGTCAGCATACCTCAGAGCTGAATGAAAAGTCAGGCCTAGGCCTGGTGGTAAGTTGATGATTTCAAACCCAGCATAATTGTCAAATGAAAAGACACACATGCTGTTTCTCATGACACATTTTGAGATCAAAATTTTTGACCCATCTGTCATGTAGCAGTCAGCCAAGTCTATTATTTAAAGGGAAATTGGGATCTCATACTCTTTAAAGAATTCTGCTGTCATCCATACTTTCTTGTTGCTATGATGATAGAAGCCTCATTGTTCTGGGCTCTGTTTCTTAAAGCATCATGGCTTGTGAGATCACCCAATGTAAATTGGGCCAAATTTACTGCCATCAGAGTTGCAGGCAAGGCCAATGGTAATACTGTTATGCTGCACCAGAAGACTGAGTGATTTGGGGATATCAAGTAAAGAGTCACCAGTAGTGATATGAAGATATAATGATGAGACTCTAGATGGCATAGCTAGACAGAGCCTATGTGAGATGCAAGATGCATTCAAGGTTGCCTATGATGACTAGCCCTAAGTGAGGTGGATATTTTGGGTCACTCTTGGTACACCAGCATGTTTTGATGAAGATGGGCTTCCAGGTATGGGGACAAGGAATATAGGTGAATTGCAAGGGAGCTAAAAGCTACCCTTCTATTGTGCTGACACAAAGTATATATACATATATACAAGTGGCAGTGCAGGATAAAAACAAGGTTTGCATGGTGAACTGCAGCAGCAAAAGATGAAGCCAAGAACAGACCATACAACAGAAGAAGCATACAGCATACTGCACAGCAAGCAGTGTGTACAGGACAGAGGCAGAGCGAGGGTGGGGCAAAGGCTGCATCTATGAGTTAGTAAGTAAAGAGTCAGAAAGATGAGAGGGGAAACAGAAAGCCTGAATGGGCAAAAGAGACTAGTCACACAGAGACATGCAACATGACCCATGTGACCCAGCACATGACAAGATGTGTCCAAGTCTGGCAATAACAATGACAGTGACACAGCAGAGGATCTGGACCCCCAAAAGGAATCTGGTGACGGGGGCAGTGTGACACAAGTTGCAGTAGAAGTGTAAAAAGGTGGCAATGACCATGTAATGGAGATGAGGGCTCAATGTGCAATACAACTATAACAGAAAAGGAAAGAATGGGGGGCAGGGCATAACAAATACAGAATTTTTCTTTCTTTTTGCCACTCATAGTTTTGGTGGACAGACCATGGTCAGGTGGTGCACTGAAAGGTGTGATTAGAGTCCAATAAATTTGAGATTGACAGATTGGATCTTATGAGGGGAACAGACTGGTCTCATCAAAATTCCAGCAATCTTGTGGTGCAAATTTTGATTAAATTGCTTGACAATGATGCCATTCAGCTTCAACCTTATCAAGATTAACTGAACCAGCTTTGCCATGCCAACAATGTTCTTGGATCTACCTGCTCTCCTTTGTGTTCCATATTTTTGACCCAAAGGAATAAGGCCCTTTCGACATCTGGCCTTGTAACAACACATGGTTGCTTTGCTGACAAAGCACTTGGATTGTCATTCATGCACTCCCCTAGCTTTTTCTGGTCTTTCAGTTTGTGTGAGAGAGTTGATTGTGTGAAAATCAATGCTCCTGAAGGCAGGGTCTTGAAGTGATCTTGCCTGTGGCAGTGTTGGATGTAAGTCAATGTAAGCAAAAACTGTAAACCAGTCATTGAGGGTATGGTTTTCATGTGAGGCATGGATGATTGGTTGAGCAGACATTGCAGGGGCATCTTTGACTTTTGGCTCTCTTGGCTTCCAATTGTATGGTATGGGGTTATTATGGGGTTTGTGCTTCTCAACAGGCATGGTAAGGTCTTTGGATAATTAGCTTTACTACTATGCTATTAATACTAAAAGAGTGGACAATGGCCATCCAAGACTTTAAGTTTAGCATTGTCCCAACATGCCATCTAGAGACCTATCTCATAATGCATAATAGGGATGCAGCTCTATGCATTATGCAATATGCAATATTGTGATGAATTACCACTGGCCCACAGCAGGACCAGCCATTTTCGATGCATTATGACATTTATGCATTATGACCACATGCATTATGAGATAGTGTACTGTAACTTCAAATTTTTCTAGCTACTGTAGAGTTTTTGAACCTCCGACATAGGTACTTCAAATTTTCCAGGCCCCGCCGTAGCTACTGTGGAGTTTCTGAACCTCCGACATAGGTACTTCAAAATTTTCAAACCCCATGGTAGCTACAGTGGAGTTTTTGAACCACCGACATAGGTACTTCAAAATTTTCAAACCCCACAGTAGCTACAGCGGAGATTTTGAACCACCGACATAGGTACTTCAAATCTTTCAAACCCCACAGTAGCTATGGTGGAGTTTTGGAACCACCGACGTAGGTATGCGCGATATCTTGAAGACGATGCGTCCGACCCTCTCGCAAATCGGCAATCTAGTTCTACTTCTCGAGCGCTTTCCAACGGTGCCTTTTGTGTCGGCATCACTGCTGTCGTTCCGGAGTTATAAGCCATCTTCTGGAGAAAGGCCTGGTAGGACGAATTTTGGAATATCTTGGGATTGGGTGCGCGTATTCCCCTAGTTCCTTTTTCTTCGTGTTCTCCACGTTCCACTCTATCGTCTCCCTGCGTTTCGTAGCGCCGCGCTCAGTCGTTGTTCACCGGCACCCCATTGTCCCCCTCCCCATGTTCGTGTTCCACGCGTAGCTCGGCCAATCTCGTGCCGAATCTCTCGATTTTTTTGGGAGCCAACTCTACTCGACGAGACCTACCGAATGATACCGAAAACGCGATGTGGGCGCGCGTCGTTCTCGAGTTATTACAGTTTTCGTGCTCACACAGGGTAGCGCTACTCTGTGGCCCATATCTTTTTTGTTTCTCCACCGGCTCTTTCGAATTTTGGCCTGTCTGTAGTACCTGGCGACTGCTACCCGGCAATATATACTGCTTGCTGATCCTCCCAGCCGTTCTCGAGATATTTGGATTTTCGTGTGCATGCTTCCCAGCACCCCCTCTGAGACCTCTGAGACCAATCGAGATGCCGAATCCCCCCGTTATCCATTCGTAATCACCCATAGACGTGCCGTGATTCACTCCAGACATTTTTCCCATTGTTATCTTCGCGTTTTTACAGTCGAGCGAGGCTGTAATACCCTGGTGTTAGGTGTTCGAATTCACACGAGGTGACCAAGAACGCATTTTTTTGTCTTTTGGCATTGCGTTTCAAGCTCGTAGGCTCGTTTGTAACCACCCCCGTCCGTCATACCATATCCCGCCGCCGTCTGTTGCCGTTTTCTGTCATTGCAGGTCATATTATCCCTCGAAGGTTGTTTTCTTTAGACTTTGAGTAATATATCAACCATTTTTTGGTCTCTTTTGTTTGTTTTTGCTGTACATGCTTGCCTGCTGCTACCTGTACTGTGTCAATATGGAGAGGATATTCGAGAGGCTATGGTGCTGCCTCTTGTATTGGCTGTGATTCTTGGGAGAGCCTCAAGAGCTTTCCAGATGCAGGGATGGGTATATCAGGCAGGAGAAGGGATTCAGGTCTGAGGATGCCTTGTGAGGGGTCATCTGCAGGGTTGTTTCCCCTGGGTATGTATTTGGTGTGGATCTCAAATCTTTGTGGTAGAGAGAGGATAAAGGAGTGGATGTGACAGAAAGAGTCATTGGCTGTGGGGTTCCAGTGGTGGCCATTGTGCCATCCTTCAATGATGCCTGTGTTGTCTCCATAGGCAATAAAGGCATTCCCTGGTATGCTAAGAGTGGCAATGGTGTAAATGAGGAGTTCAAATCCGACTGATTCTGCCCAGTTGGTGTTGCATTTGCCATTGAGGGTGTGCCAGCCTGGGGCCAGACACCATGCTCTCCATCTGTTGCTGATGATGGTCCCAATCCCATAGCCAGAGCTGTCAGTTAATTAGTCTACAGGTGGTTAGTAAATGTAAGGCTAAATAAAAGGATAACTTACTCCCCAGTAACACCAAGCTACTGAGGGAGGGAGAAAACTTATCCTACTGTATGTACGCATTTTTGCTTATGTAAGCAACAAACCTTCGCACCAAAGTAAGTACTACTAAGAGGGCAGTTTAATATTCCAACAAGAGCTGACATCTGAAAAGGCTTGGCTGTCAAGAAATGTTGCAGGAAGGTGTATTGGCCTGGTTGTTCGACCTGATGATAGTGTGTTCTCCCACCAGGATAGGTCTGTGGTGATGGTTTTTTCTGGGCAGTGTGGTAGGAAGGTGTTTTCTGTGCATGCCTGTGACATGTGCTCTAAGCCCATTAGGTAGGCACATCCATGTGGGACAACTGCACATGTATGTAGCAGTTTTCCATATAGGGATTGGATGTCTTGTAGCACATGCCCATCTCATGTGTGCCATGCTTTGATGGCATTGACATACTTGGAGACTTTTTCCTCACTTAGTGATACAGTTCAGCTTTCTAGGTTCCACTTAAACCCCATGTAGATGGTGGTGGAACTGAAGGGTTGGTCTTTTTCTTTCTACCATGGGATGCCTATAGTTTCAGAGATGGCATCAATGTCATCCATATTGTAGGTGAAGAGGGTGTCATGGGGGGTCCTAGGGGAGTGTTGGGAGTGGTCAATTAGGGGTTGGGAGCAGCCTTCGCTGGATTCAAGGGTTGAGGAATTGCTTTGTACTTCTCCCTGGAACCAGAGGCATTGTCACAATCATGCAACTCCTGGCTATCATGTTTGACTAATTGGTTCACTTCTGGTAGATAGCCTTTCCCCAGCACATCAGGGAACCTTTGATGTGCTGGTATTCCTAGATAATTATGGCCAGTAGTTATCAGTTTGATATGAACTGGATAATGGTGTATAAGGCATGATTCTATAAATCATAATGACAATAGTCAAATAATGGATTAGATAACCTGACAGACATTTTACTGTTTTGTCAACTGCATATAGCCCTGACATAAGAATTACAAGACTTCTGTCATCATGCTATAATGATGACAAGAGCTGATATGACAAACATAATAATGATATCAAGTTGACAACACATTATAATTGTTCATCAGACAATATCATGATCATACTAATGACAATATTCTTTTCACTCTGATTTTACTTTGACCATCAATATCTAGTCTTGTCATCTATGTCATTTATGATCCATTATAACTGTACAGCCACTTTTATTTTTTGATGTGCTGGGTCTCTGGTAGTAGAACTTTGCAAATATCTCACCCAAAAAAGAAGATATTGCTAAGGTAAGCATATTCCCATGGTCCTATGATCATAGGCTACAACTTTTGTTATGACATTGTGGCTGTACAATTACTCCATATAGTAGATTTTGTGATGTCTGAGTCTGCACCAATGTGCTGTGGCAAATTCAAACTCTGATCAAAATTTGTGGGGGTGTGCCACAGCTGGCTTCAAAACTTGCTGAGGTAAGCAAACAGAAGTATATAATCCCACTCACTCTGCCACCACAACTCTTTCCATTACCACCACCATCTCCTCTCATTGTCATTGTTGTCCCTCCCTCTAATGCATCCACCAGAGGGGGGGTGGCAGAGGGAGGGGAGTGGGTTCCCTCATCTCCTCTCATTGTTGTCATTGTCCCTCCCTCTGATGATCCACCAGAGGGGGGGTGGCAGAGGGGGGTGGCAGAGGGAGGGGGTAGGTTCCCTCTGAGGCTGTGCCTACTTAGCATAGATGTGTAGGCCCTGTACCATTGTAATTAAAGTAATTTTATAATAATATAATTCAATTATTAGCTGACTACATGCTAAGTTGAGTGTGGGAATCTGTATACTGAAACAGGCTTGGGGGTAAGTTTGTGCAGATCTGTGCAGGTCTGTACAGGTCTGTACAGAAAGGTGGTAATGTCTGATAATGAAAGATATATATGATCTACAGTTCACATTCTGAAACATATGATCAACTCAATCTTAATGATAACTTTTGACCTATGCTGCCAAGGCTCCCAGAGACTATATAGCCTGATCAATGTGTGTATCATTATGATATACCTTATAGGGCTTTACAGGGTAGATAAAGTCTTATATAACATAATCATTTCATTAAAATTCCCCTGATGCATGTGTATCCCTGATCTCCAGACCCCTGGAGCTCAGACCCCAGTACACTGCCTTTGCTTTGTTCCATGTTTAGTGTTGTCTGACTTACTTTAGCTTAGCCCTCTGTTTCATAGTAGGTTTCAGCCACCAGTAGACTTGGCCTTGGGCCTCCTGGATGGTTGATTATTCATTCAGTACATAGCTTTAGTACTATGGATTACCAAGACTACCAGTATTCTGGACTTGGTATTACCAGCACTTAAGTATATAAGCCATGTACTTACTCCTGTAGCTACTTAGCAATAATATTGACTAGATCATCCGAGGTCTCAAACAGAACCTCCGAGTCACCCATCAGATCCTCTGAGTTGAACTTCTCAGTATCGACTCTACTCTGTTCTGACCCCTCAGCATACCTGGAACCTATCCAAGGGTCCAGTTCATGAGCTGAGGCCAATATGGGTGTTGTGCCACCTCCGTAGGTCCCAGAACATATGTTTCCCTTCCGGAACTACTCCAGAGTTTGATTTTCTGGCCCAGACCTAACCCTTGGAACCTGGTTCTAACAGGCATCCTCCTGATTGGAGTGGGTGGTTTCCAAGTTTGGTGATGTTGTTGCCATGCCAATGTGCTCATAAACTGTTGAAGGCTTGGAGGTATTTTGCCAAGATTCGGAAGAATATGTGGCTGTTGACCCACTTGTCAAGGGGGCCTATGCCATGGTATCAGAAGATTTCACAGGCAGTGTCAGCAGCATGTCCATAGACTCCTGCTGCTGGTGTGGAACTGAAGGTGAGGTTTATGTTGATGCAGCCTAGGGCATCTGATAGCTTGACTATGGCTGCTGGCCACTGGGAGGGGTGTATGGGGATGGTGCAGTAGGCTTCTGCTATGTCTCTAGTGGCTGCTTCTGACCCAGGTGGGAGGTGGGTGACAAGGTTGTAGATGACTGAGAATTCATGCCCTGTGATAGCGCTGGCAGCGATGGTGATGTTGAGACTGTGATATATGTCGAAGTGATCAGATTCAGCAGGCTGCATGACATGGCATCGACCAGAGGAAGAAGCGAGAATGAATTCGGGGGCTTTGTATTCAGTGCGTATCTGGTCTATGGTGACTGTGCACTGAGAGGGATATTTAGTGACCTTGTAATGGCCTGGAGGTTTAATTAGTACACAGCATATGCCAGTGGATGGACAACATATGTGGCTGCTGTTGAACAGCAATGCCAGGTGCAATGTCTCCGAGTCAATCACAGCATTTCCTAATTTCTCCCCTGGGTCAGAAACAGAATTGGACTTGCCAACATTAGTAGTAATCCCATCCATCAAGTCGGTGCCAAGTGGTGTCTTGAGCTGCCTCCAAGCGAGGTACACAGACTTGTGGTGGATTGCTTCCTGCCACTGAAGCCACAGTGCCATCTGTTCCACATAGTCACGCTTGTTACTCACTCAATAAACATCTTTGGCATAGTTGATATGCAGTCACTCAGGGTATTCTGTGTTGTAACCATCAGCACTTCCAAGTGCTTGAATCGAGGATACATAGTGTTGGAGGGAGTGGATCTTTGGGATGTTGAAGTCCTTGTGAACTTGCAGGTCAATAAGGACATGTTTGTGGTTGTGAAAAGTCTTGAGGCTCTCTTCCATTGCTTTCAGCAACTGGCACTGCACAAAGTAGATGAAGTCTAGAAGTGAGCAGACAACCACAAGGACATGATCATCTACAGCACCAGAGAGTAAACCCACAAAGATTCTCTGCATCTCTTTGTGCTCTGTGCCAGTGCACTGGGAAACTGTCGATATTCCTTTCACAAAGTGGCGAAGACCAGGGAATCGACCCATTGCTTGGAAATGGGCATCAATCTCTTTCTCCCCAACAATACTGATGCACCAGTGGAGTAGGTGATCATGGAAAACCCCCTTGTGAAGCTGGTGGAGGATGTCAGGAGTGATGCAAGCAAAGATGTCGGTGAAGGGAAGGTCTTTCCAAAATGGTTCATATACAGTGCACAAACCTTTGTCATCAAACTTTCTTGATCGCCCATTCCAATGCTTACATTGCAATGTCTTCAAAGTGTCTGCCATGCTGCACCATGCATATTCCTTGTGGTTTCCTCATTTATTCAATTGAACCAGACAACATGGACATTGACTCTCTTTGTTACAAGCCACCAAACACTGTTCTGGGAAGTCAGCAACATAGGCAGCAAGTATCAGATGAACCTGGCACAAACAACCATCAGCACAGATCATGGCCTTCCCATTGCGACCAGCATCCACCAGGGGTTGAAGGAGTAGTGACATGGCATGATGGAAGAGGCAATATCCCACCAGCGAATGCATCTTCTTCTGGAAACACTCGAGCTTGGAAACAGGTAAGTAGCCTGTCAGTATTGTTGCATGTGATGAAACTTGTCATCTGACATCCTTAGATATGTTTCCTATGGTCAAGTACATGGGCCATGCTTTCTTATTGCCACTAAAGACAGACAAGGAGGTTTTGTCCAACAACAAGATGATGGGTGCAACCATAGTGCCCTCAGGCAACTTTCCCTGCAGCGCATCAAGACTTTAAGTTTTGGCTTGCTCAAACTGAACATTCGAAGGTAAGCGCTCACTTGTACATCCCACCACCAATCTGCTGTCCACATTTGATCATAGATATGATTTGTTCCTTTGGAATCTGCATATGCACGCTCAGGTACATATGCCATAGCATCTTGGAAGGCCGGGTTACCAATAAGTTCCATGATGCACTCAACAGGATCCCAATGCCACAGCTCAAGCTGTTCCCATCTCATGTTCCCATCCTCAGTTGCTATGTCACCCATGACATCTATCATTTCACAAGTCCATGCTGGACCTGTTTGAAGTGAATCTATGTATTTGAGGAAGGTATGCATGCTGGAGAAACTGACTCCACTTTGATGGACCTGGGTACAGATGAGTGTCTTCTTTTTTCAGCCTGGTGAGTAAACCAACACATACCAGCGAGAGCTTCAAAAACTCATCGATCTTTGTTTGGCCAACATTCTTCATCAGAAAGTGGGCCAGGTCCCATTCTTCCTCACTTTGAAAGGGTGACCACTGACCACCACAGTGTTTGAATTCATCCTTCTCCATCTCCTTGAAAACTGTGGGCTGTGATCCAAGGATTTGTGCAGCTAAACCTGCATACTGTTTGATGAAGCACCCCACTTTAGCCAGCAAAGTCCTGTCCTCAATATCATCTTCAACTGACACACATCTAGATTTGGGTTCAGTAAATGCCTGCAACTGCTGTACCAGTGGCCCTTCCTGGACATTGAACATATCACCATTCCCATCTGACTCATCATTCCAGTCAGATGGAATACCTGGTGTGTTATCTAACCCATTATCAATCTGATGGTCATTGTCAGCAAATGCTGTGCCTGCCATATGCTCGAGGACATGGTTCCACCATTGTTGGCAGGCAGCTGACTGGGCAATGTGCTGCTTGACACCAGCAAGAGTCGATATAGGCTTCAAACAGTAATTGCAATGGTGGGTGGGCATGGTGAGGAATACATCTCGCCCAGCTATCAATTTTTAACACTGACATATCTCAATATTATGGATCTGTCAGGCAAGTTGGTCATTGGATGGGGACTGTCATATTGACAATATTTGACTCATTATTTTTTTTTTTTCTCCCCTTCTTTTTATCACCTGTAAGTGCCCTTGTGACCAACACGTCCATGTCCAATACACGTCCATTTTTGTTGATTAGGCCAAACAACACCACACCTATGTCAAAGATATAAGACAGTGAGTGCCATGCCCATGTGTGAGTTGCTGATGCTTTGAGATTTCAGCTACCCTCTGTGCAATGCCACTCTCAGACAAAGGCTGGCCCATGTATGACAAGGAGAATCATGATGGAGTGCACCGAGAGCTCAGTGTTAACCTTGTGGGACAGAAACACCTGGTGGCTGGATCTGCTGGCCATCAGAGAAATGACAGCAGCTGGTTGGTGACCAGCATGAGGCCGCTCAGCATTGTGAAGCTAGAGCCTGAAAGGAATGTGCCCGTGAACACCTGTGACAGTTGGTGAACATTGGGAGCAAGAACGAAGGCACACACAATGGGGACGATGACAAGCCAGGTATGGTTGATGAAGACAATGGTGACAACCCAACTGGTGACACACAGGTAGCTGTTATTCTGTTATTCCTACTGTCATTCTGTGTGGCCATCTGACCTACTACCTTTTAGTTTTCCAGCCATGCTGTGCATACTAAACTTAGCAGCAGGACCAAGCAACCCCTTGCATTCCGCAACAACAAAGTACCCAGGACACCATGTATTTCAGCAAATGCCATAGAAGCTCTCGAGGTAGGTATCCATCAGGTTACATGGACATCGTGACATTCTGACAGTCACCACAGGCCCTAATGGCCTCAGATTGCGACAGGGATGATGAATACCACACCATCAGCTCGAGTGGGTCATTTGAAGTGGAGTCCATGAAGCAGAAGAGGTTGAGGGATAGGCACATGGAGGCCACAATGCACGAGCCTGAGGTGCAGAAGAACACCACTGAATGGTGAGTCCATTTGACTCGCTATTGCAGTTCACATCATTTATTGGTCATTGGAGTGTGGGGCCCAAAAGGCAACATGAAATAGGGCCTGATGACAGAGATGTAATATCTGTGAAAGCACAAAAGCTCACTGAACATGAAGGTCGCCCCCGTGCTAAGGATTATGATGACATGACCCAGGAATTTGTGACTGCCACAGTTGCAGAATATCATGCACACCTGTGTGCCCAATCCCCTATGCCTGACCATAGCCAGGAGACCACGCTATTGGCAGCCTCCTGGGCGAAGGCACATCAACTCACTGGTGTAAACCTTGCCCAAACCCCGGCCTTATCTAAACTTGTAAGTGGTCTACTGTACTTCTTATAAGCAGATGGGCACTCCTCATGTGCTATAGATCACCAGTCATGGCTCACAGGTGTGTGGCAAGCTCAAGACAAAGCTTCGCCCCTTTGTTGAGGTCGTATTTGGTTTCCATAGCAGCCAAAGCAAGTCCGCCATCAAGAAAAATCAATCATTAGCAGAGGCATTGAAAGAAGGTACGAACTTTGCCTTCAAGGTAAGTAGCCTTGTCAGCCTGCATGTACGTTGTCTTGATGTGCAATCTAGCACATGGCACCTATGGAAGAGGACCAGTGAGGCTTTCTCAAGGTGCCACTCATTCAAAAGATCATCAACACTATGTGGTTTGCCAACAAACATGATGAGGGCATCATGTTCCCCAAACATTTCAAGCCATTCCCTTACCCCACACTGATGCTTGTCCTCACAGCAGTAAGTTTGCCCCTGCTTTGTGCTTGTATTGACACTGACTGAATTTGGAGATCAAATGCTGTATTGACGAGTGGGTGACAGGGAAATGAGGAGATATCTCCTTCACAACACAAGAATACCATTTGGTCTATGAAGCATACCTCAAATGTCTTCAAGATTTCGATGGTGCTACGAAGGAGTTCAGTGTCCTACTGACAATTTGTGCTAGGATTTATGAGGCCGGTCAGTATGTACCATCCATGAGTATCTAGGGTGCTCTCACCCTAATAATCCACTAGTGTTCATTCTGGTGCTGGCACCATCACTGTGGAGTCTCAGTGCAAGGTATCAGCCTGCATTGTTGCTGCTGCCATTCAGGAACATCAAGAGGGGTTGACCATGGAAGACAACTTGGAGTCTGACTGACGGTGATGCCCCTCACTACAGAGTCTGGTATCAACATGGGTACTCAGTACTGCTATCTAGGAATGTTAGGAGGTGTCAACAATGGAGGTCAAGTTGGGTCGTGAGCTGATGACACATTATATTAATCCATAGTACAAGTAATGTTTCAATCAACCAACTTTTTGGGGCATGATGATTGTGTGCAGCACAATATACATATGTCACCTATGGGTGGCTATCCTGAGATGGTAGTAAGCCAGTATGTAACAAGTTTAACTCCTATGTCCCTCTACATAGTCTGGCAAGCATCCATAGCAGTTGGTTACATATAGGCAAATGCATGGGTATACCCTTGGGTACTTTTGGTTGTACCCACACCCATACCCAATGGCAACCCATACCCACCCCATGGGTATGGGTTAAGTCATGGGTATCAGAATTTAGACCCAGGTATGACCCATGATGGGTCATACCCATGGGTCAGTGACCCATCATCCATAGCCTCCTCATCACTAACTACATCTTCACTGTGTGTGGAGCCTCCACACATGATGAGCTCACCACTTACTGTCTTAAGTGAGCTATTCTCATTGCAACCCAGCTCAAATGCCACTAGACTGTGCAGTTGAGCTATGCCTTGCCTGGCATTTGAAAGTAGCCATACCCTGGCCTAAGGGTAGGACCTGTCTGTGGGTCTGTTTTGCTGATTGGTGGTTGGAGCTGGGGCAGCATTGTCAGTTGCTGAGGTGTCAGGCAACAAGTGGTGCCCAAGATGATTATGTCAGACACAGACTTGACATCTTTAGATTAGTAGCCAAAGGCCACACCATAGTTGTATGTAGAATGCTGATGAACAGACAGCAGGAGTAGCCATGCTACCAGCCAGGAGAGAGAACCTAGACAGATGTAGCTCCAGAGCACTCAAGCTGGCTTCAAGCTGCAGCTTGGATCCAATAGAAGCTGGAGCTATTGTGCTGTGCTGCCACAAAAACTATAGCTCCTGGAGATGAATCATACAGAGCCACAGCTCCATTAATTAACTTATAATATATTTGAAGGTCAAATCATAATTTAAAACAAAATAACTCATTTACATAGTACCCACCTCATGGGTATGGGTATGGGTATCAGGAAGTCAGACCCACACCCATACCCACATGGTACCCATACCCATGACCTAGTGCTGCCAAAGTTCAGTTCAGTTCAGTTCAGGGCCCTCTCAGGCTGAACCAGAACCAGAACCTGCACCTTCAGCCTGAACCAGAACCTCATATTAATTTTTTCATATTAATCTACTTTTTACATATTCATATTATTAAGGCTGGAGTCCAAGGTTTCCTCTCCCATTGTAATGCCTCAACCTCAGCTGCTAAATCACCACTTGCATAGCTGCTCTTCAAGATTTACAAGGCCTCCACTGTGTCAGTGTACAGACTGTTACATAAAAATGTCACCATTAGTGCACCTTGATGTTCAGAAGTGGCAGTGGATGATCCTTGAAGAGCCAAATAGTCACAAGCCATTCTTGACAATACTGGATATTGAGTGGAGTGATACTAAGAAACTTTTAAGTGTAATTTATGTAAATGATAACTTGCACTTACACCCTACCACTCAACCTGATCCACAACACCCTGCAATGGACTCCCTAGATAATTCTTCAACTCTTGATGAGCACTCTGTCTGTGTTGCTCTTTCTCTCTCTGTGAGCTTGAACAGCTTTACGACATCAGCAAAGTTACATGCAGTCTAATCTGTCTGACAACCTTGAATTGAATTCATTCAGTCCAACTCTTGGCATTACATAGTTCATTTAGTTAATGTCAGACATTGAGTCTGGAGTATCTGAAGTGTCTGACCTGTCTGATCCAGACACCCAGACAGATTAGACTTCATGTAACTTTCCTGATGTATATGCATCATGGCATCACCATATCCACCACTTTTCACAGGAGAACCTGCTGGAGATAGAATCACCCCAGTGTGATGAATATTTTAGTGTGAGCTTTACTTGCTTGCATAAGTGCATAGAGCACACATAGTACTACACTTTTTGTACTATTCCCTCAGTAGTTGAGTCACTACTGAGGGTAAGCATACATATTCTTCACAGTAGACTACTTACTAATATCCTGTAGCTGCCTACAGGTACATTAACATATCTAATAGTTGGGTCACTACTGAGGCTGCCTACAGCCCTGTTCTACAGAACCTAACTGCAGGTCAACAACCAGCCTTTACTTGTAGAATGTGATTTCAGAAGCATCTTTGAGTGTGCCATCATAATTGAGGGCACATTGATCACTTGACATATTGCTGATTAGTAGAGAGTGGTATCAGATGGCAGCCTGAGTGCAAGTGGTGACTCATGGTTATACTCTAACTAAGGTTTACTGTGGCTGTTTTTTTCAGAAAATAACATTATAGTTTTTAATCAAATAACTATTCCAAGGATAAGGTTCGGGGAGGTTTGAACTAGTTCGAACCAGTTCTCCAAAAATGGGCAAGTCCTGAACCAGAACCAGAACCTGATGCCACAGCCTGAACCAGAACCAGAACTGAACCTGAACCTGGAGGTTCAGTTCAGTTCAGTTTGAAGAACCTTAGGTTCTGAACTGAACTTTGGCAGCACTACTGGCATGACCCACATGGGTTACCCATACCCATGCATTTGCCTAGTTACATAGTAATCACCCTGCACTATTCAAGCTATACTGTTCTATGTAATACTGCTCAATATCTATATTGACTACATATTGGGGACTTGTCAATCCAGCTATCAGTACTATAAAGCCTACATAGACCTACATTGTCAAGTGAATTTTTCCTGATGTAGACTAAATTCTATTCTGCCTCATACCTCGGCCAACTTAGAAAAACAAATTAGACTGACACATGTACACCCATCATGACAGTAAGTCTAATATGAGTCATTATGTGGGAACATCAAGTGAGCATGAGTGTGAGCAAGATCATGTGTGCCAACTTTGAGCACACAAGCTAGAGGTGTTCTGTCACATCTGGAAAGCTCTCGAGGCTCTCCCGAGAATCGCAGCCGATACAAGAGGCAGCACCATAGCCTCTCGAATATCCTCTCCATATTGACACAGTACAGGTAGCAGCAGGCAAGCATGTACAGCAAAAACAAACAAAAGAGACCAAAAAATGGTTGATATATTACTCAAAGTCTAAAGAAAACAACCTTCGAGGGATAATATGACCTGCAATGACAGAAAACGGCAACAGACGGCGGCGGGATATGGTATGACGGACGGGGGTGGTTACAAACGAGCCTACGAGCTTGAAACGCAATGCCAAAAGACAAAAAAATGCGTTCTTGGTCACCTCGTGTGAATTCGAACACCTAACACCAGGGTATTACAGCCTCGCTCGACTGTAAAAACGCGAAGATAACAATGGGAAAAATGTCTGGAGTGAATCACGGCACGTCTATGGGTGATTACGAATGGATAACGGGGGGATTCGGCATCTCGATTGGTCTCAGAGGTCTCAGAGGGGGTGCTGGGAAGCATGCACACGAAAATCCAAATATCTCGAGAACGGCTGGGAGGATCAGCAAGCAGTATATATTGCCGGGTAGCAGTCGCCAGGTACTACAGACAGGCCAAAATTCGAAAGAGCCGGTGGAGAAACAAAAAAGATATGGGCCACAGAGTAGCGCTACCCTGTGTGAGCACGAAAACTGTAATAACTCGAGAACGACGCGCGCCCACATCGCGTTTTCGGTATCATTCGGTAGGTCTCGTCGAGTAGAGTTGGCTCCCAAAAAAATCGAGAGATTCGGCACGAGATTGGCCGAGCTACGCGTGGAACACGAACATGGGGAGGGGGACAATGGGGTGCCGGTGAACAACGACTGAGCGCGGCGCTACGAAACGCAGGGAGACGATAGAGTGGAACGTGGAGAACACGAAGAAAAAGGAACTAGGGGAATACGCGCACCCAATCCCAAGATATTCCAAAATTCGTCCTACCAGGCCTTTCTCCAGAAGATGGCTTATAACTCCGGAACGACAGCAGTGATGCCGACACAAAAGGCACCGTTGGAAAGCGCTCGAGAAGTAGAACTAGATTGCCGATTTGCGAGAGGGTCGGACGCATCGTCTTCAAGATATCGCGCATACCTACGTCGGTGGTTCCAAAACTCCACCATAGCTACTGTGGGGTTTGAAAGATTTGAAGTACCTATGTCGGTGGTTCAAAATCTCCGCTGTAGCTACTGTGGGGTTTGAAAATTTTGAAGTACCTATGTCGGTGGTTCAAAAACTCCACTGTAGCTACCATGGGGTTTGAAAATTTTGAAGTACCTATGTCGGAGGTTCAGAAACTCCACAGTAGCTACGGCGGGGCCTGGAAAATTTGAAGTACCTATGTCGGAGGTTCAAAAACTCTACAGTAGCTAGAAAAATTTGAAGTTACAGTACACTATCTCATAATGCATGTGGTCATAATGCATAAATGTCATAATGCATCGAAAATGGCTGGTCCTGCTGTGGGCCAGTGGTAATTCATCACAATATTGCATATTGCATAATGCATAGAGCTGCATCCCTATTATGCATTATGAGATAGGTCTCTAGATGGCATGTTGGGACAATGCTAAACTTAAAGTCTTGGATGGCCATTGTCCACTCTTTTAGTATTAATAGCATAGTAGTAAAGCTAATTATCCAAAGACCTTACCATGCCTGTTGAGAAGCACAAACCCCATAATAACCCCATACCATACAATTGGAAGCCAAGAGAGCCAAAAGTCAAAGATGCCCCTGCAATGTCTGCTCAACCAATCATCCATGCCTCACATGAAAACCATACCCTCTGGAAGAGCCAGACTGTGCCTCCCTTGTCTCAGTTGTTGTCCTCCGCCTCTAGCTTACACTGTCATGTCACTCTGGTGCTACTTCCCACGCCACCTGGCACGCGGTCACGTGACCCTGCCTGCTCCTCTCGGCCCCTCGGCCCCTCTCCGCTCCATCTGCCCCCTAACCTCGAGGCAAACCTCCGGGTTTGCTATCCCTCGTCGCTCTCCCACTCCTCTGTCCACTCGCCTTCCTGCTCTTCCGTCTCCTCCACCTCTCCGTTCTCTCTCTCCCGGTCCGCCCTCTCTTTCTCCATCTCTTGTACCTCCTCCAGTGCTGACCCTTCCCTTGGGATGAAGAGCCTTAACCTTCTGGCATGCACCAGCCCTCCTATCGGGAAACCTTCCAGCGTCGTCACCTTGTACGAATTGCCAACTCGCTCTACGACCCGTCTTGGTGCTGACCAGCGTGGTAGCAGTTTCCGCGCGCTTGCCATGGTGAAATCCAGTGCGTTGTCGTACACCTGCACCAGATCGCCTGCCCTGAAAACCACCTCCCCTTCCTTCGAACCTACTACTCGCTTGTCGAATGCCTCCTTTCGCCGTACTGCGTGTTTGACTGCCTGGCTGGCGCCGTCGAGCCTTTGCTGCTCTACGTACGCTAGCTGCACGTCCACGTCCTTTCCTCCCAACTCCTTCACCGCTTCGTCCACCGGTGTCCGAGTCGTGTTGACGACGAAACCTAGTAATAGTTCTTTTGGCGAGAGCTGGAACGCTGGTATTATACGTTCGTTTAACTGTCGTATTGCTTCTTCGAAATGAATTGGCCATGATGCCGTGACGTTTGCTGCCGGTGGTGCTTCCCCCTCGTCTTCTCCGAGCTCCGGGCTGCACATCCTTTTTAGTCGCCCTAAAAGTTTCCCGTTAGCATTCTCCACTAAGCCATTGACCCACGGTGCGTAAGCTGCTACTATGCGTTGTTCCACTCCATTCGCTTCGCACCACATCTTGACCTCTCCATTATTGAAGTGCGTGCCCCCGTCCGTCATGAAAGTCTCGGGTGCTCGGAACATTCCCTTGATCGCATTTAGGCCGTCCACCGTTGTTTTCGCCGTGCCGTGCGTCTTCAACTTGAACCCCCACACATACTGTGAGTACGTGTCCAGTACCAGGAGTACTGTATGGTATCCGCCCTTTCCCTTTGGCAGGCTGAGGTAGTCCGCCACCACCAGCTCGAACGGGTGCCGTCTGGTTATTGGGTACAATAGTGAGTGCAGGCCGGTACTGCCAAAGTTTTTGCACTGCGGACACTGTCTTATGGCTTTCATGATTGACAGGTCGAGTCTCGGGCTGTAAATTCTGTCCATCAGCTGTAGTTTTACTAGATCCCTACCCCAATGTCCGTTACTCTGGTGTTCCTTCGATGCCAGTTCCACTGCCTCTTCTTGCGTTACGCATTCGAGCTCCGGTCTCGCTCGAAGAGACCTGGTGGATGCTAGCCGCCATAACTTTCCGTCCTTGATGCGGTAGCCTTCTGCCCTGTGTCTTGCTCGTCTTTGCTCCCTGCTCGTGTCGTTTTTGTCCAGCTTGGTGATAGCCTCAACGACCTCTAAGAACAACGGTTCGTCAGTAAACCTTTGCTGCAATTGGCTTATGGTGGGTTCCTGGCTTATCGTGAACAAGTCGTTTACGACGCCCCTTGTCGCTTCCCAATCTTCACTGACTGCCCAAGTGCTGCCGTCTCCTGGCTCTTTCGGTTGTCCCGTATACATGCGGCTCAGTGCATCCGCCGCTGCGTTGGTTTTCCCTGGTCTGTGGCGTACTGCTACGATCTGATACGCTGATATGCCGTCCCTCCACCGTGCGTGCACTGTGGACAATCGCTCGCTACACAGCGTGTCCCTTAGGGCTATGCAGTCCGTCTCGATCTCCACTGGGAACCCCCATATCGTGTCGCTGAAGTGGTCGAACCCGAACTTGAGCGCTGCGAATTCTAAGATGTACGGTTTGTATCTCTCTTCTGCCGGTGACGTCCTTTTTGACGCAAACCCCACCGGGTGTACCGTTATCTTTTCTTCTCCACCTGGTTGCACTGTGGTGAACCGTTGTGACAGCACTGCTCCGAACCCCTCCTTGCAGCCGTCCGTTGTGAGGATGAACGGCGTGCCGTCGAATTTGGGCGCTCGTAGTACCGGTTCTGTTACTAGCATCTGTTTCAGCTGTAAGAACGCTTTCGTGTGCTTTCGTGACCAATACTTGTCTAACAACCTATCCCTCAGGTACTGGCGGTATCGTTTCTTCCCTGCCTTTACCGTTGGGTCCGGGAGATCTAGGTTCCTTTGCAAGTCCGTCAGTGGCGCTGCTATTCTTGCATAATCTCTGATCAACGTTCGGAAGTAACCCGTTAGGCCTAAAAACCGCATCAATTCTAGCAGTGTGGTTGGTACCTTCCACTTAGCTATGACTTCGAGCTTGGCTATGTCCGGTTTGATGCCACTTTTCCCGACCCTTACTCCTCCGAAGACGACTTCTTTGAAGAACAGCTTTGTCTTCGCTGGCGATAGGGACAGATCCCTTTCCCTGCACCTCATCAGGAATTTGCGCACTCTCTGTAGCAACTCCGTGAACACATCTCCCGCCATACCGTTGTCGTCTACGAATGTTTCGAGCCCCAACTCTATTGCGATATCCCTGAGCGCCGCGTTCGTCATATCCGAGAAGCATGCTGGCGCTCCCAGGAGACCCATTGGCATTCGTTGGTAACATTGGAACCCTCGTCCCTCCGTGTATATGCACAGGTATGGCTGGTCTTGTTCCTCGACTTTTATCGCATAGAAGCCTGACGCCAAGTCTATTACGCAGACATATTCGTGCCCTGCTAGTCGCTGCTGTTTTGCTTTGATATCTCCCTGCAGCATCGGCGCTACCGTCGTTATCTTGTTGAGTTCTCCGAAGTTCTGGCAGACTCGCCATTTGGGTTTGCCCTCCTGAGGTCGGTCCACCACGGTTTGCGTTGGCTTTTGTGGGGGGTCTAAGCTTTGCTCCCCTCCATTTAGCACGCACTGCTCCTCGACAATCCACCTGATCTCGTCCATTGTTAAGCCTGGGGTGCCATGTGCCTTCTGCGCTAACACCGTTGGGTGTACCGCTTTGACTTCGTCTGCCCGTATGTCGCGCAATATTCCTGCCTCGTTGAACTCATCGAGTACTGGCAGGTACCATTCCCTTTGCGCTTGCGTCAACGGCTTCTGATGTACCTTTAACGGAAACTTGGCACCCTCCGGTATATTCAGCCTGAACTTAATGAAGTCTACCGGCTTCACCTCCCGTACTGATAGCGCGAATGTGTCTGCAAACTCCGCTACCAGGTCTTGCACCTGCTTGAGTTCGTTCGGCGCTAGATCTCCGTATTCAACCATGGCCACCACCCTTTTTACCCTGGGGGGATAGAACGGGCCTTTCTCCGTGAGTCTGGTGAATATTCCTTCGCCGTTCTCTTCTGCGCTTATCTTCATTTCTGCTAGTCGTCCCTCGTCCTCTTCGCTTGCTTCTTCCTCCACTGCCACCGCTCTTACCCCCGCGTGGTCCTCATCTCCCCTCTCTGTTTCCTCCTCTCTCTTTTGCGCTTGTTCACCTTCGCTCCCTTGGTCCACCTCTTTCCCTCCTCTTGGGCCCGGTACTCGCGTTGGCAGGACTGACGCCGGTATCGTTCTCTTTGCGTAGTTCACGATTTCGTGCCGTCCATCTTGACTCGGTAGCCAGATTGAGTCTGTTCCGTAGTCGTGTACTGCTTTCGCCTTGTCCAACAGTGGTTTTCCTGCTAGCATTTTCCACGACCTGCCGCTCGGGAAGACTTCGAAAGACGTTTCGAGTGACACCGGTCCCCATCGCACCATGCCTGACCACGTTCCCTTCGATGGTATCAGTGACCCGTCTGCCATTCTTAGCGTCTGCGTGGATGGCGTTAAGTCGTTCAGTCTCCGTGCTACCCTTTGGTACGCTTCCCAGTCAATCGCGTTTATCATTGCTCCGCTGTCGACCAATGCTAGGAACCTTACGCATTCCCCTTGTGGACCCTCTAGGCTCGGCACTGCTAGGAAGGGGCTGCTTTTGTGTGCGCTGATCGGTTTACCCTTCGCATCCAACCGGTAGACATCAGTGACTGTATTCCCGTGACTCTCTAAGTTACTGTTATCCCCGTTCCCCACTCGCTCCTCTGCTTTCCTTTCCGCTGGGACACTTTCAGGCGGATCGGTTCTCGGGACTACAGCTGATCCGCTGTTATCTGCAGTCCCAGATCGTTTTCCTCCTCTGTCCATCCCCATGCGTTCTCGTACTCGCTCTGGTGCTCCTCTGCCTGCCATGCATCCCATGGAGTTACTGCATGTACCATTGTTGCAGCTTGGCGTGGCTGCACGGTTGCTTGCGCTGTCGGCCACGCGTAATTTACCGGCGCCGTTGCCGTCCTAAGTTGCGTCGTTCTTCTCAACATGGCGGCTACCAACTGCCTCCAGCGCGTCTCGTGAGGTTTGAGCGTTTCCTTTGCTGTGCATGTGTTCCCCACGTGCGGTGGGTCCGTGACTAACCCACAGCTAAAGCACTCTCCTGCCCCTGCTGCCGCCGTTCCTGGTTTTAGTGGGTACGGTCTCTCGAGCGATGGCGGGATGTCGTAGCCATACGTTTTGTGCCACGCTTCGACGTCTGCTTCGTACTGGCGCCTGCCTGCATCCGTGTCCGGCCTTCGAGGTAGTGAACTCGCTTTCTCCAGTATCTGTGCCCTCGTGAGTGGTGGCCGCTGCGCCATTGCACCTCTTGTGTACGTCGCTGTTGTGCCGGCGAGGCTCGGTCCCTGCATGGCGAACGTTTGGGTTGGGGGGGTGGCGAACTGTCCCTGCTGTTGTGGCATGAGCATTGTGCGCACGGGTCCTCGTGTGCCGATGTTCGTTGCTCGAATACTCATGTTCGCCATCTGCTGCTGCAGCAACGCGTTCAAGGTCTGGTCCCTTGCTCGTTCCTTGCTCTGCCGCTCTTTGTTCCTCCTCAGCTTGTCTACCTTGACACTCCGCACCGCCGCTATGAATTCCTCCCAACTCGAGTAGTCCTCGTCTAATTCATCTCTGAGGATTTGTGGGGCTCCTTCCACCGCGCATACCACTAGCGTTCCTCCTGTATCTCCCATGCTGAGCGCCAGCCTCTTCACCCGCTCTGCCCAGAGTACGTGTCCATAGTCTCCCGCTCGTCCTTCTTCTACCCACTCTCCTACCTCCTCTTCCCGCAGCACCTGGTCTTTGATCCGCTCCCTCTGTTGTACCCTCGTCAGCTTGGGGCGTCGTGTTGGCGGCCACCTTTTCATGAATGCGGCCTTTAGTGCTGCCATGTCCTTTTTGTCCTCTGACGGTAGGTCTTCGAACCAGTCGTCTGCGTAACTTCCTGGCGCTAACTGGAGCCCAAACCTGTCTATTTTCCTGGTTTCCGACCACGAATCTGGTACTGAGAGTTGGAACTGCGCAAACCACTCCGTTGGCTCCTCTTTGTTGCCGTAGTCCCCATGGAACAGGGGTATGATTTTTGCTGCGTCCGTCATGGTTCTTTGGATCGTGTTAGCTGACGGTGAGCTCTGAGTTGGTGCCGGTGTTCGTCCTATTGTCGACCTGCGATGCCTGCCTTTCTGACTCGCTTTGGGGGTGGGTGATGGAGGCGTTGCTGGTCGCGTATTATACGGTCTATACGTGTACGTTGCGGTTGGCGTTACGAAGATAGCTGGTCTTAGTCTGAACTGGGGGGTGCCTCCTCTATCCTCCTGCTGACTGTCTGGTTCCGTTATGCCTGAATCCTCCTGTTCCCTTCGAGAGATTCCCCGTGCCGCTGTGCCCTCGTCCGATACTGATGATTCCGAAATGCTACTTTCTGACGTTGGTTCGCTCTCTTCACTTTGGTTCCGTTGCCCGATGCCTCTGAGTGCTGCTATTGTGTGCAGTGGAATTGGGTCTGTAGTCACCCGTCTCCTTAGGGTTCGGGTTCCCTTCTCGTCACCAGATGGAAGAGCCAGACTGTGCCTCCCTTGTCTCAGTTGTTGTCCTCCGCCTCTAGCTTACACTGTCATGTCACTCTGGTGCTACTTCCCACGCCACCTGGCACGCGGTCACGTGACCCTGCCTGCTCCTCTCGGCCCCTCGGCCCCTCTCCGCTCCACCTCAATGACTGGTTTACAGTTTTTGCTTACATTGACTTACATCCAACACTGCCACAGGCAAGATCACTTCAAGACCCTGCCTTCAGGAGCATTGATTTTCACACAATCAACTCTCTCACACAAACTGAAAGACCAGAAAAAGCTAGGGGAGTGCATGAATGACAATCCAAGTGCTTTGTCAGCAAAGCAACCATGTGTTGTTACAAGGCCAGATGTCGAAAGGGCCTTATTCCTTTGGGTCAAAAATATGGAACACAAAGGAGAGCAGGTAGATCCAAGAACATTGTTGGCATGGCAAAGCTGGTTCAGTTAATCTTGATAAGGTTGAAGCTGAATGGCATCATTGTCAAGCAATTTAATCAAAATTTGCACCACAAGATTGCTGGAATTTTGATGAGACCAGTCTGTTCCCCTCATAAGATCCAATCTGTCAATCTCAAATTTATTGGACTCTAATCACACCTTTCAGTGCACCACCTGACCATGGTCTGTCCACCAAAACTATGAGTGGCAAAAAGAAAGAAAAATTCTGTATTTGTTATGCCCTGCCCCCCATTCTTTCCTTTTCTGTTATAGTTGTATTGCACATTGAGCCCTCATCTCCATTACATGGTCATTGCCACCTTTTTACACTTCTACTGCAACTTGTGTCACACTGCCCCCGTCACCAGATTCCTTTTGGGGGTCCAGATCCTCTGCTGTGTCACTGTCATTGTTATTGCCAGACTTGGACACATCTTGTCATGTGCTGGGTCACATGGGTCATGTTGCATGTCTCTGTGTGACTAGTCTCTTTTGCCCATTCAGGCTTTCTGTTTCCCCTCTCATCTTTCTGACTCTTTACTTACTAACTCATAGATGCAGCCTTTGCCCCACCCTCGCTCTGCCTCTGTCCTGTACACACTGCTTGCTGTGCAGTATGCTGTATGCTTCTTCTGTTGTATGGTCTGTTCTTGGCTTCATCTTTTGCTGCTGCAGTTCACCATGCAAACCTTGTTTTTATCCTGCACTGCCACTTGTATATATGTATATATACTTTGTGTCAGCACCATAGAAGGGTAGCTTTTTGTAATGAATCGCGGCTCGTAATGCCTCGGAATTTACTTAGTTTACACTCCTGTCAATGTTTCTTTCTTTCCCTTTCTTTTCTCTTTTTAGTTACTCGTTTGTCTCCCGCTGCACTCTGAACGTATATAAACCCTTAGTACTTGATGTATTCTCCTCAGTTGACCTCAAACAGAGAGACCTTGGATAGTTCTATCGTGAACCTTCTAAGCCCCAACTCTACCGAGAACCGACTACTGTGTGGCCGAAAACTTCCCTTTCCATCACATATTTTGAACTGCCTTTAAACTCTCTGCTTACTCTTTAAAACTGAACCCGATGTTGACGTTGCCTGCTCGTTACTGGCTTGATTACCTGGTGCGTAGTCGCTTCGCCAAACCTGTTACTGATGTCTTCTTCTCCATTTAACCCCAAAGCTATTAACAAAGAGATTTGGTGCCGTTTCTGGTCCTTCGAGCCAGAACAAGGCGGCCCTATCAGATTTGGAGGGATAACTGGAATAGACCATGACATAGATGTACCTACCGAGTCAGTTATCCCCTCAGCTCACGAACCCTCGGGTTTCGTTAGGACAAGGGACAGTGTCCCAGTAGGCCATGCCGACCTTGGAAACCCCGAGGAAAGCATGAATGACGTGCTGAAAGATGCGGTCGAGCAGCCAGTGTAGAGATTGATTTGAAAGGACCTTGGGATATAGGCCAAAGTCTCCTAGTGGGGGAAGAGTGGTGAATTCGTCCCAGGAGGCTGGTGTTGCCTGGTGGAGGGTCAAAGAGTACAGGGAAAAGACCAAAAACGCGCCCAGAAACCCAAATAAAAGCTGTGATAACGTCTAGGGACTGTCTGGGGATGGGGAAGTAATATTCCGAGTCTTCTTTCATCTTATTTCCGGCTTCTCATCTGGGGTAACTCGTCTGTTGTTATTCCAAGTATGTACAGTACACTCGAAGTACTTGCGCGGGCTTACATAAGCCACAATGCGCGCAAACACTAAGTAAAAAGATAAGAAAAGATAAAGAAAACAAATCAGTAAGTAAAAACAACAAAATATATGAAATATCCTGGTAGGGAGGATACTTTCCCTACACTGGTCCACGAGCTCGGGAGCACGCCATGCAGCTGTGCCCCAGACCCCCCAGTATTGACTGGAGAGGATGTTGATGCGCATGCAGGAACAGGCGAGGGCTTCGAGAAGCCATGCTCGCCCGCGAGAAGTACTGCATCAATAATAAGAACGTCAGTACTACTAGACCAGAATCGCTGGCCCGCATGGATGCGCCACGAACCTGAAATAGATCCCAAATCCGAAGATGGGAATAAATTCAGCCCTAAGCTATTATGGTCAGACCTCATACAGAACGAGGAGGAACTAAGAAATTCGGTCCCACAATGGTATGGAATGCCGAACACAAATGTCCTCGAGAAAGGAAAGACTTCAAGGAAACCGGTGTCAGAAAAGAGTGCGCCGAGACTCACCAAAGACATAAAGGAAAAGTGGAGGGCCCCCACTCCTGTTGAAGTTGCAAGAGAATTACCTATCGACGAAAGTGGTCCAGAAGCAGCAGAACCTGCTGAACATATGATTACCAAACTGAAAGAGGCCGGCCTGGTCGAGCAGCTCGACAGTGCTGAGGCAGTGATCCGTCAACAGCAGGCCATCATTGAGTCCTTAAAACGACAGAAAAAGCACGAGTTGATAAAGCCAGGACCTTCGGGACTCAGCGCTGAACAGAAACAATGCACGCAAAAGGAATTCACCGCTGACACTAAGCCGAATCCCGAAGCTGTAAATCAGCCAGAACTGCTGAATCGTGAAAAGAGTGTAAAGCTGCACCGACAGAAGAATAAAGAAAACCTGAATAAGGAAACTCACATTGCCTGAGCATCGTCTGTATTCCCGTGTGAGAGCACCGTACTTCGTGCGATGCATGGGGACCCCAGTGATAGCAGTAGCTCTTCGAGCTCAGATGACACGGACCTAACAGTAACCCACCACATCGACGACCCATTGCACCGAGTGACTCATCAGACTCTAATGACGATGAATCGTCGTTGTCATCTGAAGGCGATTTCTCGTTTGGATCAGACTTCCTAGACGAAGAACCCTCGTCAATACTCACTGATGACTCGGACCACACTAAGGCCCGTAAACGCGAGAAGAAACGCCGCTATTGTGCTAAGTTAAACAAATTGAAATATCAGCAGTCTTTCTTGAAAGAAGATCCACCGTTTACTTACCGTGGCGAAATACAAGTGGGCTCATTCAAAAAATGGTGTCACGAGTTGTGCGACTGGGTAAAACGAGCCCGCCTAGACCGAAAGAAGAGTATCAAAGTCGCAGGAAAGTACCTTGATGGACGTGCTTACCGATTCTACAAACGAAACATTCTCGACCTCAAAAAGAAGTATAACCTCGCGACATTCTTTGAAGAGCTCTTCGACTACGTGTTTCCGGCTGACTTCCGAATGCAGCAGCATGACAAATTTGATGCGTGCCGGCAAGAGGGATGCTCTGTCCTAGACTTCCTCAGAAAGCTTCAAGAAATAGTGGACACTGTTGGAGATATCAGCGGCAAGGATATCATGTTAGCATTCTGGAGATGGTGCCAACCATACTTATGTGCAGAACTCACCAGAAATGGCTACGACGCCACCACCATCTCAATTATAACACTCGAGTCAGAGTGTGTAAGGTACGAAAAGGCAAAATGTGTTATTGATGAGGATTGTAACTGTAGGCCTCAGCAATCACGTGACTGAAATTACACGTCTCGTAGGCAAAGTACGGATCAGCTGAGCACTGCAACTGTTAAAACAATGAACGTACCCAGCAATACTGCTAATAACGGGCGACCCGTGAGTAACCGCAACCCTCCGAAGAGTTCTAACTCGCAGCAGACAGCCTCGAGCGACAAAGAATGCAAATGATGCCTCCGCACTGAAGGGAAATGTTTCAATTGCGAAAGTATTGATCATATCGAATGGAATTGCCCTAAACGGTGGCAGACCCAAGGAAAACAGAAAGGACCCCACGTACGTCTGCACAATATTGACCTATCTGCAGCAGAAGTCAGGCTTGCTGCTATCGAAGAAGGTACTGACTTAGGACTTTTTACTGTTGGCACAACCTGCTCGGAGACGACCGAACTTCAACAAGCAAACAGGGACCTAGTAAAGGCACGAGCGCTTTCAACTCTATATGATGCCGTGCCGCTAACCCTTGACCAAGACATTGACCCAGGGAACTCCCCATTCCAACCTGGACGTTTCACGATAGAGGACTATGGCAGTCCAGATACGTATTTACTCTCTGACCATTACACCCTCGACGATCACATTGTGTATTATGAAAATCTAATTGATCCAGAATTTGATATCGTGCACTGGCTACATTTGCAGAAAACAGAATGCTATGATGAACTAGTCTTCGACAGGTGAGAGACGCGCTGGCATGGCCCTACCCCCGCTATACCTGAGTGCCTAAGAGAGACATCGCTGACCTGTGCAGCTACGATATCAAGAAACACCACTGGAGATTATCCCACCAGAACTAATGCAATTGAACGGAACACTGCCCGAATCAAAGGAGTCACAAGGCTACTGCCAAAACCAACTGTGGTCGTGGTACGTATTAATGACAAGCCATGCCGAGCATTGCTCGACTCCGGATCATCATCCGATTTCATTTCTACAACGCTGGTTGACCAACTGCAGCTGACCTTGGACGTCCTTGACAGGCTGTTGAATCTCCAACTCGCGGTCTTGGGATCCCGGAGCAAGGTAAAGGCCACCACAACTCCGTGGATTTCTTATCAGAATATCCACGAGAAACGGACCCTGGACGTAGTCAACATTGACTCGTACGACCTAATTTTAGGTATGCCTTTTTTATTCCAACATCAGATACTGCTCGGATTCAACCCAGCGCAAGTGACGGTGCGAAGTGACGCATCACTACCTATTCAAGGAGTACAAACGATTGCTTTGGAGTCCCACGCAGCCGAAGTTATGGGAGATGAGAGGGAAAAACTCCGAGAGGATTTGCGAGCTTACACAAAGGATATATGTAAAGAAGCAATCGATACCCCGCTTCCCCCTCTCCGTGATATCAATCATGTTATTCCTCTTATTGATGAGAATAAAGTCTACTCATGGAGACCTTCCTGCTGTCCAGAACCCCTTAAGCCTCTCTGGCGCACGAAGCGTGATGACTACATTTGAACAGGCCGCTGGGAATTCAGTAGCGGTACTAATGCGATTCCTATGCTAATGCTGAAGAAAGCGACGAAGGACGGCAGCCTCCGTCTATGCACTGTGATCGATACTCGAGAACGAAACGCCAACACTCGAAAGTTAGCCTCACCACTACCAGATATGGAGGCGATTCTCCGAAACGTCGTCTCGCACCCTTACAGGTCCTTACTCGATGGGAAGGATGCTTACAAACAAATTTGCGTCAGACCTGAGGACGTTCCTAAGACTTTATTCACAACACCCGACAGAACAATGATAAGCCACGTCATGCAAATAGGTGATTGCAATGCCGGTGCTACATATCAGTCCTTAATGAACCATATTTTTGCACCTCACATTGGAGTTTTCATGGACGTTTATCTTGATGACATCGTAATTTATTCTGACACTCTGGAGGATCATATCGTGCATGTAAAAACCGTTATTGACATACTACAAAAACACAAGTTCTATCTGAGCGAACACAAACTACAATTTTTCATAGACGAACTACGTATACTTGGTCACGTTATCGACCAGGACGGAATTCGCATGGATCCAGACAAAGTTGATAATATTGTTAGTTGGAAGACGCCAACCAATAAAGACTTACTGGCAGGTTTTATTGGCGCAGTTGGATATCTCGCCCCAGGCTGTGAGGGCATTCGAATTCCACTTGGTCACCTACATAAACTTGCCGCGCCGAACTCACCATGGCGTTGGTCATTCACAGAACAGCGAGCATTTGATCTAGTGAAAGAATTAGTTAAGCAACACAGAGAAACCCGGCATAAGACAATCGATTACTCACCGGGTCACCCACCCATAAATCTCTCCTGCAATGCGTTGTAGGGAATGGGTTTTCCCTACCAGGAGATTTTATTTTTATCCTTGTTTCTCATATTTCTAACTTGCTTTTCCACTTATTATATGTTTATTACTTTAGTGCGAGGTTTTATTGCTTAGTCAGCATTTTTTATTACCTAGCCTGTACTTACCTTTCTAACAAACGAGTTTCGAGTTTCGAGTTTCGAGTTCGAGAAGGTCGAGAGTGGCCTTTCTCAGTGTTTAGACAGCCTCAGACAGCCTCAGACATTATCAGACAGCTTCTCTTACCAGGCTATAGAAGCCCCTTTGGAAGTCCTCTCCCCTTCAGATATCATCACTCCCCCCCCAGTCTCTCACATCTTTTCCTACAGCGTGCCTGTCGGGGGGTAGTAGTGTGATTTGGCAAGGCGAAACCATTGAGAATGGAAATATCATCGCATTTTGGTCAGGCAAATTCAACCCGGTGCAGCAAAATTATCCTGTGCATGAACAAGAACTGTTAGCAATCGTAGAGTCCCTAAAGCGCTTTCAACACTTACTGCAAGGAACGAAATTCCACATCTTCACCGACCATAAAGGTCTTGAATGGATACAGACACAGCGAAAATTATCGCCGTGACAAGCTCGCTGGCTGGAAACTTTAGCTGACTTCGACTTTGAAATCACTCACATCCCTGGAAAAACGAATGTCATCGCGGACGCACTGAGTCGAATCTATTCTGACGAACTGAAGGGCACTGTAAGAGCAGCGAGTGAATTTGTCAGCGCCAAGGAGGAGCATGCACCATCTAAACTAATGCTAAATTTGGTAACAGCTCCCCTGTACACAGGCTCCCCGATTTTCCTCGGCACGACAAGGAAACAATCTGGAGCATGTGAGGCTTTTCCTAATGCGAAATGAGTGATCCTTAAGTTGCTGGAAGGACCAACATGATCACTGGAGGGCGGGAGTCCAGAGAAATTAGACTCACCTGCCGAACAAACGGTTCCTGATGACAATGACAGGAGAACAGAACCGGACACGTCACCCAAGGGAAATGACACATGTCAGAATAATGTAGAGCACCCAGAACCACCACATGACTATGAGGAAGCGACGTCACTGCCCGACTTCATAACGATAGCGGAGCAGGGAATAAATATTTATGAGGATATATGCCATCGATATGATCAGGATGCGTTCTTCTCGGATGTTGTTAAGCAGCCTAAGAATTACAAAAACTTTGAAGTTGACAATGGTCTAATATACCTGAAAGACAAGGGACAAAGAGTACTGTGTATACTGGACATTAGACTAGGCACCTGTCGCCTGCACGAGATCCTGATCTCGCATGCTCATTCCATATTAGCACACCTCGGACCCAGTAAAACAACCAATTATCTACGGGACAATGTCTGGTGGAAGGGAATCAATTCCGACGTAGATAGCTTCTGCAAGTCGTGCACTATCTGCCAAGCGTCAAAGCCAAGTAACCACCCTAGCTATGGACTATTAAAAACCTTAGATGTCCCTGATTACCCCTGGGAAACAATCGGTATCGACTTTGTCGGCCCCTTACTGGAATCTCGGACACTTAACGGCACGTTTGACATGATACTAGTCATTATTGATTACCTAACAGTGATGGTGCACCTCATACCAACGAAACAAACATACCATGCGAAGGATGTCGCCGAGGTAATGTTCGACAGAGTATACAAGCATCATGGCATGCCACGGAATATCATTAGCAACAGAGATTCCTTATTTATGAGCACGTTCTGGAATAAGCTCAATGAGTTAACCGGTACTGAACTACGAATGTCATCTAGTTTCCATCCTCAAACAGACGGAATTACAGAATGAGCGAACCGCACTATCACGCAAATGCTACGATCATGTATCTCCCCAAATCAGAAAGACTGGGCTAGTAAGTTACCGGCTATCAAGTTTGCTATGAATTCTGCACGCTCAGAAACAACCGGATTTACCCCATTTATGCTAAACAATGGATGAACCCCAAGATCTATGATCTGGGAAACTAACTCGGAGTTCCCCGGAGTACATATCTTCGCTCAGCGAATGAAAAACGCTATTCTACAAGCTCACGATTCAATAATAGCTGCTCGAGTGAAACAGACTACTATGGCTAATCGCAGATGCAGGGACACACCATTCGCAAAAGGTGATTTAGTTTACCTGTCCACAACTAATCTCGTGCTGCCAAAAGGACATGCCCAAAAGCTGATGCCAAAGTTTATCGGTCCGTACAAAATCATTGACGACTACCGAAATAATACCTTTGTGCTAGACTTGCCACCGGAACTAAAGCAGCGAGGTATCCACCCTGCATTCCATGCCAGTTTACTCCGCATTCACGTACCAAACGACGACCGACACTTCCCAGGTAGACAACTACCACAGGTCATAGGGATAGGAAAAGTCGAAAACCTGTCAGTGAAGCGGATTAAGGATCACCATGGGAAAGGAGGTGAGTCCTTGTTCCAAGTCGAATACTCAAGTGGTGACAACGTATGGCTACCCCTGCACGAGGTGTCCCACCTCGAAGCTTTTTCTCAGTATCTCGAGGCACTCAACGTCTCTAACATTAATGACCTTCCCCGACGCACAAGCCCATCCCGAGACATACCCTTATTCGTAGTCTCTGCAGACAACAACGATGCCTGCCGCCAAGCGTTCAATATCATCAATCGCTTGGTGACAACTGACGACTGGGCTACTCCGTCAGTCCCAGCCACCTCCCACTCCTCGGCTTTCGCTAACACCCCTGCCCGAACTCGAAAAGCATATAAAAGACGAACGAGACGTGCTTGTATAACCCAACATCCCCCTCATTCAAGCATGCACTTCACTCCTCTCGAGCTGGAATGTTTCCGTGCTACCACTACAGCCATCCGTGATGGCTCCTTCGATATCAAATGAGACGTTGTACCTCCCAGTTATGTCAACTTCTGTGTACTCCACGCCGACGACCCAGACCTGTTCCTATGGTACCCATTACCTCCAGCGTTCGGTCATGCACGCACTGCCCTGATGAAGAAACCCAACCAGACTCATCGTGGGAAATGAGAATCAGGTTATCTCACCTGGGTTATATTCGACCGATTTGCAGCAGACACGGCCACTCATAAGTGTGCCCATTTGAGAAACATAAAATACCCTCATCGCACCTCAGAACGAGCTAACGCCAGCCGTGGAAACAAAGAATATCGTCGCCCTGGCCCATATAAGCCCAATGGATGCAATGGAGGGCGCAATGAAAACAGGAATGACCAGAAAGGAGCACGACCCAGGTACTTCAAGAATCGCTCTCGCGACTTCCGAAAGAGTGGGCAAAGGGCTCCCCATACCGACGGCACCCCAGCACCTGACTTTGCTGCCCTTAACGACCCTGCTAACGACCCTTTCCGAGGTTTCCACAACCTGGTCCCGAATGTAGACGACATGTTTAAAGAATTGGAGATTAACTCCTCCGTCGACGGTTCTCAGACCACCCCAGTCGCCTCTACCACAGGTCCTTCCACAGGTTGGACCCTTGTAATGATCCTTCTCGTGAACCTACTCACTTGCTTCATAGCCGTCACCTCCCCTATGAACAGTATCTCGACCGATTGATCTTCTCTACTAAAGATCAGGAGGGCGAATGTAACGAATCGTGGCTCGTAACGCCTTGGAATATACCTCACCACTTCGCCTCGGAATTTACTTAGTTTACACTCCTGTCAATGTTTCTTTCTTTCCCTTTCTTTTCTCTTTTTAGTTACTCGTTTGTCTCCCGCTGCACTCTGAACGTATATAAACCCTTAGTACTTGATGTATTCTCCTCAGTTGACCTCGAACAGAGAGACCTTGGATAGTTCTATTGCGAACCTTCTAAGCCCCAACTCTACTGAGAACTGACTACCGTGTGGCTGAAAACTTCCCTTTCCGTCACACTTTTAGCTCCCTTGCAATTCACCTATATTCCTTGTCCCCATACCTGGAAGCCCATCTTCATCAAAACATGCTGGTGTACCAAGAGTGACCCAAAATATCCACCTCACTTAGGGCTAGTCATCATAGGCAACCTTGAATGCATCTTGCATCTCACATAGGCTCTGTCTAGCTATGCCATCTAGAGTCTCATCATTATATCTTCATATCACTACTGGTGACTCTTTACTTGATATCCCCAAATCACTCAGTCTTCTGGTGCAGCATAACAGTATTACCATTGGCCTTGCCTGCAACTCTGATGGCAGTAAATTTGGCCCAATTTACATTGGGTGATCTCACAAGCCATGATGCTTTAAGAAACAGAGCCCAGAACAATGAGGCTTCTATCATCATAGCAACAAGAAAGTATGGATGACAACAGAATTCTTTAAAGAGTATGAGATCCCAATTTCCCTTTAAATAATAGACTTGGCTGACTGCTACATGACAGATGGGTCAAAAATTTTGATCTCAAAATGTGTCATGAGAAACAGCATGTGTGTCTTTTCATTTGACAATTATGCTGGGTTTGAAATCATCAACTTACCACCAGGCCTAAGCCTGACTTTTCATTCAGCTCTGAGGTATGCTGACATCCAGATTGGGGTCTTTCTGCTTGAGTCATCCTTCTACAGAGGCTCAGAAAATTGGAGATAGTCCAGCCCAGAAGTAATGATTATGCTCATGGGTGGTGAGCCTTCCTTTGTGCTTCAGGTGTGGCCATTTAGCAATTTGCAAGAATGGGCAATTCACTGAATTGCTAATTGGTTAAATGGTAGATTGCCAATTGGTTGAATGGCAGATTGGTAAACATTTGTGAATGGTCAAATTGTCAAATCAGCAAATGGATCAATACTACCAATCCACTAATATCATGAGGCAACCACATGATGAATGTCTTTGTAGAGAATATGTGATGTAACATGGTAAAAGAACATATGTACTTTGATACTCAGTGTTTTTAAATGGAACACTGCAACAACATGTACTATGTCTTTTGTACATAACATATACAATGTTATTAGTGTGTAATTAGAAAAAATAATTATATGAGAACACAAGTAATGTTCAATAAGGTGTTATTTTGGATAACATGCTTCAGACATAGTATCTCTGTTTTCTATGTTTTTTTCATGTTATTAGTCATAACATCAATCAATGCTTCCAGTGATAGCAGCGATTTCAAAGGGGTGCAGAGGTAAATAGATCATAGGTAGATGGACACTTACCTGCTTTCACGACACGGCTACCACATCTTATATCAAGCCACGAAGTGATAAAAGCGATATCTGCCATGTATAAGACTTGCATTCAATGGGGTAAAGCCATTGTCCAGAGTTTGGGGGTGGACCTCAGAGGCCATCACCAAAATTGTCAAACAACGAGATATGAATATATACGGAGGTATCCGGTGTAGACACTGATGACACTGTGGACTAAAGGTGGGTATATATGTATTAACATCTACAAAAATGCTTATTCACAGTGGAAGCCTCATCGACACCAGTGTCGAATAGATTATTGGTATCTTTTTTTAGCTTTGTTCATTGTTGCTGTTCACTCTTCCATGATATAGCACATGGCAACCACATATATTATCATCACATTACAACACAACTATACTACCTGTGGATGTGCCATTTGTGAGAGGGAACTGATGAGGTCCAAGAGGTGACTGAGGACCAGTGCTGGATGACATGAGTGCAACTGTCAGCATGTCCAACCAGGCAGGACCTGGTATATGACTGAGAAATGTCCACTCCAAGGTACTTACATTTTGGAGGCAGGGAATGGGTGGTTTGGTGTGTGCATTCGTAAGCCCTGGACTGTACTGGGCAGCACATTGTTGCTGCTTAGCGAGGATTTGCTGAAGGCCTCCATGAAGGACGGGAAGAGGGCAATAAGCTTGTGAAGAATGGAAAGAGAAAATCAAATGGCACAGCAGACAATGCCTTGGGTGTCTGTCTTGCCAGCAACGAGCCGAGGCTCTGGTGAGGGTCGTCACTGTCACCATGTCCACGATCACCTCGATGTTCTGGCCAACATACAGACTGTGAACGCACTCATAGATATCGTCAAGGTTGCTGGTACTATAGTTGACAGCAGTGTCACAGAACCAAATGGAAGTTGTCCATTGGGTGCTATATATTCAAGATCTCCAAGCACCCTAATGTGCTGCATTAGATACCACCAGCATTCAGTATGCAGGGACATACCTTCTAGTCCCTGCTCAGGTTGCAGCAAAACGAGGTGGCATGACCATCGACAATGCCAACTGTATCTTGGTCATTCCAGGCCACTGGCAATAGTACACCCCACTTCATAGGTGTGGCAAGCATGATGTGAGTGCCATCAGTAATATAAATTTACGGTTCAACTAAAGGTACGTGCCATCAACCACACTTGGATCCTCCACATGATGGTGCTCCAGAATGGCCAAGTCAGTGTGGGAGAGGTTCCTACCAGGGGTTCACATTGCAACCATAAAAACCTAGCATATATGCTGCTAAGTGTCACTGACACCTTTCTAGAGATTGTCTGTTGGCTTTCCTAGCAACTTTTTCATCAAGAACATTAGTATGAACTGTCAGAACTAAGGTCAGGCTTGTGTGGATGTCGTGCAGACGTCGTGGTAAGATGAAATGACCAAACCAGCAAATGCCAAAGTCACTTGACGAAGACAGAGGCTGGCATCTGGGAATGGGCTTTATGCGGTGAACAAGGGTAAAAACTGCTACATATTCAAATTGTTCGTCAGCTGCGAAATTGTAACTACTGAGATGGCCTTTGTCTGGGCTGGGATGGGATGAATTCAGCTGACAAGTAGAGTTTTCTGATTGCATAATGCCATTTCCAACAGAGTTCTGTACAATGCCTCGAGTCCCACGCTTAGAGCTAGAATCCAGATGTAGGCGAGGCCGAGGCAGTTGCGAGGGGATTTCTACAGCCTTAGCAAAGATGGATTTCAAGAGCGAGCTTTCGTCAGCAGCTAGGCTTCCTAGGAATGATATCCAACAAAGTAAGTGGTCCATTCTCTTGGGAATCGTCTTCCATAGCTATGGGAGACGGTTGTCCACCAAATTTGAAATCTCTTTTCAATTTGCCATCTGAAGGACAAGACCCCATTGAACTGGGTTTGCACAACATCTGGGGTGCGATGATGTCTAACAAGTCGTTGTCCGATGCAGTGGTAGTGTAGCGATCAGTGCCAGGTAGGAGTGATGGCTCAGCATTGACATTGATGGGGAAATCAGTGGAGAGAAGTTCGTGAGATTCATAGTCATCCAGGAGGCTGAATGCACTCTGTCTGGCCCTCAACAATTTGTCCTGCAAAGAGTTCTTGGGCACAGGTGGGACATCACCGTTGAAGAAATTTCCAAAGTCATACCGAAGGTCAATTTTCGCGGGCATGTGGAATGCACATTCTAATTGTTCCATGAAGCTGTGCCAATGTGATGTGCCAGACTCGTTGAGTTTGTTGATCTCTCCAGTGAAATCAAACGATTTCTTCATGTCCTCTTCAGACGAAGACATGGCTCCAGCCTCCTCAATATCCACTTGGTGGTTGTCTTCATCAATTAATGTGGCATGGAAGATGGGGACCTCAAGCACCAGGTCTTGTGATGGAGGCTTGGCACCTGGAACAGGAAGCAGTAATTCCAGAGGCAGCCTGGGCGATGGTAACGGAGGGTGGGGAGTGTTAGGATTGAAGGACATCGTATCATTGAGCTCCTGATCGGAGTTGGAAAGGATAACTTGAAGTTCGTCAGGAATATCAGAATCAGGATCACTCGCATCAAACTCCTGCTCTGCCATGGTACCAACAGAGCCGCCCATTGTTCCAGTGAGGCCGAGGTTGCATCTGGCCTCGGGAGGAATTGGCAGACCACTGGTTTGATCTTGGTCTGGGACAAGAGATGACTGCTTCCTGGCATGACCCTGTGCTTTCTTGAATACAGGAGACACCAGTGAACTACCATGCGAGTCAGACTTCAAATGTGCTGAACCGAACGTAAAGGCCGAGGGAGAGCGATCTGTCTCATTGATACCAAGGACAAATGGTGGGACAGCAGGAGATGACCGAACTGTTGCAGCAGCCCTAGGGACTTTAAACACTGCTGGTCAAAGAGCCTTGAAAATCAGCAGTGGGTCAGCTGCAGGAGCAGGAGACAAAGTACGTTTGTGTGTCATTCGAACAGTAGGTACGTCCTCCCTAGGTTGGGCCCTAATAGTCGCTGGAGAGGGCTTCAAGGGTGAGATGCTAGCATTTAGAGTTGCCTAGGGCGCGATGTTTTGTCCAATCTGCACCTGCCCCGCTGTAGGGGCCTGACCATAAGGCTGGAGAGAAGTGATAGATGCGACATTCGCATGCAGAGCCCTGACCGGACTATCCATCGTACAACGATTCTTCAAAGGTGTTGGACTGCCAGGCTGGTCGAGCAATGATGGTGAATGATTACTTCTTCGGGACAGATCCCAACTGCCCAGAGTGGCTTCCAGGTCCAGTCTATTAATAAGTTGAGCCAGATCATTCGTTGCAGCATCCAAGAGCGAGATAACAGCATTATCTGTTCATGACTTTTAATCATGATCTGCACGAGGCATCAAAACTAACACATACCGTCACCATCATCGTAGATAGCCTTAGGGCGTGAGCAACTCAGGAGTTGTTCGGACATGGGATGCAGGCGGGTCCGTTTCCCAGGGGTCTCAGTGGAAAGTGTTGCCTCGTCCAGGGAACATTCTTCAACTGCGGCTTCTTCCACAGTAACAATAGGTGGAAAGGGGCTGGGGGCAGCACCCTCCTCATCGTGTTCAGAGAGCGTTCCAGGGAAGATTGCTGCCAGCAGTTTCCTCTTCCTACTATCGGACACTTTCCTATTCGAATCCTTCTCATTCTTGGACTGCTTGCTTTTCTTGTCTTTCTCCTTTGCTGCCTTCTTGCTCTCTCGCTCCTTCCTACGGTTCTCTTTGACAGTCTCCTACCCCGCTTCATCCCAGCGAACAGAAACACAGGAACTGGATGATGCACCTGAAGTGGTTGACCTAGGTCGAAGGGAGGATGCTGTAGACATTGTTGAGCCAGATCGTCCATGAGCTAAAATGCCACCTCCCAGTATATTAGCAGAATCGACAGAGAGCCGACCCCCGATGCCATTTGAAACCTCGAAACCACTATTGACGAAGCCGTGGAACCACTTCACGATGAGGGGAGATGCATAGTCGATGGTAAACCCAATCCCAAGACACTCGCTTTCTTCTTCCCCAATGACCTGCTGTCGGTCTTGGATGCCACAGGGCTTGCACTCAGTGCACCCGCTTCGAAGCTGCTGCCTGAGTAGCGCACAGTTTCTTTTACCTTGGCCTTCTCCTTCTTTTTCTTTTTCTTCTTCGCTTCAGGTTGCTCCTTGTCCTTCTTATCAGCGTCTTCTGTGCTGGGAGGGCCCCTAAGCTGAGCCCAGCTGCCAATGCGAGCAAGTGAACAGACAGAACGCATAGCCCACATGGCAACTGAGTCCTTGCCACTCCCCAAGGTGCCAGCTCCAGGTGGTGCTAGAGTTGTAGTTGGCAGTGTGGGAACCCGAAGGTACTCTACTGGGCCCCAAGGGTACTCTGCACAGATGGGACTGCTAAGCAATATCCCTGAATTGAGTGAGTTGAAGCGCGTGCGTTTATCTGCTGGATCTATAGTTGGATCAGGAGCTAAAGGCCTGTTAGTACTTTATAGCGAAAGCACAGATCAAACATATACATTTGGCGTGCTCCTCCTTCTCTTTAGAGTCTTTCCTTCCTCGACCAATACTCCACCACTTCTGGTTCTCATCTACCTTCACTTTTAATCCCTCCTTCTCCTTTTTCCCACTCTTCTCCTTGTTCTCCTTGGGTTTTGTGACAGAAGGAATATTTGTAACTTTGCCCAGCATTCCCCATGTCATCCCATCCAAAGTAGCATGTGATTTCTTCTTCCTTACCAATAGTATATCCCCAATGTCAGGGTCTTCTGCAGGGTCGATGTAAATTTCAAACCCAACCCCATTTTGCATGGAGGCCCCTATGCGTCTTGTAATGTTGGAAAAGTCCTGTTCACGTTCCCCTTTGGATGACGATAACCCAAGAAGACAAAGTTTAGACTTCTTAGGAACAAGATGTTTGCGCAGAGGATCGCCAGTTGACTTGGGTGCGAGGGGGGCAGGCATAGGTTCTGCTGCCCATGGTGCGACAACAGGCTGATGAACCAACGTGTCCCGCATTGAGGGGTCGGTGCAGTAAGATGAATAGAGAAAACCTGAGGTTTAGTTGCTGGTGTTGTGAATGGGGACGATGAGCGAACGCGGATGGTGTCTGTTAGTAGTAGTTTGTGGCAATATTGACAATGGCATGAACTGAAATAATAAAAGTTGTTATGTGCAACAAAAAGCATTCATATGATAATTGCAATCGACACTTGTGCCCCGTCAAGTGGCTTGAGTACTTAGCCTTGGTGCCCAGGCGCCCATCGCCCACCGACCTTACCATGTTTGAGTAGTTCTATCTGTACAGCATCACAATAGTAATACATATACTTCACTGATGCATATATCCTTCGATATGTATTATATTGTGGAGTAAAGATATTATATAGTGGCTGGCGAGTGCCAGGTGTTAGCATTGATTGATAGATACATTGTCGTTGGCTCAGAGATCGACAGGACACACAGGGGTGCACGATATTGCCAGATGAAGTCGCGTCGCGCTGGTGGCACAGCCCCCCTGAATTATATTCCTTATCGAGTAGTAGTGGAGTTTGACAGTTTTGGTGATGCGAACGTGAATGAACCCTCTGCCATTGCAGGAGACTACCTTGGATCCACAATAGAAGTGGGGACCGACCTGGTACAACACGGGTATACTGCTCAACATGTCAAAATGGATAGGTTCACAGTGACAACTTCCTTTAAGTTTAATTGAGCGACCTAGACCTTTTTGATTTTGTATAGTGTCGATGGTTCATGGTAAGCTAGCATCTGTCTATAGACTTCAGTGTAAAAATTCCGACCAGCATCTTCCGACAACTTACAAGAGTTGTTCAAGCAGGGCTACACTGACTCATAGAACACATAAATCCTGGAACAGAAACACAGAACACAGCAATAATACTTCCTTGATCAGTACACCGACACCCATCGCTGAGCGTTTTTAGATGCTTGTGTCCCACTTTGGGTGACAGTAATGCCCAATCCTAAGTTTACAGGTTTCACCAGTGTCCCCTGCTCCGGTCCTGTATGGTATCATCGATTTGATAGTGATGGCCATTTGATGGGTAATTTCATTCATGTCGATCCATTTCCCCTACATAGGTGGCCAACTTTGAAAAGTACCGTAGTGCTTACTGCCAAGCGAATAGCCATATCGCAGCATGGCACTAGTATCAACTAGCCCCTTTGTCTTCAAAAACGTTTCAGGTGTCACACTGGTCCCTCAGTTCTCTTTGTGCTTTGTCCCCATCATTTGTCTTTGGTGCTTTAAGATGCTTCTTTCTGGCCTGACAAGCTCTACCATCTCGAATCTCATCGAGAGCTACAGCTACACGTCGATTTGGCCATTGCCTCTACCAGTCTGCCCAGGCTTGTAAGTCTTATAAGCTTCTGTGCAGTCTAAAGTAGAGAGTGATACTTACAGCTTACGTGCATAGTCTAATACTATGGAAGGTCTCTATGACATCACTACATATTCACCTGTGACATTAAGCGAGGAGTTCCTTTGGATGATCTCAGTTGCAGACCTGGAAGAGCTCGACGAGATACTCTGGCAACTCCACTCTGCAATCGTCTATGCTAGTCAGTGGCGCAACGACTTTGCACTGGCTGCACGCTTACCGGGAGACGTGCTACTTCTAATATTCGAGCATGCATCCCCAGATAGGGATACCCATATGCTTAGAACCCTCAGTCAGGTGTGCTGCAGGTGGTGGTCGATTATTATACAAGCTCCACTTCTTTGGTGCAAAGCTTTAAACCTTGCGGACAGAAGCACATGGTTTGCTGAGGTCCTGAGACAAACTCAAGCTGTACCTCTGGAGGTCTTCTTTGATACCACAGAGGATTACACCAGTTACACGATTCCCAACCTCACAACTGTAATGGCCAATAACCTCCAGAGATGTGCAAGCCTCCACATTGAAGGATATGGGGATGATATAGAGGAGATCCTTGGATCTGACATTACAGCTGATGAAGTGCCACTCCTGCTTCAGCTGTCAATCCACAATATCTCTTGTTTTCATGATGGCGAAGCAAACATCCTGGATTCCCTCCTTTCCATCTTAGCACCATGACTTATGTCTCTCCGTTTCGAAGGTTGTTCATTCAACTGGGACATCCTTCATACAAGACTGGCTCCCCACTCTCCATTGCTCTCTTCGCTTTGTGTTCGCAATTTTCACTTCTGATCAGCTGCCACTGTTGCGCAGCTTCTTTCAGTGCTGGAATTGCTTCTGAACTTGAAGGATCTCCGGTTGCAGAACTCCTTCATCAGCAGGGAAATGGACGGGTACACACACCCTCGCAAAGTACTTCTTACAAAGCTTACCTCACTCATTTTTGAATCGTCAACGGTAGCTGGTGCTGTCTTTCTAGTAGTGCTCAAACTCCCATCGCTTGTCAAGCTAGAGGTGGCCATCAATGTTGGACAACTCTCAACAAACATCTGCCAGTTCATGGGGGGTGTCCAGCTGGCAACTAGCAAGATGCCGCATCTTCCATCCCTTTATATCTACTATGGACACCACCTGCTTATCTTTCATTCCAACCATTTTCACCACTTTCCTAGGTTGCGGGTGACATTCAAAAATTGGGCCCTTGACAATCCCACTGGATCTGATACCTGCTTCACTGACTTTATTAGAGGCATTGCCAATGTTGTAGTGCTATGGAGAATGCAAGAATTGAAGCTATCTCTTCCGATCAGCATTGAGTGGCACCTCTCACCAGATGCTTGGACTTACTTCCTCCACCATCTTAAGACAATCTCGCACATCTCTTTTGGTGCCCATGCTCCAGTATTCCTCATATGCACACTACTGCTGGATGCCTGCCACATTTATGAAGGCATGCAAGCCCAATCGCGACTCTTACCCTCCTTGGAGCATATCACTCTGCTGTCAATCCCCAAGTTACAAGTCCTGGTTGATGTTCTAGCTGATGCAAGGAGCTGGGCGGGCATTCTGTTTGGAATCTCCACTTCCTTGCAACTGCATCCACATATGTCACAATGTATGGAGCAGGCCACCGAAGTTGTCTGCCAAATGGTACTGGATTGGTTAGCTGACCCAGTGGTGCATAGCACCCCGGGTGAATCTACCCTGTTTGTAGATGATGAAGGTACAGATAACAATGAGCTTGATGAGTTTGACGAGCTGTTGGATGAGGCAGACAGTGAGTAATCAGGCTGTACATTTTTGACTCGTCTTCATTATAATAAATTTCACAATCGTTTACTAAAGTCCCTTCGTAACTTTCATTTCAATACAGTCGTATTACAAAAATGTATTCTATACATATACACTATGCAGAGGGGATACTCGCACACCTGGAGCAGGCAGTAGGCAGTAGCAGGGCCCACATAGTAAGTTTCGTGTGCCAAGTCAAAATGCTTTTGTCCACCTGAAAGTGGAAAGGCATCACCGGGTTATGTGGTGAAGCATAGGACCTGCATCGGTGGTTCAAATAGCTACTGTGGGATTTGAAAGATTTGAAGTACCTACTAGACGTTGGTGGTTCAAGAACTCCGCTGTAGCTACTGTTGGGTTTGAAAATTTTGAAGTACCTACATCGGTGGTTCAAGAACTCCACTGTAGCTACTGTGGGGTTTGAAAAATTTGAAGTAGTGACCTACATCAGTGGATCAAAAACTCCACTGTAGCAGATAAATATATCATAGTAGAACCTGGGAGTGCAAGGCACCAGAGGCCAGAGGAACATGCAACTAGGAAAATGTCAGACCGTCAGGCAAGTGGTTCTGACAGAATAACGAGGGACCCATGAATAGATTTAGAGCTAACCTCAGTAAATGGACGGCATCCCATGGCCCATTTTTTGTGATCAAACAAGGAGAGATGGGTTGTACTGGGATCTACTGGTCCTCGAAGAGTCGAAGTCAGCATTTACACCTCAGTCAATCGGTTACCATCACCTCTGGTAGTTGAAACGACAGGACATAGACATCGCATCTGTATGGGCCCCATGTTGTCTGGGGTTGCAGGAGATGGCCAACTGGCAGAGCATGTAAACTGCATGTAATTGACAGTGCCGGATTTGGCATTCTGGCTGGCTTAACAACCACATTCAAGTTTGGCCGCATGTGGCAGTTACCACAAGATCTTTGGAGGCAACACATTTAGAATGGGGTGCTTCAACTTTCCCTAATGCTCCTGCAGGTGTAGTTTCTCCCGGCAAGATAAGCGATGCACCCACCCTTTTCTCTGTTGGGTTTGTTTTGACAGCTCTTTGAACCTGTGTTTTGACTTGACCTTGTTGGTGTTGACAACGAAGGATTGGCAACGCTAGGGTGTTCAGGGCTCAGGAGGGATTTTCAAGATGCTGGCACTGTTCGAGGTAGCTGGCGAGCCTCATGCCCACCTGGCGAGTCTCTGCGAACGACTCAGTTCGCTTATCTGAAAGCAACAGAAGACTTGTTTCTCTTTTGCATCCATCAGTGCATCAGCAGCCATCTTCCACAGCGTTGACACGACTCAGTTTGCACTCGAGGTCAGTCTGGCCTGCTTCCCATGGCCCCAACGATCTATAGGGAAGCCACACTCTAGTTACATTCATCACTGCAGGTTATCCCAGGAAGGACGACACCATCCCAGCAATACAGGCTGGAAGAGCTGATATTATCGAAGTTGGCATCTCATTTCAGATCCTATCACAGACAGTCTTGCTATTCAAGAAACTAATCTTGTGAGTACATCTGCTCTATACCTCCTTCATAGTCTAAGGGGAATACATTGGGTTGCTCTGCAGAATGGAGTCAACTATGCAATAATTCTCAGGCAAGTCAAAAAGCCTTCAAGCAAGGGTCTCACTGTCCCGGTGCCTCTGATGGGCGAGTCTAGTGTGTGACACCAAGAGGCTGTTCCTGCTCGTTAGCTTGTGTGGGTTACTACGACCCTATCCTTGTGTACAGAGAAGACGGAGCTGTGCTGGATGCTCGCAAGGTTGGTGTTAATGGGTACACTATGGTGGACCTCCTGCCCAAGGAAGCTTCAGGATTTCGCAAGAAATGCATGAACGGTGGGTGAGCACTTGCCATCTACTCTTTGGGCCACAGAAAACTCATCGACGGGTCTATACCCTGTCTTATGTCCCTTTCGTGGTCCATCGACATCCCCGCACAGGCTTCCTTGACCTCCATCACGAACTCCTTCTACCTTACCTCACACGTAAGTTGTCCCTTTATATAACATAGATTTTATTGCGATACACACACCCCTCATATCAGGTGGGAACTACTGGGTCGTCCATTAATGGAACCATCAACAGTGAACTTCCTGATATCATCGCTCGTATCCACAAATACATCTCCGTGCCCTTTGCTGTGGGCTTTGGATTCGATACACATCCTCACTTCAACATTGTTGTCAAGGCCAAAGCTGATGGCGTCGCCTTCAGGAGTTGCATAGTCTCCCTCATCAAAGAAGCGCAGGCCAATCAGGTTCCGCAGATAGTCGAAAACTTTTGCAGAGGACCTCAAAGGATTGTCATCTTCCTACCCTACTGCTGGAGTTCAAAGTGCGCAATATCGTTACCCTGTCATTGCCAGAATATCTCGACCGATTGGAATGACAGTTCTTCCACCGTGCCCTGGCCAGCCTGCCAGCCAGTACATACCAGAAGCATTTTTCAACTGCTTCATTCAGTTGGAGGAGGCTCACAACATGAAGTAGAATGACCTGACGTTCTGGGCCGAGTTTGAAACCCACCATGGTTACACAAATCACCCATTCCAAGTTGTACTTTGCAAAGAGGCTGGCTTGTGGTTAAGCCGTGCAGCTTTTGGCATTGGAAGGGTCCTTCACCGCCTCTTTGCCCTCGCGTTGGATATTTCCAAATCGTTACTTCGATGACAAGGTATGCAGACATCCCCACTTATACATTTGTGGTCCTCACCCAAGACCCTCAGCTCAAGCATTACTTGATGATGCGGGGACTCTGTTATCCTCAAATAGGTCCAAAAGGCGATGGTATCATCGGAATCAGTGCCCACTAAGAGCTAGCGCCTCCAAGTTTATAAGTGCCAAGTGTTTTACCATCCTATGGCAAGAACCTGGTATTCAGGTTCTCCAAAACCGATGGTATTTAGCATCAGTGGCCTACTTTCTCGATGGACGAGTGAGTCACCATTTCGACCATACATGCCAACTCCTGTCTCACTTATTTCCTCTGGAAGACAACATACTTGGGTCGACAGGTGCATAGGGCGAACAACAGGAGCAATGTCTGCTGTCACTCCATCCCGATGTTCGTGGTCCAGCATCCTTGTCACCTTCAAATGTCTTCCAGGCAGCCAATCACTGGTGGTCCAATTAATATAATTCTCACGTGGTCCGCACTGCCCAAACCTTTTTGATGGATTGGATGTTCATTTCATTGGGAATAGTGCTTCATGCAGCCGAGGCTGCCAGCCTACATCACCCATCGTCAAGGTTCAATTCATTGTTCATCAGATGTGTCATTGCAATACTTATACTGATGTGAGTCATAGGTACTCCCGTGAGTGAGTGTCGAGATGTCTCTAGCAGAAGCTGTGACCTCAGTGAGTAGAACTTTTGATAGTATGGCATCGTCTCCTTCTATGTCCCCCTTTTTACCTACCCGGACTCATTGATTGAAGGGCAATATAGGACATGCATCAACACATGAGGAACGGGTTGTGCTAGCTCAGCAGATAAGGGGTACCCGCATGAATGTCAGGTTTTTTTTATGGTGGGTTCCTCACTCGATACCATTCATTTTCCAACATGCCATCTACAGTTAAGAATCATGGTTTATCTGAAGAGACAATCGATAAGGCCCTTTCAGCAATGAAAACTTAGCTTTCTCTCCCAGTCAAAATGAAGATGAAGGTGGGATCCACCATCATCACATCACACTGATCTTTGCCTCATTTGGATTGTGTTTTAGCATAGGCAAGGTGCACATTTCAGAGGATATGAGCTACTTCTGGATTCCAATATCGACCTGACCAATAGAGGTGATCTGTACGAAGGTTTCGTGTCGGGTGGGAAGAACTGGTACCACAAGAAGACGATGCCCAGAAAGCAAATGACAAGCCTACAACTACCGAAAACCTATGGCCCTCTGAACCTGCTGGGTTCTGTGAAGCCTTCATCAATTATCAGTGCGTTTCATAATGGGATACTGTTTAAATACATCTCATTCCTTCCATGATCAAGCTGTGTTACTTTTAGTGTTGGAAAGTTCCTCCACCACCTCTTTGCCCTCGCATTGGATCTCTCTGAAATGTACTCCGATGACAAGGTAGGCTGTTCATGGTTATGACCCCATGGTTTTTATCCAGAGTCTTCAGCTCAAGTGTTCTCCAATCTTGCATGGACCGTATCATCCCTCTCAGACGATCAGATCATCGGAATTGGTGCCTATGCAGAGTGAGTGTTCTTGCAACCTATATCATCCATCATGCTTTGATTAGCTTCTACACAGTTTCAAGGTGGGGTTTCCCACTAAGGCATTCAGCTTTGCACTTACAGGACTGAAATAACACCCAGTGTTTTACCATCTTATGACAAGAACCTGGCATCTAGGCCCTTTGGATCTTAAACTCGAAGAAGCAATGGATAAATGCCACGCCAATTCCTGGGATGCTGGTCATTGAGTACGTGTCAGATCTAATAGGATCTACATAAATGATGCAATCGATTGCACTTAGTATCGGCCACCTGCACTCGTGATGGACAAGTAAGCTCCCATTCCGAACATCCTGATGATTCCAGCCTCATGTGTTCCCTATGCAAGACGGCATATTCAGATCGACCATGCATAGAGCCGTCAACAGGTGTGGTGTCCATCGTTACTCTATCTCATTGTTCATTGGTACAGATCCTCATGCCGAGGTTGAGGGTGTGTAGACCTTCGATTCTTGCTGCAAGACCCAGAATGCAGCTCACATATCTCCTACAGCCCTTGCCAAGTTGCATATCCCCTGACAGACCGTCCAAGTACGAGATCATCAGTTTGGGGAAGTACGTCCAACAGCGCCTGCAGGATATGTACCAAAAGAGTATTGGCACCTTTTCGAGACCCAGTGTTCTGAGAAAGCCATACAGGAGGTGTCATGTCCATGTTTTTTTTTCCTGTTTCTTTCGCAAAATGCGGTTGCGAAAATGGATGTTTTCTCTACTGTAGAGCGAAACTGACAGAAGTACTACTGTTGTATCTTCTCCCCCACCACTGTTTCTCTCGAAGAATGTGGAGGACTAAATCAGCTTTCTTCTATACTACCACCAACACCTCTCTCTTGCCGTCAGTGCTGCCATATCTGGAAAGATACCAAGCGTGTCTTTACTGGGAGTGCTGCCTCTCCCACCTCCACACATTCATTCCTATTCTTTCCATTTCTCCCTCTGCTGGATGGAGTTACAGGCCCAGCCATAATTTTATGTTGATACATGTGTGGGACAACTCTTTGCTTTGACCTGGTCTTTTTTGACAATAGAGGGTGCATGCAGAATGAGCAGTCCATCCTCGTCACAAAGAACGTTTCTGGTGAACAGCTCGAATATGAACTTGGCCTTCGCACTGCAGACCACCCATCTCTACCCTGTGTGGCACACCATTGAAGTATATCTCGTGCACATTCAATCGGTCCCATGTCTTCGTGTTCATACATCTGATGCGATCCACATCCACAGTCTCCTTACAAAACACGTTGCTAGCGATCAGAATCCACTACTCTCACATGCACTTCCCATCAGTCTTGTTCACTTGATTGTACCAAAGACCTGCCTTGATCACCAAGACCGAGTACATTAATTGCCTAACAAACGATGTCAAAGATTCATGCGAGTCAAATTACTTATGTCTTGCAGTGTCTTTGCTCCGCTTGTGTAGTATGATCCAGGCATCGTGATACATCCAAACTACATAACTCTAAATCTATATCCTTATGAACATGAAACATCCAGTAAATTAAAGTCTGCACAAACTGTGTATCTAATTCGTTGCAAGGAGCTAGCTAGGTGTTGCTGGAGGCACTGGGGTCCTCCGAGGTTTGGCCACTTTTGCTGACGTAGTAGCTGCTTCAGGCAACTCACCAGCAGGCTTTGCAAGGCGTTGCAACCATTGCAATCTCAACGGATGGCAAAAAAGTTGTACCTCTGCTCCTGCTGCATTCTCAAGTGTGGACAGCAGCAGACATGGTCTGAGGTGCATGGGCAAAGTCTCTCTGGGAAATTGGTGTCCAGAGCCCTTTACTTTCGCCATCAGAGGCTGGATTGTGACTGTTCATCATCAATTGAAGATGATATACTTGTCCCACAGTCAGAAGAGCATCAGGAGCGGTCTTGCAATGGAAATTCAGGTATCGAATTTTGCATGGCAGAGTGCTCTTATGTTCTGATGGGACGATCCATCGCTCTACAGGTGTCGTTGAGTTATCATCTATTCTCTTCAGTGAAAAGGAAGTCTGCGAAAAATCACATGGAGGCATCTGAAAGCTTGTCTCAGGAAACTGCCGCTTTGGAGGCTGCTACCCATGATATCAACCATATTGCGAAACTAATCAACAACTGAATTTTGTCATTCACTGCCAGTGGGCCTTTGTGCTTTTCGGTATCTCCTCACAGGGAGTCTCTGGAGTATGACATCCACCAATCCACCATTCCCACTGAATCTAATGCAGGACCACTTCCCTTGAATTGGAAATCTGTGGTCAATCAGGCCATTCTACACCATGAGGATCAGCTCCATAAGTCTCTTACCGCTCTTCGCAAGATGCAGGTCCCTGATGCACTATCGGAGTGCCACAAGGAACTCGTTTGTCACATTTGTAAGGAGCTTCAGAGAATAAATGTCATAAAGATAATGGAATGGAACCGCCAAGTTCAATTAGCTAGGAGTGGGAGAGGTCTGTTTGGATCACAAAGTAACGTCATGAATACTGGTGGGATCCATACCTCGAGTGAGCTTACCCATTTAACTTACTTCTTTTGTTGTTTGTCATTTGTTGTAGAGCCATACTTCAGGCCTATTGGAGAGCACATGCACCCCGCAGTAGTGGTGGCAATGTTCCTGGTCTTGGTGCTCTCGCTTCTTTGTGGTATTTCCTGCAAGCAGGCCACATTTGTCCTCATCACACTCAAGTTCATCATTTCCTGGACCTCCCAAAGCTATTCCACCCCCGACCAAGCACCTGATCTCAACATGTTCCCCAGAGATTACCGAACCCTCCTACGACACTTTGATCTTGACCCCCACCTTCGCTCATACATTTGCTGCCCCTCCTGCTTCGCATTATATCCAGATTCTTCCGAAGTGCCTGATAAGTGCAGTAATTGCAAGGCCCGAGACGAGTCGCCTTGTGGGTCAGCCTTGTTTAGAACAAAGGACATTAGAGGGCAAGAATTCCAACGGCCCATATGGACATACCTTCACCAAGGGATGAAAGACTGGGTTGCCTGCTTACTGTCAAGACCAAATATTGAATGACTGATAGAAGAAACAAATAGCAATAGTCTTTCTTCCCCACACGATGAAATCAGGGACATTCATGAAGCCCGAGTTTTGCAGTCGCTCGTTGGACCAGATGGAAGACTGTTTATGAGCTGCACAAATGGTGCCCTCTGGCTCGTTTTTTCTCTCGGTGTGGATGGGTTCAACGCTTTCAGTAAGAAGGCTGGAGGTGGTCCTGCTTCTGTGACAGCTATTTATATGGCATGCTTGTCACTACCTATCGAGGAATGCTTCAAGTGGGAGAACATATATCTTGTTGGGGTCATTCCTGGTCCTCACAAACCATCGGAAGATGAAATTAACCACCTCCTTTGACCCCTTGTGGATGACCTCCTGGAGTTCTGGAATCCTGGGATTCATCTGTCCCAGACTGAGAATCATCCATCTGGCTGTCATGTCCAGGCAGTACTTATCCCTCTTGTCTCTGACATCCTTGGTGCATGTCAAACAGGCGGATTTGCAGCTCATAGTGCAACCCTATTTTGCTCTCTGTGCTATCTCCCTGCAGATGAGATCGAAAATTTTGATCTAGAGACGTGGCCTCTCAGGACTGGCGAAGACCACCAGTCTCCATGCCAATGTGTGGAAGGATGCCCAGACGATCACCGAAAGGCAGGGAATTACTAAGAAATATGGGGTTTCGCTTTAGTGAACTTCTTCGCTTACCTTACTGGGACCCTGTGCAATTTACTGTTGTCGACGGCGTGCATGCGTTCTTTCTCCGTGTCATCCTGGAACATATTCGACAAATCTGGGGTGTTAATGTTGATGCCATCAGTGGTGATGGACATTATGCCCCTGGCTTTCAGCCCCCCGACCACCCATCGAATGACACTTTAATTGATGCCCTGGAGCACCTACAGGCAGCTAACGGATCGTCATCGAGTAGTGCTGCTGAACAGAAACTCACCTTATTGGGGCAGCAAGTTCTTTGGTATCTATGTGAGCTGTTTGATCTGAGGCGTGCTGGGTCTCCTATTATGCTATCGTGCACACTCCTAGCTTGGGTATTTGATTATCCTTGTTCTTGGTTGTCTGTTACTCACTGTCTCAGTATCGAGATTCTGGGGCTGCAAGGCGTGGAGTAGATAATACTCTGAAGGCTCTTAGGGATTTGAGGGACGAAAGTGAAATGTCTGAGTCATTGGATACCCCTTCAGATGCAGTAGGCTTTGACTAACTCCACCCAATTACATATTGACCCATGTTATTTAGGCCACTGTTTCTAGAAATACATCGCTCCTAACTGACACCAGTGGTAGCACCAATGTAGCTTCTCTGGCTGGCTCAGCCACATCTATGGGTACTAATGGCCCAACTGTCATGTGCATTGTGGGGAAGGGGGACCGTTGCAACAGGAATGGTCCACCAAGTACTGAGGAGCTCGAGTACGCTAGGAAGCGACTACAGTCTGCAAAATCGACTCATGCCTTAGGAAATAATATTCGATCAGCGACCCTATTTGCATTGTGCAAAGAGCTGCAGATATGTGTTGATTGTGATAAGCCAGGAAAACTACTCAATAAGTCTATGTTGTTGACCACCTTGGGTCAGTGGGTAAGTGTACAGCCACTGTGAGGAATTGGGGCTGGACTGACTGCCATCTTTAGCATACTGCAAACATTGAGTCAAATCCCCACTGGACGAAGCCTCTCCCAGCCACCACTGATTGTGCCCAAAACAAGTCAAAGCGACATGCACACAAGTCTGTTGTTCTTGGGGACCAGATTTTGTGCGAGGTTTGGGACGATCAACAGAAATTGATTCTTCTGACCTTTATCTCTCTGGCCCCAGCAAATTTCGGCTTAGCAAACCGCTCCCTTAGTGCTGACCAGTGGCGTTCCATAGGAACTATTCATCTCGTCATCACACTCATCCAGCTTTGGGGATTCGATACAGGCCAGAAAGGAAAAATGCTTGTGAACTATATTCACCTTGTTACTGCAATTCATTGGGCAAATATGCACACCACTTCGAAGTCCGCTGCTGAGGAGTACATGTTTCACATGCTGGAATACCTCCATGGGCTGGTGCACTTATACAAGGAAGCTAAAGTCCAACCGACTCACCATCTAGCACTTCACATTGGTGACCTGCTCTTGGCATTCGGTCCCGTGCACAGTTGGAGGACATGGGCCTTTGAGCGCTATAACTACATGCTTCAGAACGTTAAAACTAATAACAAGTTTGGTATGTATGAACTCAGCAGCTGATGATGGCACCTACTTATACTATCCTAGGTGAACTGGAGCTCACATTCATGAATGATGCATGCAGGGCTGCGAACCTCACCGCTTACATGTTCAGTGGCAGAGTGCAAGCATTCAAGGACCCATTGCCTGCATTTCTGCAGGCATTTTACTCTGACATTTGGGGAACATGCATTAATGATATCCTGTCATTTGGGTCATCATCGAAGACCCATGTCTACACATGGCATCCCTTAGCGAGGGGCCGGCAAGCAGGACAAGATAAAGATCACACAGTTCTTGCTATGCATTACATTCAAATGCAGAATACGGCAGGTGAGATGCATTTCTTCCTTGCTTGGCACAACCACATTAACCTACCTAGATATCATTTTCTGCACAAAGGTGCAGTGGGCAGGCATGTGTTACCAGGCGAACTTATGCTCTCCCAGTGATGCTAATATCATCATACAGAGTAGTAGGAATTCCACTCATAATGATGGATGTGAACCAGCACACATCCTAGCTCTCTTTTGTGATCAAAGGCAACTAGATCACAGCAGCAACAATTGGCACCCTTTTGCTATCATCGAGCATCATATGCCACTGAAATCTGGTCACTGCCAATATGATCCATACTGCAGATTTGGATTTGCAGCGGTAGGAGGGCTATACTATGACAAATTTTATCCTGCTGAAGTGGTTGCAGTGGATGATATTATCACACAGTTCGCAAGAACTCATTTCAGTTGCTTCAGTGATCGGTTGCCAGTGGAGGTGGTTCATGTGCTTCCAATCTTTAAGGTATTTTAATTTCAGATCAGTGTGTTCTCGATCCATGCTTAGAATGTCTAATTCCATTACCTAGGATATTCATTTTGAAGATGTTTTCGATATGGAAGCCCTGACTAACTACTATGGTGAAGAGGAAGGAAAAATACAGGAAGATGTGCTGCTGTAGTCATTAGTGCAATAATGTAATGACATCTGCACATCTGCTGCGACTTGTGTTTGGTTCTGTGTGAAGCTCAGGACTTCATCATCGTTCTCATTTGTTCTGTCATGCTCTCGCCATACGCTGCACATGACGAAAATGGTTTTTAAGTGGCACCAACGGCAGTTTGGTCCTTCACAGGGATTTTTTTAGCTTCTCGAAGCACCCTAATCAATACAAGTGGGAGCCAAGAAAAGATCCAGCAAGTGGTGAGCACATTCGATGATAGGCAGCTAGTCTTCTTGCTGACTAGCACTGCTTATGTGTGCAATGAAAGCCTGCCATCCAACTGCTCGACTACTTACACACATTCATCCAGCAGTCATCTACAGTGATCTTCGCCACTGACGCAACCAAGAAAGTATGACTGCGGAAAGCGTATTGCCCATTTCCAAGCCGGATGCAATGCAACAGGTTGAATGTATGGACCAGATGCTACTGACATTAAATTTCCTTATCACAACCTCCATAGGTATCAATGCTTCCTTGGACTCCTATTGATGGAATGTGAGACCACTACCTATCTTCTTTGCCCCTGTAAATGCCACCGGCTAGTTCAGTTCAGATGACCCTGCTGATCCACACAGGATGACTCTCGTCCTGGGAAATGGCTTGGCAACTGCGGTGTGATCGAAACCAGGAAGACAAACATCTGCACTGGACTCGACATCCTGGAGGGACTCCTACATGGTATTAAACCAGTCTTTTCTTCTCTGCATATGAATTGACTTCAGCTTGTAGCATGAGCGACTTGTTGCTCACGATTTATTGTCTCCCCATGAATCACTTCCCCGTGGAATGCTCCTCAATCGGGTGAAGCATTATTGCTACTTCAACATGGGTGAGGATCCAACAGCATCTAGAGCACATGGCATGATGCTGACATCTGCGAGTGGCTCATTATCCATGGGTGTATTGACAGAATGATGGCCCCCACACAAGAGACACGACGAGCTAGTGGACCTCATCAAGTCATCGATCCCAAGGCATGCTTATCTCGGATTTCCATCTATACTGACCTTGAATCGTCTTCGCAGATCCAGATATGCTGACTCGTTGGCAAAGAGTACTTCATCTCTCGTGTGACCTGATGCTCAACTGTGTGCATACCTATGTGAGCAGATGAAACGATTATTAGTTGAGTTCGGCTATCTGCACAAGCCAGCAATATTTTCGCCCAGATTTGAAGAGGACAATGACCTACCTACCAACAATGGTATGTCTTAGCCCACCCAAGTCACCTCAGCTACACAGAATTTTTTCTGGTATGGCTCCCTACTGTTTTACAGTTGGTTTTTACTTAGCACAAAAAATAGAGCCAGTACATCTAAGTCCTGCTATTCCTCAATCAATGAGCAGACATGTCAGAGGCTGAAAGCGGAGCAAGCCAAAGGCCCCCCACTTGGCTGAAAGGCTATGAATGACCGATGGGTGGCACCAGCAAGAACCTGAAGCATAGTGGTGAAGAGAGGAAGCAGACTGGAGAAAAGATGAAGTGTAAGGGCGAGCAACGATCTCTGACATTGGGTGAGGGCTGAGTCCCCAATCACTGTTGGTTTATGATAAAACCTTCTTGTCAGTACAGGAACAAGGGGACCTGTCTTGATTTGTAAAGCTGATACGAACTTTGGACACGTGCTGATCTCCACACGGAAAGGTGACCCTCTGGAACGAATTCGCTCCAGTGAGCTTGGGTGGCACATCGAAACCTTTAACACCAATGCGTGTCGTAGATCTCAATCATCTATTTTCTTATGGATGTGACCAGCACCCAATGTAATAAATTAATGGGCCTGTTAGGTCGTAGTTCCCGCTCGTTGGATACAGGCTCAGCTATATACACAGCTACTCTATGGATGACACTTCCTGTTCTTCACATGATACATCGCCATTGTCTTTCTGGTTACCCAGCTAGGCTCCCCGCTCCCAGCTATTGAAAGATAGTAACCCGTGATGTAGGGATGTGACTGACCTTCCTGAACTGGCATCCAACCGGATTCTCCCCACATCCAAGCTTGACATCCATGGTTGTGAGAGTGTATGAATAAATCACCATCCTGCAATGTGTGGCTATAACAGTTGGGAGAGGACGATGGAGTCCCCATGGGCTCTGAATCTGCACTGGAGAACCACAAGATACAATCATCATGGCTATGGATCGCCTTCTGATGCTTGCAAAATTCCTTCGCAGCACATACGCGCATCGAGTTAGAGGGATGGTCATGTGGTAGGTGTTTTACTTTAGATGTAGCAGGTACAAAACCGGTCGCAGGGGCAGGTAGTGGCAGTGGTGTGCCAGGTAAAACATGTCCTGGGTTTGGCTCAGGGTTGAGACTGTCCACACCGAGTGAGACCTCAGTGCCCAAATAAAAATAACAAATATTTGAACTTACATTTTGCTTCATGGCATGGTAGGATAAACCTCGACAGGGAGTGCTCTAATGACTGAGTTACTCGTATGCATCTTGCTAGCATCTGTCCTAGCAGACCAGTCAATAAGTTACACGAACACTTGAGTTAGACTGGGAAGAGGCATACAGTGGCACACCTATCATCACAACAGATGTGTTACACAACGGATTTGTATCGTGTTCCTCGCCCCTGACATCACTATTTTTCTCCTGTATCAGATGATGACATACATTAAGGAGATTGGAGTGCAGGCTTAGTTTACCTTTCTCGAGCATCTTGAACAAGGCGTCTGAACATTTGGTGGCATACTGGGACATTCTGCAGCCGTAAGTTGGTTGGGATTGTCATAAATTAGGATAGAAGAAGACTCACATCACGTTCCAACTCCAAGCCACCTGGTGGAGGTGAAAAAACTCTATATGACTGGATGGGTAGGCTCTATCATTGGGTCTGAAATATCCCTGGGAGAAAAGCTAGGAAGAATGTTTGCGTGGCTAGCAGCGAAGTTCGACAACCCATAAAGACAAAGGCTTCTGCTATTGCAAGTCTGCCATGCCCAAGCATTACCGAAAACTCACATGTGCCACCCAGTGGTGCATTAGGTTCTAAAATTCCAGGCATTGGAGGATCGCGGTAAGCACCTCTTCACTCCCAAGCTTCACGGTAGCATTCTCTCATTTGTTCAGATGTAAGCTATCTACATCTTTAGCGACCCTCTATTCTAGTGGGAATGTGCGATATCAATGCATATAGTGGTAGTGGTAGGCTAACTGTCTAGCCTCACCTGCACAAAGGCTTCTTTCTGTGCAATGAACAAAGGTGAGCCTTCTTTGTGCTTCCAGTCGCTGATTTAAATAGACCCTCTCCCTGCTCATGCCTGCACCCTCACTCTACTTCCCTCCATCTCTGTACAATGCCTCCCATGACCCGTGGTATGGCTTGCAAAGGTGTCAGGCATTATGCGCCATACAACCTGCGCTCTCGTGGTCCCAACCAAACATTGTTAGACCTTTCATCTCCACTGTCTACTCTGAGGACTCCGGTTCGTCTGCATAATGCTGTGGGTGCTCATGGCATTGTTCCCACTCCTCACGTTCATGCGGCAGAAGGCAACCCCCTGGCAAGTGCAGTGAGGACATAACACGTACCCTTTGAAATGCCTGGTGACCACCATTTACAGAATGATTTTATCTATCCCGACATTGGAAAGGCCATACAAGATGGTGTACCTCTGGTACTCTGCATATATCATGTGTCTTTTTGCCTTCCATACTGAACCCTGACGTAGGTGACAGTGGGTTTCACAGTCAAGACTAGATTCATTCAAGATTGCTTGGAACTGGTGAAGGTCGTAGAAGAAGAGCAAAAGAAAATGTGAGCATTTTTGTGCATCACCATGATCCCTGGGCCTACTGACATTCCTGATAGTCTTTGGGCTCTGGAGGCTGATGAGATTATCTCGCAGGAGAGACTGGTATGTATTTTCATTTTAGCCATTGTAATCTATGGTCATGCTCTTGTATATACAGGAAATGTTTGGACGATGCGCTATCGACTACGTCGACAAATGCATGGAGATAGCTGTGGAAGCGCTGGCTAACGAGATAGAGAAGTATGGATTTTCAATAATTGACAAGGATTAACCACTCATACTTTTTGGCAGCTTGTTACCCGCTGATGCAGGCAGGGCGCTGACCCCCAGGACTTGACCTGCAGGTCGAGCCCATTACTACCATATGTTAGAGGATTTCGTTACAAATTTTCCTAGCTAATAGCTAGTAACTACTGATACCCACAACAATATGCTCCAATTATTTTGATTTACCTTCATACACCGTGTCTGCCCATGTCGTCCACACTATGTACTTGTTTTGTCTATATTGATGCCTGATCTAAGCAGGCGCTGCATGTCAATATCATTCGTTCTCCAGCCTGCATAACTTCTCAAGTCCTCCTATTCACCTGCCAACGCATTGTGGTCTTCAGCTTGTGGATTACGGAAGCACTAGATGATAAAGTTTTGGAGTGGTTAGTGAGGAGAATCTGGTGAGACCATTGTCCACCAGCCAGCAACAATTTCTACAATAAACAAGTTCAACTTTGATGCTCCCCTGACCTTGGTATTATGGCACCAGGAGTTCCTCCGCGTCGTCAAGCTGTTCTAGGTAATACGCATTCCATACCTCTTCACTTCTCTGGGCATGGGCAAGTGGCAGTCAAGTAATCATGGTTCAGGGTTGCATTTCGTTATCAAGGAATGTGCTAGCCAAACGAGCAGCCCTCCAGGCATCAGAAGTCAAGACGGTGCTGATGACCATGGGCCCATGATACAAGACTACATCTCCAGTAGGCCCAGTTTTGATGGTGGAATGCTCGCATCGTTCTTGGTATGTGCACACTTTGATCTTATATTATGTCATGCCAACTCCTCCCATGGGTTTCTTCATCCAGACTACCGTGCTTATCGCCAGACATGGTGAGGACGGAAACAACATGGGCTTGGGGTGATATAGTGTGCCCAGTGTGGGGAATGAATTCCATCGCACCCTCTATGAATGGATCAGGTGCAGTGCGCACCTGGAGAACAGAGTAACGACTGGTAGATCATCGCATCATGGCAAGACGAGCTGCATGCATCGAGCCTGTGAACTGCCCCTGTATATGGTACCAATACTGGCTTCAGACATGTCTGGCACTACCCCGACCTGACTTGTGTACCTTCAAAACATACTCTTTCATTTGGTCTCAGCAACCCTGATACATTCACAGAATGCTTCTGACTTGTTGGTGAGCTGGATGACTCGTTCCTTTTTCTGTAATATAACTAACAATGGTCACAGGGACAGGACACGGCAAAGCCCTCCCTCAGATTGGAGAATGAGTATGTGTTGGCATTTTAGCAAGGCCCACCACCTTACAACGAATGCTTACAAGATCATCTCTGACATTGTGTTTTGCCATGAACCTTGTGTATTCTGAACGAGGTATGTATCAGCAGACAGCGGTGTGTCACTAACATTTCCCTCTTTAGTGATTCTGTACAACATTGTTCACCTGAAAGAACAGATTTGGAATGGACCTACGACTTATCCAGGAACAGGACATGTCCAAGATACCGGAAGCAGCATATTGACTTGTGGTGCAACAGGTGTTTCCATGCATTTCTCAAAGATGGTTGGATTCGAAAACAGCATTTGGAGGTCAGAGAATCAGTTCTATTCTCGACTCATTTCATTTGAGACATGACGGTGCATTCACAATTTCACTCTTTTCAGTCATCAGTTGAGTTAGTTTTGGATGGTGGCGAGCTATTCTAAGGTAGCTTTCTTCCTGGGGTCCTGTGGGTTGATGTGCCTGGGGTTGCAAAGGAAGCTTGGCAAAGAATGTGCCTGCCTTATGCAGGACCATCGACATCTTGAAATCGGAAACAATGGAAGGTGTGTCTTGCATCGTCGCGCAGTGTGCAGTGACTCATGGGTTAGTCTTCTCTTACACGAAGTCAGACTGCAGCACCGAAAACTCAGGTATGACTCTCTCAAGGAGGATGCTATCGAAATAGGTGGGTACTACGTTCTCGTAGGCTCTATCTCGACGTGGCTTACAGTATGGCTTTGTGCCACTGACAATGGCTTAACCCTCTTTCCAGGCTTAATGTCGCCAATCTGGGCATCCAAGTAGCATGGCCCATCATACTCGATCCCAACCGTCATTACTGAATGACGAGTCTGTTTCTAATCTCATGGCTCACATTCATGTTGGAGGGGTCACCTCCAAGTCCCAGCCTCTGATGTTCCCTCGGCAGTTCACTTTCAACTCGCACTCTTTGTCTCTTCCCCGAGGCCCCACACCACGTGGACAGCTCACGTACATCCATGTTCAGCTGACATCTGACAAAGTCGTCCCCCCTCTGCTGTATTGACTGTGATTTTATTCGAACTTTCGAACCTGAGAGCACCTTTGACCCAGATGCCCAAGGGCCAAAGTATGCCATATGATTCTCAGAGAGGTTATCCTTACACACCTGCCCTTTGGTGGCAGGATCTGAACTTGGCAGATAGTCAGGTACACACACATAACTCCGCCGCAAAGATAATTCCGACTGAGGGACAACTCCAACACAAGTGCAGCCCTAACATCAATACTGTGTCTATAATCAAGGTACCGTGGGTTTGTATCATATCGGAGCACTGATAATATGAACTTCTTTGAAGCAGGTCAGAATGTGTTCTACCTCGTTTGGCAGATCTCTGGATGCCAGTGCGTTGCCAAGTTGCATGCTCATGAACTGCGGATCCTTTGTGCTCTCCAGTTCATTTATTACTTCGTTGCAGGTGCATCTCTTAAGGGATGTCAGTACTTTCATTTGCATGAACGGGTTCATTACAGGTATTGCAATAGCGCAGCGCAGGCGCTCGTCCCAATACCGCCAGGGACGACGACCTCACTGACTCAAACAGCTCGAAGTGGCGCTGAAAACTGTTAGTCTCCAAATGACATGTCCACTTACTGCTGATCGCTTTGGAGATGTTGATGCTACAGTTCTGTGTAATGTCAATTACTCTCATTCTCGTAGCAGAGTCTCTCGGCGTTGTGACAACGCTACTACTAGCATGACTCCTACATCTTGTAATCTGACTGGATTTGAGGCTTGATTCCTCACACAAACCTGACCATTATGTAGTGGATCCACCACAAATTGCTACTGGCGGCACATAGGAATAACTCCAGCATAGGGACTTGGACAATTCTGACTGACACAAGTGCAACTCTGAGATGAGCGCAACTCCAACATAAGTGCAACCCCAACATAAGTGCAACCCCGACATAAGCGCAACACTACTTAGGATAGATGTCAAAGAGGCTGGATCAAAAGTATGGATGGACGATGGTGAGTGGTTGGTAGGCTCGTCCTCTGTTCATGGCCTTCCTGTTTCACACCTAACCACCTGCTTCTCTCATCAGGATTCATGCAAGACCAGAGAGCCGATCCTTCATATCAAGCTTTGGAGATGAGCAGATATTGTCCTTGTAGCATCCTGTTCAGCCAATATGCTGGCCAAGATTGCAGGTGGCCTCTGTGATAATCTTATCATGCGTCATCCTGGTCATTGTGGGACCCACAATGCAATCTGATGTCACTGACCAACTTCCCTATTACGTGCTTTGGCGCCGACAACACCTACATACAAATTCCCAGCCATGAACACCCTCGTGTACAAGCATCCTCTCACTGCCAAACATATTCTTTCTGAATGAATGCTTTTGACCCAGCCAGGCAGGTACCCCATGGGAGCACCGAGTCCCTTGCTAAAACATAAACTGATGGAGTTGAATGGCACACACAGCTCCGACATAGCGATATTTGTCATTGCAGTGGCATGCCACAATTGTGCACCATCAAGATGCACCAGAATATTGTTTTCGTGCACAAATTTGGAATATCCACGATATTGCTCTGAGGAAAGATCAACCCATCCAGGGTGTTCTCCAGGCATGTCAGATGCGTTGGGGCACTTTGGCTGCCAGTGAGATATGTAGGTAACTGTGACTGACGTTCTTTCTCTCCTTTTTACCCTGTAAAATGTCTGTTGATGATGACCAATCATTCATGTCCATAATCGACCAGGTCAAGGTCGACGTCGTGTTACCCATGCATGACTCGGATAATGCCAGGCAGTTAGGGGCAGTCTCGAGGTGTTTTGTGAGTGAGTCATCTCTGTTCATCAGTGTCTCTGCTGATCCCGAGGTGCTGCGCAGCGGATACAATTACAGGCATGTATTCCTTGGTTACTGTGTGCAAAATCAGTAATAAACATCTCAAGTTCCTACCAAGGAAATGTATGAGTATGCCACCAGGGCATCAATTGGCGACGCTGTCCTGGCATGACCCATCAATGCAGGCCCCAGAGATGCACACCCCTCAGTTGACCAGAAAGGAGGCTGCCCTCGTTGCAAGTGGATCGATGATAAATCAGCTTGTGGTCTGCACTCATCTATGCCAGCCACCATTTTCCATTGTCTGTGATGGGCGATCCCATATTAATAAGTTGGGTAGGTCTCTGCATACCCGTGCATTTGACTTTCCACTCATAGGTATGAATCCAGTGGAGCTGCACTGCATACTGGCGCACAACTCATCCCTTTGGCACTGTCGTGTGTGACATCGTCCAATATAATGTCATTGGACCCATAGAAAAAGAACCTGGCATGTGCTAACACAGGTATGTACGATCAACCATGGTGACTCCCTCTCACTCTTGTTGCAAAGGACTCGGAGCTGTGACTGAATGGCGAGATATTGTCAAGATCACTTGGCATGGTACTGACTCGATTATGCTCAACCTGGTGAACGTGTGCATAGAACATCATGTGTCGCAACATCTGTCTGCTCAACACCATCTGTTGACCCAGGTCTGTTACAACCAATGGTTAGGATTTTTTTTTGTCTGTACTAGTGTGGCAAATTGTGCCATTTGTCCATTGGACATATCTGGCAATGGCCCATTCTCCACTTGGACCAATTACCCATTCTCCAATTGGACCAATCACTCATTTCCTATTGGGCAATCAGCCATTCCACCATTGACAGAATTGGTTGTTTGGAAAAATGAGGGTAGAAATATAAAATTTTCTGCATAATGTTTTGACTTGGGTAACATCCTATGTTCTGAAGGTAGAAACCTTTAAATGTATTTTTTGAAATCATGGTTAGATCACCTGACAAAACAGTGAGAATATTTTTTCAATGATTTACCCTTTAATCATAAAGGTAAATATTTTGCATGTTTCTATGAAGAGCATTGAAAGTGACACTATTACATTTCCAGTTCCAGAACATTAGATCAGATCACATTATCCATTCAGGACCAATGTTTTATTCAAGAACATGTCATGAAAATAGTATCTGCTTAATTTAATGATTTTACTATGTTCAGACCTCAACCATTAGATAATGCCCCCAGTGTGGAGGTACCATTCAACACTTTCCTTCAAGGTATGATCTGCAGCAGTTTGTAATGCATAGACAAACCTTCAACACCGGACTCCCATGTATTGTAATGCTACTGAGAGGTTCTCTGGACTGATACTGGAAGGCATAGAGCAGGGATGGACATGGACAGGAAAACTGTCCATGGGGGGCAGGCTTTTATTCAATATCCACATTCCCATGTTCTACTTCCATTGTCCCTGACTTTTGCTGTTGATCAGTAACTATTGTATTTTTCACAGCAAAATATGTGAAATGCTAAATTGCCTTTGTTTGTTATCTAACTCCCAGATATCATCATCCTTAAATTGTTATGATATGTCCAGATGAGTGTTCCCCCCTACTTCCCCATTGAAGTGTAATTTGCAACTATTGATACATGTCCGCTACTGCATAGAGGAACCTTCCAACATAGCTGTGACAAGGAGATAATGTCATTAGGTCTTGCATTATTATGAAATATAGATATCAGATGACCACAGGCAAGATATTGGATGACTGCAGACAAGGCCCCAAGCTTGCCTGTGGTCATCTGATATCCAACAGTGTGCTGGAGGGGTAGGGTGTTAGGTGACTCAATGACTGGGGGAGGCTGGGATCCAGGGAGGGTATATGTTGGCTGGAGGAGGTTGGGGGTGTGTTGTGTGCATGGGAGAGGGGGAGGGAGTGCATTGCATGTGTGGGGGAGGAGGAGGGGGTGGGTTAGGTGGGTGGGGGAGGGGGAGGGAGTACCCTACCCCTCCAGCACACCATTGCAGTGTTCCATGCACAGTAAGTATTAGCTAAATCACTAAGTACTAAATCTATCTAGGGCTGCTTCTGGGGTCCACCCCCAGAGCACAAAACTGATTTTTGAGTTTTCCACAGACTTTTGAAAACCACTGTAACACAGTATACCAATGATATGCATTGCTGAACTGCTGCTGAAGGTTATCCTGCTTGCATGGTAAGCATCTCTTACAGTGACTCCAAAAACCATTTCCATGTTAGCCTGATTTTCAGTGCAAGCACTGCACTGCCAGACACATGGAGAATCACACCAACCTTTGGTGGAGTGATAAATAGTACATAGTCTTGGCTGCAATTTGGCTCCTGGGTCATGTGATTTCATTCACACAGTCCAGAGATATGGCCATTTTAAAACAGCATGTCCATGGAAAGGGTTTTTTCACTTTTCAATTTACAAGGGTATTTGGATATTATCAGTACTTGGTATATCCACCTTTTGCTCTAAGCACTGCCTCAACCCTTCTAGGCATGCTTTCAATTAGTTTCTGACACTCCTCCACTGAAATCCCCTCCCACTCTACCTGAACTCTCTCCCATAGCTCATGAATCCCATTAGGGGGGGTTTCATACCCTGCAAGCCTTCTTTTCAGGCAACCCCAGAGATGTTCAATGGGATTGAGGTCAGGAGACTGTGCAGGCCATACCATGGTCCCAAACTCCTGCTCTTCTAGCCAATCTCTAACCTTTTTGCAAGTATGCTTGGGATCATTGTCTTGCTGACAGATTGTATCAGATGGATTGAGACCATAATGCTCCAATGTTTGTTGAAGCTCATCCTTCAAAATCTGAAGGTAAAGGTCCCCTGTCATGATCATGCAACTCCTGGCTATCACATTTTGCTAATTGACTTTACTTCTGGTAGATAGCCTTCTCCCGGTATGTGTGTCACTGATCTCCAGACTCTAGCACACTGCCCTTCCTTTGTTCAGTATATAGTTTCCTAGGTTTCACTTAGCATAGCTTCCCCATTCCGTAGTACCTGTTTCAGCCACTGGTGGTCTGGTCTTCGACCACCCGGTCAGTAGTTCAGTTGCTCTGTACATAGCTTTAGTACTACAGGTTACCAATACCACCAGTACACCAGCATTAGTACTTCCAGTACTTAGGTATATAAGCCACGTACTTACTTCTGTAGATACTCAGCGATAATATTGACTAGAGCTTCCAAGCTTCCCATACCTCCTTGACTATACCCCTTGCTTAGTTACTCGGCATACCCAGAACCTATCCAAGGGCCCAGTTCACAAGCTGAGGCCAATATGGGTGTTGTGCCAACTTCATAGGTCCTGGAACTCATGATTCCCTTACCAGAACTATGCCAGTACTCATTTTCCCAGTCTGGACCTAGCCCTCGGAAACCAGTTTTGACATCCCCATCCATCCTACCATCAATCTTTGTAGCATAGCCAATACCATCCCAAGTCATACACCCCCACATCATCAAGGAACCCCCTCCAAACTTGAGAGTTCCTTGTACCAGCCTATCATTAAGTCCCTCCCCAGCCTTTTTCCAAGCCCACTTGTGTCCATCTGACCCTAGGTGATTAATCCTGGTCTCATCAGACCATACAACCCTCTTCCAGTCCTCAATAGTCCAGTCCTTGTGGGTATAAGCAAAATCCAAGTGAGCCTTGTGATGTCTGGCTGAGAGAATTGGATGTTTGGTCTTGACTACAGACTTCATACCAGATTTTTTCAAGTGATGATGAACAGTATTAGCAGAGAGAGGCTGGTTGATGATATTTCCAAGGGCTTTGGTGACTTGAACTGCATTTTCAGCCTTGCCAGAGGTAATAAGATGTTGAGCATGGCAAATATTGGCAGGGGAAAGCTTAGAAGGATGGCCTCCAAGGGCCTTAGGAAGGCTAGAACACCTCTTAGAATGAAGTTTGGATACAGTAGAGGGGCTGACACCAATTTGCTTGGCAATAGCTTCACCAGAATGGCCAGAGTCAAGCAAAGAGAGAATGGTGCTTTGTTGAGTAAGAGAGAGGGGTCTGACCATAATGGTGGTTGGGAACAAAGAGGGATTTGAACTTTTTTAAACTCAGACATATTGTTTACACATGTATCTTTGTTTGTATCACCAAACAATAGCAATTATTGAATGTTTTGAACAAGATCTTAGTTACCAATTCAAAAGTGAAAAAACCCTTTCCATGGACATGCTGTTTTAAAATGGCCATATCTCTGGACTGTGTGAATGAAATCACATGATCCAGGAGCCAAATTGCAGCCAAGACTATGTACTATTTATGACTCCACCAAGGTTTGGTGTGATTCTCCATGTGTCTGGCAGTGCACTGCTTGCACTGAAAATCAGGCTAACATGGAAAGGGTTTTTGGAGTCACTGTACACTGCTAGGGATGGATACATGATTGTGTACAAATAAACCACTAGGACATCTCTGTGCCCAAACTAGACACAGAAATGTCTAGGAAATTACAGGTGGAAAATGAATGGTACAGGAACACACATGGGGCAACAAATAATAAAGTGGGACTCTCATCAATGCAACATACCTTTGACTGTAGCTGGTACCCTTGAGCATCAAGAAAGCTCTCAAGTGCTTCACACCAGGCAGTTGTGTTAGGTGTCAACCACACAAAGAGTGTCCTCATAAACTCCAATACATGAAGGTCAACTGCAAGAGTGGGGGTGACAGGGGAACATGCAAACAAACCACCCTCCATGAGGTGAACAGGAGCTGGGGTGCATGCACAGTAGCTTATCTTAATCTCCTCCAGACCTGGTATGCATCAGCATGATATGCATGAGCACAATGGTAGGGTCACATATGATTAAAGAACAGACAACAAATTGTAAGTGGATGTACTACACAGGTTAGACACTGAGTTGGATGGTCAACTTGGGAGTCAACTACTACATGAAGGCTTTCTGATGCCTGATGGTATTGCAAATAGGGATTGAGGAGTGCAGGGATGACATCTTGTGACCACCACCACCATTGGATTTCTTGCTTCTGCAAGGCACTTTTACCTGAAGGGGTGACAACCTCATTGTTGAATTGAAACTCATTCCCATAATCAAAAATGTCAGGCTTGCTAGCAGGTGGGTGGTGATGGTGATGTGGCATAGCACTTGGATCCTGAGCAAGATGTTGGCGACCTGGAAGGATGAAGACAGGTGGGGGTGCAGGGAGGTAGAGTCCTTTCATATGAGGTGGGTGGCAGTGTCAAGCTAATGGAGGTGGAACAAACATTGGTCAAGGCCCCTAGCCACATGTGGGTAGGTGCAATTTCTTTTAGAAAAAATGAGACATACCAGAAGATGAGGTTCCACTTGAATACCTGATGATGATGAGGGGACACTTGAGGGTGTGTTATGCAGCCGACTAGTTGCAGCAGAGACTGAATCATTAAGGCACTGCATGGAAGATAAAGTGATCTGGAATATGTCTCACAGGTCAAGTCCACATACTGGAGCACCAGGAATATGCATTGATGCCTGATTATGTGATAAGGATGAGGCAGCATTCACTGCTACATCAGGTAGCTGAACCAGTGCAGTAGAGAGACCCTGCAGTGAAGACAAGTAAGTTAGTTTGAAAAATACTTGGCAGACAAATACAACACACTGAAGGGCCAGGAATGCGAACCAATGGTACTAGATGAGTCTGGAAAGAGCGAAACAAGTCTAGATGAATTGAAATATGCAGGGGAGGGAGGGTTGCCATCCAAGGAAATCAAATGCTGTTTGAACATAAAAATGACATGCCAGAGAAAAAATGTTGTACACCTCCATATTGTCCTGACCTTCCAACTTGACAGGGGACTGCAAACATGCAGGAGCTCCAGGCCACACAGACAACAACTGGCAAAACTTGCTGATGTATGGCAGTGAGGTTGGCATGTCAGTAGCACATAAGCCTAAGTCATGCAAGTGGCATGGTCAAGACTCCAACCACATCACAAGACCAGATTCACCAGGGAAGATGCTATAGAGAAGAGTCTGGCAGGTTATCTGCTCTTCGTTGGATGTAGTCCAATGATCAGGGGCAAGGGCCTGATCGAGCACATAAAGTTCATAGTGGAAATTGAGTTCATACAGTTCCCACAAAAGGGACTGCATGAATGAGAGGGGAGGATCTGAAAGAGATGAAACTGAAACCTACAGTGACTCAAAAAACCCTTTCAATGTTTTGCTGTTTTGTATTGATGGTGATGCCAAAAATCAGGGAAATTCTGAGAACTCTTGACAATATTCATACAGATAGCCCTAGGCCATGGCTTCAAAAGGGTACCCCACCCAAGTTGTTCAGCTTTGTTTTTGTTGAGATATTGCATGTTTAATCAGGACAACTCATTGAAAGGGTTTTTTTTGCTGATGAAATGGCAGCATATTCATGGCAATTGGACAGCATAATTTATGGTTTGGGGCCTGAATTTTTGGTGGTCATGCATGGTAGTGATTACATAATATATCACATAATCAATTTGATGGTTTGTCAGCATGTAAACAAGGCCAACCATTGAACTTGAGTCATGGATCCTCTATCCTGTACCATCACTCAATCAGGACTATTCTCTCAGGGAAATGTCAGCAAATTATGGTGTTAATGGCATTATCATGAGTAGGATGTATTCCCAGCACCACTGGTCTCTTAAAATAGTTGCTGAAATTCATTCCTGTACCATTTCTGCTACCAATGCCTGAGGGTCCTGACAGTAATCAGTATTGGGACAGGTGAAAATGTCATGGAAGTCATTCTGGCAGTTCAGGACATGAAGAATGAACTAATCCCCTCTCAACTGGTGCATTCCTATGCAAGAAAAGCTGGTATCAAGGTTGGGGAAGTAAAATCCTTCTTTACTTTCCAAGGGTTCTGGGTGGAATAGCCTATTGGGCTACCAGGGTGCAAATCTTTTCCCTTCCATCTGTCCTTAGGTGTTTCCACTGGTCACCTATGACCAAATAATCCTTTCCTGGTCATCCATAGTTCAGCACAGGGCATAGTCTGGCTGACCCTCCTTGGCTCCTGCTGTGCAGAGGAGGGCATTGCCTCACCCCACCCTTGATGCCACCTTTCCTTGTGTAGAAATGTACCAGTTGAGAGGAGATTAGTTCATTCTTCATGTCCTGAACTGCCAGAATGACTTCCATGACATTTTCACCTGTCCCAATACTGATTACTGTCAGGACCCTCAGGCATTGGTAGCAGAAATGGTACAGGAATGAATTTCAGCAACTATTTTAAGAGACCAGTGGTGCTGGGAATACATCCTACTCATGATAATGCCATTAACACCATAATTTGCTGACATTTCCCTGAGAGAATAGTCCTGATTGAGTGATGGTACAGGATAGAGGATCCATGACTCAAGTTCAATGGTTGGCCTTGTTTACATGCTGACAAACCATCAAATTGATTATGTGATATATTATGTAATCACTACCATGCATGACCACCAAAAATTCAGGCCCCAAACCATAAATTATGCTGTCCAATTGCCATGAATATGCTGCCATTTCATCAGCAAAAAAAACCCTTTCAATGAGTTGTCCTGATTAAACATGCAATATCTCAACAAAAACAAAGCTGAACAACTTGGGTGGGGTACCCTTTTGAAGCCATGACCTCGGGCTATCTGTATGAATATTTTCAAGATTTCTCAGAATTTCCCTGATTTTTGGCATCACCATTAATACAAAACAGCAAAACATTGAAAGGGTTTTTTGAGTCACTGTACATAACATATGAGTACAAAGAGAGGAGCCAAAACTGAGGTAATACTCCCCTGTATTCCCTGCCACATAATTTCCTGTGGTGCCCCTGTTAAACCCTGAGCTGAGTTGATGATAGCTTCCCCAAAAATATTCTGCAGGGCCAATTTCATTGATGTGGTCTTTGTTGAGGGGAGGCAATCGGTGTCAATGGTATTGAGGAAATCCCTCCACATCTGGGGGGATGGGAACTTTGATGGCAGGCAAATATTGACCTGACTAATCCAAAGTGGACAAGCAGATAGCCAGTTGAGGAGGTAAGTCTTCTTTTTCTCCAGCATAGACACATTCACAAAGAGCATTGGCTTCTGGAAGTGATAGCCAGGGTCCACAACACCGGACTTAATTCTCTGCAAGTTCATGTCAGCTTCCTGCCAGGCTGTCACAAAAAGGCTGTGCAGCTTTGGAACATCTGGAAGGTTGGGTTCCTCCCATTTTGACTGCCCAGCTCCAGATGGCAATACTAAAGAATGGTCAAAAACATGAGATGAGAAATGAGACAACCACATACCTCGAGAGGGGCCTGCAGAGATTCTTTCCCTTGTAGTCTTGGACAGCTTTCTACTGGGTTGCCTCCCACTACTGGAAGAGGGATGTGATGAGGAAGGATATGTGACAGGCAGGGGCTCAGGGGCATAAGCAAGAGTACCCTCATAACCACTGCATGTATGATAGTGACAGAGGACATTGCTTGGCCCACACCAAATGGAAGGGAAGGGCTTGGCCACACCATTTTCCATGTACATGGCCCTGATGATCTCATCAGGGTATGAGAGTCATACTGAATGCACTATGTTCATAGTTGCAGAGATGTATGCTTCACTATGAACAAGCCAAACAGGTACCCCTGCAAAGTACAATGCCTCGCATACTTCCATGCTCTTAGTAAAACAACCTATCCAGTTGTCATTTACATGCAGAGGGCATGAGGGAGGAGTTTTAAGAAGTGGGTGGACAAATTCAATGTAGTCAAGCAGGGCATGGATGTCAAGTAGCTTGCACTGAAGCTGCACAACGAAAATGACAAGGTCCCAGAAAAGAAGGGGATGGTGACAGAGGTGCCTAACTTCATGATCAGCCAAATGCATGAGGACACACAGCACATCTTGACCAATGGGTTGATCTTGCAGAGTGTGGTGGCAGCTGCACAAATTCTGAAGGGCCACCTCAAAAGCTGTGACCTTCATGGCAGGGAGCATGCCTACTGCGAACTGGGAGCCAGCTGGAACTGTGAAGTCATCAAGAGTTGGATGGTACCATGCAGTACTGAGAGTGGGGATGGAACCCTTTCAAGGAATGCAAGCAGAATATTCATATCATCTTTCATGCATCTGAGGCCATTGAAAACAATCTACTACTCCAAAATGACCATCAGCACTGTGAGTCAAGGTGTGGATCAGTGGCAGAACCAGCTGAAAATCCAACACACACAGACAAAAGAAAGAGTAGTGGTTTGCCTCAGCAGAATCTAGATTGAAGGGAGTGGTGGAAGTGGAGTTCTGCTCTCAGATGGTGAGTGCAGGGGAGGGTTTTGAGGTAGGCCTGTTGAGATACAAACACCAGGACCAGAGAAGTGATGGGAGATGAAGAAGATGGGATCCAGTGAGCCTACAGAAGCTGCAGATGCAATGATGAAGAACTGATACAGCTACTGATGAATAATGCAGTGGATAGACTCTTCAGGTAAGCCTCAACCACTGGAAAGCTTCAGAAAATGAATAGGATGGATAGGAAGGCTTCAGATGATGGTGAGACTAGACAAAGATAATCTCGAGTTAAGGGTCTCTGGGTCTCTGTTTTGTGTCTAAGTACAGGGGAACCTATATACTTGTTGTTGGCACAGCTAGAGGTAATCAAGGGACAATGCTTAGTAAGCTATTGGTAAGGGATTGGTAAGTGATCAGTGATGACTGTAAGCAATTGCTAATGTCCTTTATAAGCATGACAAAGAGATCAGTAAGCAAAGAACTGAAAGTGGACATAGTGGTACAGTATGAGTCAAAGAATGAGTCATGGTGAGTCAGAAACTAAAAATAGTGAAAGGAGCGAACTGGTCACATGCTAGGGGTTGCACTGCATGTCAAGGGGAGTCACTGTTCGATGCAAAGAAGGGAACAAGGCTGTGATGACCTAGAAGGGATGGAGGCTCTGCACGTCCAAACATGGGATAATTACAATTTCTGCCACTGCCACCAACCATTGGGGGTCTGTTAGGTGTCAGGGCCATAGGATTTCGCACTTCCCCCTTTTTTCTCTCCTCAACCAAGTGTTTTCCTCCCATTAGCTAGGCTTCTGAAGGAGGTGGGGAGGACAGAGAGACATCTTCTCCTACTAGGGCAGGGACATTTGCTGCAATCCTGTCCTGTATGCAATCTGGGAGTGTAGAATACAGTAGGGAGTACTGCAGCTGTCACAATTTTGAAAGAAGAAGAGACAAGGTTGGCAGGAAGATGGTGCAGGAGGAGGGGAGGAAGAATCCATAGGCTTCTTCAACTGGGACAACAGAAACAACCACATAAGACCTTTCAAGCCTTATCACAGACTTGAGACAACCAAAGAATGTCCTCCTAGATGTCATGCTGACAAGGAGAACTTGCTCTCCTAGATGGACTGGCCAGGAAGGAGCAGATGAGGAAGGGATGTGCCAGGAAGCTTCTGAACAGAAGCTAGTGGGAATGCCTGCAAGATATGCATAGCCATTCTCCTTGGCAAAAGATCTGAGTGATGAGATTGTTGTCAAGGCAGCCATTTTTGATGTAATAGGTGAAATGGGCATTCATTAGCAGAAATGCTGTGGAAAATTGTGGGGTGCGAGGATCATTTCCAAACTTGGCAGGTAGGATGGCGTGAGAATGAGGTACATTTGGGCATGGGAATGATGTCGATATTCAAAAAACTGGAATGCCATAACATGCTAGTGATACTGAGAATGGGCCCGCAGGTATGTTGTTCAATTCAGCTAACCTTTAGTGACAGATCTCTAATTTGTATGCTCGTTCAAATAGGCAGCACTGCTGATGAACCAAGTGATAGTGATTGGTCTGATACTGAGAGGCACTGACTCAAATGCAGACAGACCACAAGAGAGATACTTGCTGGCAATTATGATATTGATGCTCACCCATCCACTCCTCTTGAATTTCCTATGTCTTCAGAGGAAACTATGGATACTGAAGATGCGGATCAACATAGGAGGTCTAAAAAATCTAATTGCATCCTAACTATGGCCAGCAAAGACTTGGACCTGCCTCAAGAGGATGTACTTGGTATGCAGAGTAAACTGCAGGCTCACAAGTGCAGTAGACTGCCCTTAGCAGCCATCAAGAAGGCTCAAGCACTCAGGATGTGCACTGCTCAGGAGGCCCAAGCAATTGCAGATGAATATGGCAAAACCATGGTGTCCATCATGGCTGCTGCTGGGCTAATGACAAAGGCAACCCAGGCAGAGTCAGTTTGGAACATGCATCAGGCTTGGTATGCAGCTACTGACCCCAAACTGTCTGATGGTGCGTAACCTCATGTTTTTGAAGGTGTGTCCTTCTAGATCCTGACCCAGTTATAGAAGACATGAAGGACTACCACTGTTGCCAAATGAAGCACTATGAGAGTCACAAGGACAATGAGGAATTTCCTGACCTATGGGCAGAAATTCACAAGTTCTGGAGCGAGAGCATCAGTGGTAGTAATGATATGAGTTCAAAGGGAATTGTAGGCCAGTTAATGACCTGTAGAGACTCATTCACACAAGCAGTATGTCATCCCCCTTTGTCATTTGTTTCTTACCTACCTCTGGCTGCAGGTGCAAACCTGGTGCAATGTGGAAAATATTCACATAATTGGATGTGTCATCTACAGTGGAAATGATGAAGCCATGTGCCAAGCTCAAGGTATCTTTGCTGGCTCTTTGCTGTGCATGCAACTTGCAAGTGAGAGGCAGATGGACATTGCAAGACTGTTGGATTATCTTACCACCATTATCAAGTAAGTATGAATACTGCAGGTGGGGTACATGCTGATAATGTCTTCTAGGTATAAAGTGCTTGACTTGAGTGTAAATGTCCCCCTACCTGCTTTTTCCATCCTATCAGGCATATCATATGACCATGTTCTTGCTTTAAAACCCCTTGAATCCACATGGGATAGGAATCAGCGAGTCTTACCTTTGGTAATCTTGCACAAACTCCATAAGCCTATTCTAGTTTTTCTAGTTAGTCTTTCACCCAAAGCTGTTGCAGATAAAGTTGAGATCACACATAGACAAAAGAATGTTCCATGGAAGACCTTACTAGATTTACTTTTTACTCACAAGCATACAATCATTGACTGGCTGGCTGGTGTTCCTGCTGTTAATCAACACTTCAACATTAAACACCTCACTGCCAATGAGCTTCGCACTCTTACTGTCCAATTCCTTAAAGAACAGATGGGCAAGGATTATGAGATGGAGACTATGGTTGATGATGAAGATGGCCCCAGTGATTTTGTTGTCCCAGTACCTGCATCATCATATCACCTCAAGCCATGGACTGCTGGTGAGTTGTATTGATTGTGCATGGCTGTACTGGCTAGCTAAAATGAAGTATTCAGATCAGCTTGCACTGGTGCATGGGATGAACCAAAAAGCTTTTGATATTCCACTGGTGATCAATACTTTTGGTCGACCCCTTCGCCTTCTTTCAGATTTGCAGGCATTCCTCAATGTGGTCCCCAGAGGTATGCACCATGAGGATACAGATGAGGAAAGAGCATCCACCCCAACTCCCATTCCTTCCTCACCTCAGGCTGGAATGTCACTGCAGCCAGCAGCATGAGGGTGCACACCATTATGGGTTTGCCATACTGGTCATTTGGCTCTGGCATCTCATAACTCACCACTCCCTCCCTCCTCACCACCTGATGACTCCCTGCAGTCCTCTCCTCGATGCATACATTGTCCCTCTTCAGTAGCCCACCATTCACAACATACTACTAGTCGCAGTTGCTCACCAGCCCCATACTCTCGCCACCATGACTGTTGTCAGTCAAAAAAGCACCATCAGGAGTACCATGAAGATGTAGGTGAGGATAATGGACAGCTGCCAGAGGGAAGGACCCACCACAGGTATGCCATTTCTTGGTCATTTTATGTTGTAACTAACACAATGCAGTGTAGTGGAGTATGTCTATCACAGCCCCCCTCGTAAGAGATGTCAACGCTACACCTCTGATGAAGAGAACCATTCCCGCAGGCACTATGCCCACTACTGAGGTGCATTGTATATATTCTGACATCCCACATCATAACTGACTTCATTCATGGGCACAGTGCTTCTTGGCAACACCCCCCTATGTTTTTCCTCCCTCTCATTCCTCCAGTGACATTTTATTTTGAATCCACATTACTATCTGTCACCTACTTAAGGATTGGTACTGACTCAACTCATACTCTCCTTTGTACCAAGTGTCTCCACAGCTTGTGAGACATGATACCCAGGTTCCTCAACCACCCTTCTTTCTTCCCATATGGACTTTACTACTCCTGTTTGACAGTCCATCTAAGCATAGCATTTTAGCTAGGATGTTGGTAGTACCATAGTTCTACCCAACATATATGAAGTACTTGCCTTAAAGATGTGGTGACCACTGTCACTCCCCACTGTTGTGAGAATTTTTCAAGCAGGGGTCCAGGCCTTATGCTGCTGTTACATAGATTATGTCTTTCCAACACAGCCATCCCTTGGAGTGTGATGGTGTTTGAAGACAGATTAAGAGGACAGTGAACAACTACACTATTTGTAGTCAAAAAGGTGAACAGTACCACAGTTCTATTAATGAACTACACTACATTGTGGAAGTCAAAAAATGTGAACCACTATATTTTCTGAGTGAACAAAATACTTTGGAGGTCAAAAAAATGCAGACAAGTACACATTTTCCTAATGAACACCACTACATTTTTGATAGTCACAAAAGTGGACACTACTATGGTCTCCAGCCCCACATGGGGAATTGCCAATCTGACATGGAGATTCTCCAAGGCCCACTGGAGAATCTCCAATCCTCTTCAGAGAATCACTAACTAGGCATGCCTCCTGAAGAATATCCATGTCCTCCTAGGGGGTCTCCAAGGTGACATAGAGAATCTCCATGCCCTCATAGGGAATCTCCAATATGACATGGGGAAGCTCCAATGTAACATGGAGAACCTCCCTGGCCTCCTGGTAATCTCCAATATAACATGGGGAATCTCCAATGTGATGTGGAGAGTCTCCATGCCCTCCTTGGGAATCTCTGGCCTAATGTGGAGAATCTCCATATCCTTCTGGGGGATCTCAATGGCTTCCTTGGGGAATCTCCAATGTAATGCAGAGAATTTCCATGGCATCCTGGGAATCTCCAATATGACATGGGGAATCTCCATGCACTCCTGGGGAATCTCCAGCTTGATGAGGAAGCCATGGATATTCTCTAACCCTCCATACAAAATCTCTAATTTTACACAGAGGGTACCCATGTCCTCCTTGGGGGATACCAAATCTTGACTGCAGTAGTGATGGTCAGAAGTGAGACAGCTTTGGCAATAACTTGGGTTCAGACAGTCCAATTGGTGTGGTTCCTTTTGCACTGAGCTCTCCCATGTGAGAATCACCTCCCAACATTTTGAGTCCACTGACCCCATGGTTATTGTTCAGGGCCCCATTCTCCCCCCTGCCTCATCACCATACAATACCATATGAAATATATTCTGCATTTCACCTTACCCCTCACTTTTCAAAAACCCTGTTCTACTCAAACAGGCTTTTTGACCAGTATATGTTACAATGTGACCATCATGCTGGTTGTGGAGATATTGGAATTTTTGTGGATAGAGACACTGGGAGACAAATCTGTGAATATCTTGGGAATGGGATGTGCCTTTTCTCATAGTTCTTTCTTCTCCATGCTCTCTGCATCATCCTTGCCTGTGTCCCAAAGTTTTGTGTCTTTGTGCTACAGTGTTTCCCCCCAGTTCATGTCCAGCACATTTCCCCTGCATTTTGTGGCCAGGCCTTTCACTTTCAGTGGTCACTGTACTACTTGTCAAGGACTCTTTGTCAGTGTATCTTATGATGCTGCTGTCATTCTGCTTGTGGAGATATTCAATTTGTGTGGATAGAGGCTCTGGGAGACAGAATTGCAAATATCTTGGGATGGGGTGTGCTTTTTCTCATAGTTTCTTTTTCTCTATGCTCCCTGCATCATCTGCATCTGTATCCCTGGGTTTATGCCAATGCACTGAGCAGTTGTGCATTGGCACACTTCTCCCCACCCCCCTATTTGTGTCCAGTGCATTTCCCCCTGTTTCATGGTCATTCCTCTTGCATTTGTAGGTCACTATACTACTCATCAAGAGCTCTTGACTGATGTATCTTCTGGTGCCACTGTCATGTTGACTGTGGCAATATCCATGTCTTGATATGCAGGGGCTATTCTGGACTGTTTTGCATGTTTCTTGGGAACAGATGGGCTGATCCATGTAGTTCCTTTTTCACTGTGTTCACCCTCATGTCCCCTGGTGTCACTCACAGTTTCATGCCAATCACCCCAGCTGTTGCCCTTTGGCAGTCTCCTCTTCCTCTTCTCTCCACCCCCTGCTGTTCCCCAGTGGACCTCAACTGAAGACAGTTATCTAAATGATGGGGAGAAGTAGGGAATTGTTTTTCCCAACTAGGTAATTTTTATTTTTATTCATGTTTTGAACTTGCTTTTCCAGTAAGTATATATTTGTTATTTTAGTGCAAGGCTTTATTGCTTAGTCATCATTTTAGTACCCTGCATGAGGTAGTGAAGGTAATGCCCTTCCTTGTAGTCAGACAGTCCCAAAATGTCATTCCATTACCCCTGTCCAGGGTATAGGAGCCCCTTTGGCCTAACTCCCCCTTCAGATCTCTCCAATTCTCCCCCCAGCCTCATATTCTCTTTTCTTACAAAAGAGCTTGGGCATAACCAATCCCATCCATCATCTCATCTCCTGCCATCATTTGCTGCTGCCTGCAGCTATTTTCCATTGCCAAAACTTGCATTTCATCCTCCCCAGGTCATTTTGCTTAGTTCTCAAGTAACATATCAGCTGTTTTCAGTCTTCCTTGCTTGTTTGTGTTGCACACTGGTGCCCACTGCTGTTTTTTTTTCTTTTTGTGTATCATGGATGTTATGATTAAGAAGTTGTGGTGCCACCTCTGATATTGGCCATTGTTCTTGGGAAAGCCTCAGGAGCTATCTGGTACCTGGGTGATGTGCTTAAATGTTGTGGGGCCCACAGAATACTTGTAGACCAGATGCCATATCTTGTGTTATATCAACACAATATCATGGATGTGATGGAGTTTCACAACAGCTATCATGGAGGCTACTTGTATGGAAAATGGCCATTATAATTGGCAGTATAGCATGGAGAATCCTCAACCCTTCCTGGAGAATCTCCAACACTACATGGAGAATCCCCAACACTGCCTGGAGAATCCCCAACATGGCTTGGAGAATCCCCAACACTACCTGGAGAATCCCCAACACAGCATGGAGAATCTCCAATGCCACCTGGAGAATTTCCAACACCACCTGGGGAATCCCCAACACCACATGGAGAATCTCCCATGCCACCTGGAGAATCTCCAACACCACCTGGAGAATCCCCAACATGGCTTGGAGAATCCCCAACACTACCTGGAGAATCTCCAACACCACATGGAGAATCCACAACACTGCCTGGAGAATCCCCAATATGACTTGGAGAATCTCCAACACTACCTGGAGAATCCCCAACACTACCTGGAGAATCTCCAACATCACCTGGAGAATCCCCAATATGACTTGGAGAATCTCCAACACCACCTGGAGAATCCCCAACACTGCCTGGAGAATCTCCAACACTGCCTGGAGAATCCCCAACACTGCCTGGAGAATCCCCAATATGACTTGGAGAATCTCCAACTCCACCTGGAGAATCCCCAACACAGCATGGAGAATCTCCAATGCCACCTGGAGAATCTCCAAGACTGCCTGGAGAATCCCCAACACAGCCAGGAGAATCCCCAACATGGCTTGTAGAATCTCCAACACTGCCTGGAGAATCACCAATGCTACCTGGAGAGAATCACCAAAACTACCTGGATCTGCCCCAGTTGCAACTAGTGTTCTCCAGGCCCAGCCCAGCCCAAAAGCCATGGCTTGGGCTTGGCTTTTGAGGGCCCACAGCCCAAGAATTTCCAGGCTGAGCCATGAGCCAGGCCAGGACTAGGTATGGAGATTCCCCATGTTCCCCCAGGGAATTCCCCTCCACCATGGAGAATTCCTGTTTGAAATGGGTAATCTGCTACCCCTGTGGAGAATCTCCATGCCTTTGTTGGGGAATTGTCAACCCAACAACACAGGGAGTTTTGCTTTGGCAAGGGGTAAATTTACCTTGGAAAAATTGTGGTTGCCACCATGGGTAGGTCAAATAAGCATGGGGAATGTCTAGGATTGGACTGGAAAGTAGGTTGATTTAGGCTGGAGAAATCTCAGTTGGCACCATTGGTAGGTCAAATCAGTATGGGGAATGCCCAGGATTGGACTGGCAAGCAGGTTAATTTAGCCTGGAGAAATCCCAGTTGGAACCATGTGTAGGTCAAATCAGCATGGGGAATGCCCAGAATTGAGCTGGCAAGCAGGGTAAATTTAGCCTGGAGAAATTCCAGTTGGAACCATGTGATGGTAGGAAAAGGCATTTGTTTACTCATGTTTGGCCAGTCACACTGTAAGGAATTAGCTTGTAGAACTGGGGAAAATAGAGAAAAGAAGGGGTGCAAGTCTCATTTCATCCTTGAAGAGGGTTCTCGAAACCCAGACAGCACAGGCACTAAATTGATGACTGAAAACGAGGACTGGACTTAATTTTCGACACTGAGGATAGCCATTAAAAGAATATATGCAGCAGAGACCACAGTTCTTGAGCTTCACCCTCAACTTGGGCTTCTCACTCTACAATGAATGTGCAGTAAAAAAGTTCAACTTTCCATGTGACTCTCACACCCAAACACCTTGCATGCTTAGTCATCACTTCGCCTGCCACATTCCTAAGTCCCCCTCACCTCACACCTCTCAACCCTCTCAACCTCTCCAACAAACCTTGACACCTCTCCAACAACCCTTGACAGCTCTCTGGCAACCCTCAACACCTCTCTGGCGACCCTCAACACCTCTCTGACCCTCAACACCTCTCTGACCCCTCCTCTCTCAATTCTCCTAGTAGGGGCATTGCCACACCTACAATGCAACAGGTGTGAGTTCTACTCACTGTGGAAATGAGATTTTTAGAGGGGGGATAATCCAAGGGTCTCAGTTGAAATAATCTGACCTTGGAGGTCTAATAGGCAATATTTGTAGCAAAATCTGACTTGTCAAATTAAGTAGTCAGTCTTCACAGCATAATCTGACCTTGTCAAAAAATGACCATTGCATCCAAATAATCAGACCATAAACCCACTCAGACAATGTACAACATGCTGTAATCCAACCTAAAGCAGACCTGCACATCACATCTTGCCCAACTCTGACTATGCTCAGTCACATTCTCTATAATCTACCCCTACCACCATCAGAAAAGTATCTCTGCAAACAGTCAGAAAAATGGATGGCCTTAGCCTGGATTTAGCTGATTTTTAGTGCTTATTATATAAGTACAAATATTGCATGTCACCATTTTCCATGCTCTACACATGCACATAGCCATCAGTGCTATCAACCTTGAAGGGTTTATCTCATACTATCATGTTGTTTCCCACCAAACTAAGCTCTGATGGTGAGCCCTACCTCTACCATATTGAACCAGTGCTGGTTTATGCCTTCAATGCCCTGAGTGCATGAGTTGCATGAGCTGATTGGTATGCACCACATGCTCACTATTGCTCACATTAATGCACATATATGCTGGTGGGATGTCCATCTTAAACTCATACATTGGGTTTTCCTGCACCCTGCAGACTCAGTGCATCTGATATCCTAACATGACAAGATTTTTTCTTAATGAAATGAGCATGTTGTGAGGCAGGCTAGTATGACAAGACTGGATACCACTACACCTGACAACCCAGTGGTGAGTTTACTGTGTTCAATTCTTCAGATGTCCTGCAGGATGCAGCAGCTCTTCATATCCATACAACAACTTCTGCTCATGCAGCTGTCTCAGCCCTGATGGATTCCCTGCTCTCTGTAATGCCATCTTGCAAGCAAATGCCCCCTCATCTCAGTCATCCATTGTTGTCCCGAGTCAGCAACAGAACCTCCATGGAACCTCCTATATGCACCCTTCCCCGATACACCCTACTGTATGCATTCATCTCCAGGATACACTTGGACCTCATGGTACAGTTCTAGTTTACATCTGTTTGTACAAGTAGGGGGCCAGGGACCCTTGCAGGGTGTGCAGGTCCCAGTCACTAGTATGCATTGTACCGAGTTTATAATCTGAATATAATCTGGTCTGATTATTCTGAAAAGCTGGAGCGAGGTTGAGGAGAATCAGGATATTGATATGATGCAATTCAGAGCTCATGAGCTATAATCCAACTGTAATCCAATGTGAATATCAACTAGAAGCTTGGTATCACCATAGGAATAGGTTTGTGAATCTGACCAGAATATAGTCTGATTCAAGAACACTTAGCTACTATAATCTGAGATATTATTGGAACTGTGTGACCTCAGGATATGGTCATACTATGACCAATAATTTGACTATCTCCAGATGTGATAAAAAACTTGTTTCTGCAGTGACTGTCCACTACATCATGTTTTGATGTATTTTTTGACTTAGCCACAGAACACTGCAACAGTTCAAATGCAGTTTCAAATTCATGCAATTCTTGGTGAGCAAGACCTTCAGAAGTCAAAAATCTCAGAAAAAGCATGTGGGACTCCTTTTCAGGCATGTAGTCACCTTATAATTAAGAAGAGAAGATTAAGATAGCAAAGGCATTTGTGGTGGCTGTGCAAACCTTTAGATGTACTTTTACCACAACACCTAGCTGACTACAAATCTAAGGCCACTCTGACACTGTCATAATAAATCAGAGAGAGGATGACTCGATGACTGACAGATGCTGATATGTATGTACATACTTACATGTAGGTGCTCAGCCCATCTTAAGTAAGGTAGTGGACATTTGAACTCTACCATAATCATGTGATAAGCATGACAAATGCTCTGTTAATTTGATAACAACTCATAGAAGAGGCATCTCAAAAATTGCCTGCACTTAATTGTAGATAGCACCACAGCCAATATGGAAAAATAGTTTGGTTCAGCTATACAAAGGAATTGTGAATGTAATCAATTTTGTGAGCTACAACCTACACACAGTGTGTGACTTTGAATACAAACAATCCAAACATGGAATGTGCTAAGCACAACTACAGTATCCAGTCCAACAAATGGCACAAAAGTGGTGAAGTGACACAGCTTGGACAGGAAATCTACATTCAAAGAAAGGGAAGTGCTCGGATGAGCTAGACAAAGAAAAGGAAAAGGTTGGCCTCAACATAGACTTGGACTTGGATGAAGAGTGCATAGAGGAGTCCACTAGTGATTCATCTGACTTGGATGAAAACTCCAGTAAGTTGACTTCAAGAAATAAAGATGCTAACCTTTCTCTGATAAAACACAATCATCTAGCCTATCTAGGTGGTCATCACCTACTGTTAATGAGGCACATATGGCATTAGAAGACCTATGCTCTCTTCTGAAGATGTCAAAATGCAGCATTACAGGATCTGGACATGGAAACTTACCTCTGACCCTTACAGAAAGATTGCACCATATGTCAAGGTTTCTTTGGGCATATGTTGATGTTGGCTGTCAGAGTCGGGCCTTCTCCGAGGCCAGAAGGAGTACCTGAGGGTCGGGATTACCTAATTAGGGAAGTCCGATGATGGGCCAATGAAATAGGGCTAGGCTGACACAATAATCTGCAGGCCAACAAATCTCTGGCTGGCAGAGCAGAGTGGGGCAGGGCTGAAAGGGGCCAACAGATCTCTGACTAGCAGAGTGGAGGGACAGAAGAGGGTGTCAGGTTCAGCTCATGCACTGCCCCCTTGTACAAGCTCAGCCCTCATATTTCAGAGGCAAGTGAAGTGTTGGGCTTAGAGGGAACTCGGAGGAAGTACTTTTGTCAATATTCATACTGAAGAATACAAGACCTGTACTGTACAGTATTTATAGGCCACAGCAAAGCTGGGGCAGTACAGTATCAGAAAACTGGAATTAACATATGGAGGTATCAAATTTTTCCAGGAGAGCAGGTGTCAGAAAACTTCAGCACAAAGAGGTATGCTGACAGTGGGGAACAGAAGGGAACAATGATACTATCTATAAACAGAAAGTCGATCATGTACTTGGAGCAGAGCGCCCACCAACAGCCAATCAGCAGCAGGGCCAAAACCTAAAAATAATGCATGACCCTTTGGGACAACATACTGCACAGGCACCTTGACCCTGGGGTCACCTGACCCAGATGGTACTGGCCTGACAAGAGCCAAGAGTGGTCATGTGAAGTCTGATGGTAGCTGACAGTACAGAATGTGCACACCAGTCAGCTGAGCAACCTACAGGCTTACTAAGCATCGGACTTCATCAGGGATGGGTCAGAAGGTGTCAGAGGTGTTGTGGGAGCATGGGAATCACAAGGCTGAGGCATGGCCATGACATTGGCCATCCTTCCAACCCAGTTGGTGGCCACTGATCAGACTGCATGAGCCATCTGTTTTGGGGAGAATACCACCACTTACTGCTCTCGGAAACTTTGCAAATGGACTAGAGCATATATCAGGGATCACAGTATACTACCATTCTGGCAAAACAAGTCAAAGGTCTCCATGATTGATGATGAAACTGTGGCTGAGGAACTCAGTCTTCACCTATGCAGTATTGGGAAATCATATGCCTGTGCAAAGGATATAGTTGACTTCCTTGCCATTCCCAAGAATCAGGAATGACTGAAAATCAAGTGGCCCATAAGCTTGCACACAGCACACCATTGGATGGGATGGATGGGCTGGGAATGGAAGCAGGAGGTTAAAGGTCAATATGTGGATGGTCATGAGCATGAGGATGTTGTGACATACTGTCAAAATGTTTTCCTTCCTGCATGGAGTTGTCTTCAACCACAGATGCAGAGCTGGCAGGTTGACTCTGATGGCAATGTTAATGAGGATGTTGCTGAACCACAGATGAGTACTCACCACTATACTGTCATATGGTTTCATGATGAGTCCACATTCTATGCAAATGATCAATGGAAGTTGTGATGGGTACATCACAGTGAAAATCCCCTACCACAACCCAAAGGGGAAGGAGTCTCATTGATGGTTGCTGATTTCGTGTCTGCAGACTATGGATGGCTTCGATCACCTGACAGGAAGGAGACTGCACATGTACTTTTCAAGGCTGGGAAGGCCCATGATGGATACTTCCAAAACAATGACATTGTTGTGCAGGCAAGGAAAGCAATAGATATCCTCATGCAGTGTTACCCTAATGAAGATCATGTCTTTGTCTTCGACAATGCAAAAACTCACCTGAAATGTGCAAATGATGCACTATCTGCTCAAAAAATGCCAAAATCCCCTTCCAAAAGCTGAGAGGTTACTGTTGTTGCCAAGGATAGCAATGGCAAACCAATTCATGGTGCCAAGGGGAATATTTCCAAGGAGAAGATTCAGTGGCTAATGCACAGCTTCCAAATGGTGCCCCCCAATTGCTATATTTTCCTGAGGGTCATGAGTGCTCTGGATGGTTCAAAGGGATGGCTCAAATTCTTGTTGAACATGGCTATGAGAATGCACCAAATCTCCTGGCCAAATGCAAAGGCTTCAAATGCCCACCAGACAAGCTGGCATGTTGCTGTCATCACCTACTGTTCAATCAATCAGACTTCACAAATGTTGAGTCAATCATCAAGGAAACTTGTCATTCCCAAGGTGTTGATGTACTATTCCTGCCAAAGTTTCACTGCGAGCTCAATTTTATCGAGCAATGTTGGGGTTTTGTAAAAAATACCTATTGGATGAAACCAAGGCCAACCTCAGAAGATGCATTGGAGCGGAGCATTGTCGAGTCTCTCGAAGCTGTGTCTCTAAACATGATGTGGCGGTGAGAACTTGATTATCAGTGATTAGTCATAATTAACACGGGTCATATATTCTGGGTTTAGCTTCGCAATCAGATCATCATGGTTTATGGATGGATACAGAAAGGGACTTAATGGTCAACAAGCTGCCTGGGCAGTCAAGAAATACCATGGTCACCATGTCCTCCCAGCAAGTATATTAGTCAAATTTGATAACACTCAGACTGCCATTTAACTAACAAATTAATTCTTGCTCTTCAATCTTTCTATATTTCCATATAATGCATTTAAATCCTATTATTGTAATTATGTAATGTGGTCAGGGAGTGGAAGGGGGGGTAGTAGGTGGTTGGAGCATCCATAGATACCTCTTGATGGTCCATCTGCTGGGTTTTCACCACTTGCAATGTATGTTGTCTGGATGCTAAGGACACTAGTGGCATTATTGGAGATGAGGTGGTGAATGTGTTTGAAAACCCCATTGACTTCCCAGTTCCGATGTCTTCCAGTCCACCATCCTTCCATGATGCCATTGTTGTCACCATGTACAATGATATGGGCTGGGATGGGTAGTATATATGAGATTGATAGTGCTGACAAAGAATTTGAACCTGATGGCTTCTGCCCAGCTGTCCTGTTTGGAGTCTTTACTTTTCCATCCTGGGATGAGTCACCATGCTCTCCACTTGTCTTTGATGACGATGCTGATGCTGAAGCCAGAGCTAGCATTGGAGTATGCAAGTAGGTCGATGCATTGTGGCAGGGGGGTGAGGGGATGTGTCAAGACCAGTTCTCAATGGCCTCTGAGAAGTCCGAGGTCACGGATAGATGGAGGGGCAAAGTCTGGAGGGTCAGAGTAGTGTACAACCTGTACACTTAGAACTTGCAGAGTTCCAGAGGTCAGAGCAGAGTGAGATCAATGAGTATCTTAATCAATATTCAAACTGAGGTCCTACAACATATGTACAGAGGCTTATATACTACAGAGAACATTCTGAGGCAATGTCCAGGTAACAAAACTCCAGAGGGCAGTGTGGAACATTGACAATGTTCCTACAGGCTGTACTGGAATATCAGACAATCCAAAAGTCCAAAGGTTAGACTGCAAACACCAAAACAGTTAGACATATAGTGGTGGGAAGAAACTATTCTAAATATGGAATGGAACGGAGTAACAGATCAAAACTATAAACAAACACAGAATGGAGTTCCACAGTGGACTTCCAAGAGCCTGGACTGAGCCAGAAGTCCTCAGACTCAGGCCTGGACTATACACATGTGTCACAGATGTGACAGTATCTCCCTCTTAGGCCCAGCCCTCGAGGCATTGGAGTATCGACACATGTGTGTTGGTTTTCAAAGTCCACATTGTCAGAGTCTGAAAATTTTTCATAGTGCTAAGACTCAATGGAGTTCTTACATGTCTCAACCTCCATTTTCCCAATCATCATGTCTTCATCATTGACAACCATTCCTACCACCAAGCCAGCCATCATGAACTGGTCTACACTGACCATGGAGGAATTAGAAGACAAGCCTGGCAATAGTGTGGCCACCAAGTTAGCCAAGTATGACGAGCATCAGCAGCACCAGTGTGCTGCACTGCAGGAGGCACTCGAGGCTGAAGAAGAGGATTGGAGGGCTCAGGAAGTAGCAGCAGAGCGAGCTAAGCAAGCGAGGGAAGCTGCAGAGGTGAAGGCGGCCGAGGCGAAGAAAGCCTGGGAGTTAGAGGCTGAGAAACAACAGCTCGAAAACAAGACACAGAAGGTGCAGGGAGAAGGGTCATTGGTGAGTGATGATACCATCACTTACAGTTCTCTTCTAACAAGTCCAGAACTCCCTTTCAGCAGATGGCAGCTGGGGGGTAGCATGGCGAGTGTCAAGTTCAAGGCATGCTCTGCATGTGCTAAGGCTGGGGAGGAGTGTGTGCCCAGCATGGGACATAGTAAGTCATGTCTTTGGTGTCAGAAAAGTAAGGCCAAATGCAACCTGTCTGTCCAAGTGACAGACTCTGAGAAATGAGTGGCAGTGGTGATGTCCCCTTGAGGTGGAGAAAGGAGGAAACATCAGAGGAGGGTCAAGCAGTCCAGAGATGCAGGGGACAGTGATGACGAAGCCATGGACAATATGCTGGATGTAGAGATCATCCCAAAAGCTCAGACATTACGCATGTTGCCCCCATGTCAAGACTCTGTGGCAGAAGTCCTGGACAGGCATCTCAGAGAGATCGTGCAAGCAATTGACAAGAACATGGTGGCCATCAAGGCATCCACTAAGGACACATGGGACTTCACTGGAGTCCTGGAAGAGTCTTTTGAGGTACTGAGGACTGTGACCACCTTGCTGATCAATCATGCCACGAACGAGGATGATGCTTAGGACCAGCAGACTTTCTTTTCTTTTTCTTTTTGCTTCATTTTTGCATTTCATAGTCACATTGTAGCTTGTGTCAACACCCATCCGAATTTCATTTTCTTTTTTCCTCCTAAGTTCTGAGTGATGGAATTTGTGCTTGGAGAGTCTGAAGACTCAGAAGTGTCATATAACAGAGTTTAATGGACCGGGTTTGTCTGGGTATGCTTGGTGAAAGTCTGAGACTAGGTCAGGGGCATTTCCTAATTTGGTAGCTATGAGCCAGGACATTTCTTCATCTGTACCTTCATAGCCGGCCCACTTGACCAAGTACTGCAATGGACATTGTCTTCAGTGATCCAGCTTGGAGTCCAAGATCCTTTCTATCTCAAACTCTGGTTCTCCATCGACTTCAACAGGTGGAGGTGGAGGTTGGACATGGTTAGGGATAACATTTGGAGTTGTGGGTTCTAACTGAGAGATGTGGAACATGGGGTGTACAGACTTCATAGAGTCAGGTAGTCGAATAGTGAAGGATAGAGATCCAACACAGGCAATGATAGGGTACGGACCAAGGTTCTTTTCTGAGAGTTTCTTCAAAGGCCTGGTCGACCTGAAATACTTGGCTTTGACATACACTGAATCTCCAATCTGAAAGTCCAGAGCTGGGGCTCATTTGGCATCAGCCAGACCTTGGTACCTTTTCTGGGCTTCCACCATTTCTTCTCAGAGGTACGCATGCAGAGACTCTAAGTCCACTGCATAGTCTCATGCCCGAGAAGACATCAGATCTAGTTCTGGATGGACAGTGACGTTTGGGTGATATCCCTTATTGGCAAAGAATGGCGAAACTCCCATAGTGGCACTCAGAGCATTGTTGTAAGCAAACTCTGCAAGTGGTAGTAACTCAGACCAATTGCCCTGTTGATAGTTACAATAGACTTGTAGGTACTGTTCCAGAGTTTGGTTAGTGCATTCAGTTTGGCCATTGCCCTCAGGGTGGTATCCAGAAGTGAAGTGAAGCTTCATGTCAAGAGCTTTGCCAAGTGATCAGAAGAAGTGGGAAACAAACTCTGTACCTCAGTTGGAGGTTACATGGGAAGGAACTCCATGTTTGGAAAACACATGGAGTAAGAAGAGTTGGGTGAGTTGTAGGGATGTGATGGTGTCATCAGTGGGGATGAAGATTGCTTCTTTCAAGAGGCAATCTACTACAACCAATATGGCAGTGTGAGACCTGGAGTTTGGGAGCTGTTTGATAAAGTCCATGGAGATGGAGTTCCAAGGTCTCACCAGTATCAGTAGTTGCTTTAGCATGCCATATGGTTTGTGTCTCGGAGTTTTGGCATGCACACAGGCAGTGCAAGAGTTGACATAGTCCTTGATGAAAGTTCAGACACTTGGCCATGTATACTCACGATGGATGAGTTCGAGTGTACGATTTTGTCCGAAGTGGCCTGAAAGGGGATGATCATGCTTGTAATGCAGTACATGGAGTCGAAGGTCATCAACATCCAGTACATAGATATGACCATCTAGGTGTAGTAGTCCAGTATCGTCTAATTTCCAATGAGGATTTGATGAATCAGAGAGGTGAACTTTGCTGAGGGGGTCTGAGGGTAGGGTGGACTTTATATCAGCATGGAGTTGTTCAACATCCATGATCATGCTAGTGTGGAGTACCAGGCTTTCCAAGTAGGTAGCCCTTAGGGAATTTGATAGTTGTTCATTGGTAAAAACAGGACAGAGATTCTGAGGGTTAGCTCGAGCATAGTCCCTATCTCCCTCTTTGGGGTAGATGTCCCATCATCTAGTTAAGGTGTCAGGCTTTGCTCCAACTTACCAGGACAGAAGCAGATAATCATGTTAAACTGGGAAAGGTACTCAGACCAGTGCGCTTGATGCCTGGTGAGAACCTTAGAAGTTGAGAAGTACTCGAGGTTCTTATGGTCAGTAACAATGTCTATAGGTTGTACTGGGCCCTCGAGGTAATCACACCAAGTCTGGAAGGCCTCATATATTGCTAGTAACTCCTTGTCATGTGTATCATAGTTCAATTCCAGAGTGGTCAAAGTCTGAGAATAAAATGCCATGGGACATATCTCATTGTCCAGGCATGTGACAGACAAGATGCCTGCAATGGCATAGTCTGAGGCATCAGTCTTGACCATTATTGGAAGTCAGGGTTGGAAGTGGGTGAGAATAGGAGTGGACAAAAAGGCTTCCTTGAGGAGGTTAAAGGACTGGTGACAGTCCTTGGAGAAACTCCAGGGTGTGTTTTTTCGTGTAAGACATGTTAGAGGCACCACAATATTGGAGTAGTTACACTGCAAGCATTTCACAATTTTTCTTGAGAAAACATGCTGAAAAAATTGAAGAAAGAGATACTCTTTTTTGGCACATGTTTTCAAAGAGAAAAGGCAATAATAACACTTTGTTTTCTTTGCATGATTTACTAAAGAACATTGATTGATGCTAATACCCACTAGTGAAGAACCTAATGGGCATTACCATTAATTCATGTTTTTTGGTGGAAAAGACAAAGAAAACATTACATTATATTCACCTTTTTTCTTTGAAAACAGCTGAAATAAAAGAGTATCTCTTTTTTCAATTTTTTCAGCATATTTTGGGATGAAAAATTGCGAAATGCTTGCAGTGATATATGAATTGATGGTAGAAATTGGCAAAGCCGAGGAAGGACTGGATATCTTTCACTTTATGGGGTTTGGGCCAGTCACAGATGGCCTTAACCTTGTCCTTGGACATTGTCAATCTGTTGGGAGATAGGAAGAATCTGAGATACTCTACAGACTCCGAGTGAAACTCACATTTCTCTGGTTTGGCATACAAGCTGTGTTGCCAGAGTCTGCAAAGTACCTCGTGAACATGTTTTTTGTGATTTTCAATAGAGTCGGAGTATATGAGGATGTCATCTAGGTAGACAACGATGCAAACATCCAAGAGGTCCACAAAGATGGAGTTGATGAAGCATTGAAACGCTGCTGGGGCATTGGTAAGTCCAAACAGCATTACGAGCCATTCATAAGATCCATAACGAGTCTGGAAGGCCATTTTCCACTCATCTCCATCGGCAATGCATACCAGATGATAGGCATGTCGGAGATCGATCTTAGTGTAGACTTTAGCTCGACTAGGTGAATCAAGTAAGTCCGAGATGAGAGGGAGAGGGTAGCGATCCTTCTTTGTGATCTTGTTGAGACCCCTGAAGTCAACACACAGGTGAAGAGATCCATCCTTCTTTCTGATGAAAAGGACTGGGGCAGCATAGGGAGAGGATGTCGGGCAGATAAAGCCAGTAGCGAGGTTCTCATCTATAAAAGTCCAGAGAGCTGTAAGCTCAACCAGAGAGAGGGAGTAGAGGGTTCCCAGTGGCAGAGTAGTTCCTTCCTCTAATTCAATTTTGAGATCAAACTCTCAGTGAGGTGCAAGTGTGGAAGCTTTTGCTTTACTAAACACATCACCAAAGTCATGATAGTCCAAGGGTACTGATGATAAGTCCGGTGTGTCCTGCACAGTGGCAGCCTGGAGTTTGGGGTTATCTTGGGGTCGAATCTGGAGGGAGAACTGTAGTGAGCCATCTAGCTTACAAGCACACAGAAAAGCTGCAGCATTGATCAGAGAGATGTTAGGTGCTTGGAGGCCGGGCAGAGAAGAGGTGTCAACCATGGGTGGAGAAGTGGAGTTTGGAGAACTGTGGAGGGTATCTCCAGAGTCTCTTGGAGATACAGTAGTTCCAAGATGGAGGGTGACGTTGGTGCTGGCAAACGAGATGTAAGGTTCTGGAATTTAATACTGCCCAATACCCAATCAATCAACAGATTGTAGCAGGTGAGCCAGTTATGTCTGAGAATGATCTTATACTCAGAATCCAGTGGAGTTACATAGAAGGTCATATCAGTGACATCTCCAGAAGGGAAATGGACAGAAAGATTAGTGGCTTTATCGATGGATGTCATTGTCACACTGTCGAACAAACAGAGGACAAGAGACAGAACAGAATATGTGGAAAGGTGGTGCATATTGGCAAAAACAGAATCTACAAAGCAGTGGGTTGAACCTGAGTCTATTAAGGCTGAAATTTCCGGAGTACTGTAAGAATCGAGGGTCACAGATGGTTTCAATGAAATTGGATTCGAAAGAGCAGATGCATTGTAGGGAGAGAGTACTCCCTAGTAGGATATTGAGTGGTAAGAGAGTGGTTGAGGGTTTGTTTGATTTTTCTAAGGGGCTTGATCCCCATTTTGTACCTTGGGTTGGGACTTAGGTGTGAGGCGAGTGGCTGATTAGTAAGCGAGGTTGGACTTGGACTCAAGTTTGTAGTAGTTAGAAAAAAATCACCACTATTGAGGCTGGAGAGCACAGGCTGGTGTGACCAGCCTGTGGCAGTCTTTTCTGTTTTCTGCCCTTGAGAGTGAGGTCAGGACAGCTCTAGGGGAGCCCTAGAGCGGTGGGGATTGAGGAGTTTTGTTGTCAGGTCTTACAGCTGAGTGTTCTCTGTCCATTTCTTTTCATTCTGTCTACTAGTTCCTCTCTCCAGCAGGGTCCCTATTGGTCTAACTACCCTTCAGACCCCATTTCCATACCCTTTTCTTAGTGATCTCTACAGCATTGAGGCATGCCTCCACAGGTGCACAGTCAGTATCAATGCAACTCCCAGGCTGTGTGGAGTTCTGAGAGCTGCTCTCTATTTTTTTGCCTCAGCAGAGGCAGTTGGCTTGGGTTCTGACTTGGTTGCTGTGTCTGCACAGGCCTTGGCTGCATGGGAGGTAGACCTGGGGCACTCTTTAGCTTTATGTCTGGCATTTCTGCAGAACATGCAGAGGTTCTGCTTGAAATGTCTCTTTCGTTCAGCCAGAGTCAACTTGCCATCTTTTCTGAGCTTGTTTGCAAGGGTGGAGGCTTGTCCAGAGTTTGACTGATTGTTGGAAGATGTCAGGGTAGAGCTAGACGATGCTGGAGTACTGGTAGTAGAAGGCTGGGTTCCAGAGCCAGACTTCTGCTTATCACCCTTGTTGCTGGGGTTGGGCTTACTACTGGTACTGGTACTGGAGCTTCCCCCAGAGGACTTGGTCTGTCACACAACCTCGTCCTTGTGTTCCCAGTAGCGAGCATTGATTTCCTGTGACAATGTACACAAGCCATTTAGGGTGGTTGGTTTACCAATTCTACTGAGCTTGTCTTTGATACGGTCCGGAAGTCCAGAGTAGAATAAATGATGGAGAACACCATCTCCATATCCTTGGACCTGAGAGGCTAAACAGTTGAAGTCAACCACATAGTGGTTGATGGGATGGTTCTCTTTCATATGGAGGTGGTCAAGTTGATGTTCAGCATCCGCAATGGGATCATGTGGTCCAAAGGTGGTCTGGAGTTCTGCCATGAAATCCAGCCAGCTTTCCATCCACAAGGGACGATCTGCTGGATCAGTGTTAAGCAGATCTGGTTTGAACCATTCAAGGGCCATGCCCTTAAGGTAGGATTGGGCAAACATGACCTTGTTTCTGTCTTGGCAAAATGCCTTGGGGCGATCCTGGAAGCATAGCTTGCATTGGACCAGAAAGGTCCGGAGCTTCCTTGGATCTGTTCCATCAAACGTGTCTGGTTCTCAGACTTTGGCCCTAGAAGAGGAAGGCTCTCCAGAGCTACAGGCAGAGTGCAAGAGGTGATCAACTGCAGCAGCTAGATTGTGTAATACTGCCAGTTGGGGCTCTACAGTAGTTCATCTGGGGCATCCATGAACAGGTTATTGCCTTCGTCTTCATTGCCTTTGTCATCATCTGGATTATCATCTCTGGGATCGTCACCTCCTGGGCCATCACCACCAGGCTTGTATCCTCCATGGAACTCAAGAGTATGATGAGGCACTGATGCTGATCATCTGCTGGACAGACCAGCTCTTTGGGTAGGCATGGGTGTTGGCTCCCCTCTAGCAGAGAAGCTATGGAATTGGCTAACAGATGGTGGAGCATGCCTTTTACTGGCCAATGCAATCTGAGCATTTGATTGGTGAATATCAGTGACAGCTGCTCGCTCTGTGGCTTCTGCCACCGTTGAACAAGCGTGAAGTTGAGTAGTCATAGTCATTGGGCAATTGGTTGGTGAACTCGTGCAAGCATGAGTTTGAATATACTGTCAAGACTGGTTCTCAATGGCCTCCGAGAAGTCTGAGGTTGGGGATAGATGGAGGGGCAAAGTCCAGAGGGTTGGAGTAGTGTACAACCTGTACACTTAGAACTTGCAGAGTTCCAGAGGTCAGAGCAGAGTGAGATCGATGAGTATCTTAATTGATATTCAAACTGAGGTCCTACAATGTATGTATAGAGGCTTATATACTACAGAGAATGTTCTGAGGCAATGTCCAGGTAACAAAACTCTGGAGGGCAGTGTGGAACATTAACAACATTCCTACAGGCTGTACTGGAATATCAGACAATCCAAAAGTCCAAAGGTTAGACTGAAAACACCAAAACAGTTAGCCATATAGTGATGGGAAGAAACTATTCTAAATACAGAATGGAATGGAGTAACAGATCAAAACTATAAACAAACACAGAATGGAGTTCCACAGCAGACTTCTGAGAGCCTGGACTGAGCCAGAAGTCCTCAGACTCAGGCGTGGACTATACACATGTGTCATGCATGTGACAGGATGTTGGATTTTGCCATCTTGTAAGGCAGTGGTCCACCAGTCTAAGTCTGTTTGGCAGTATTTGTCTGGTCTGTGTAGCATGAAAGGCTTATCTGAGCAGATCACTAGCATGTGTTTGAGACTGGTGAGATAGGCTCTACCTTGCAGAAGTAAAGTGGATGCATGTAACAGTTTGCTGTATAGTTGCTGTATGTCTGTCAGGGTGTGTGCTTGCCTTTTCTGCCATGCATGTACTGCCTGTAGGTACTTAGCTGTCTTTTCACTTAGCAATATGACCCAGTGTTTCAGATCCCATAAGAAACCTATGTAGATCATTGCTTGGCTGAACAGCTGGTCTCTGCTGAGTTCCAAGGGGATGCTGAGTTCACTGTAGGGAATGGGTTTTTGTCAGAACTGGGTTCTGAGGGTTAGGTCTGGACCAGGAAAACGAGTACTGGCGTAGTTCTGGTAAGGGAATCGTGAGTTCTGGGACCTATGGAGTTGGCACAACACCCGTATTGGCCTCAGCTCATGCACTGGGCCCTTGGATAGGTTCCGGGTATGCTGAGTAACTAAGCAAGGGGTATAGGCAAGGAGGTATGGGAAGCTTGGAAGCTCTAGTCGATATTATTGCTAAGTATCTACAGAAGTAAGTACATGGCTTATATACCTAAGTACCGGAAGTACTAATGCCAGTGTACCAGCAGTATTGGTAACCCATAGTACTAAAGCTATGTACAGAGCAACTAAACTACCGACTGGGTGGTTGAAGACCAGACCACTGGTGGCTGAAACAGGTACTACGGAATGGGGAAGCTATGCTAAGTGAAACCTACGAAACTAAATACTGAACAAAAGAAAGGCAGTGTGCTGGGGTCTGGGCTCCAGGGTCCAGAGAACAGTGAAACACATACCAGGGGAAGGCTATCTACCAGAAGTAAAGTCAACTAGCAAAATGTGATAGCCGGGAGTTGCATGATTGTGACAGTTTTCCCTACCAGGAGATTTTATTTTTATTCTGTGTTTCTCATATTTTAACTTGATTTTCCAGTTTTTATATGTTTATTACCTTAGTGGGAGGCTTTATTGCTTAGTCAGCATTTTTTAACTTACTGGGCATGTACTTACCTTTGAGCCATGTCAGTTGATTTTGGTGAAATGAGCACTGTAATTACCAGTGTCCCAATTAGGCAAATGGCCCCTAACAAAATTCTCGCAGCCAGCCTCTGTCGGAGTTCAAAAAAAAGGTATTATGTGATATAGCACAACCACACCAAAACCAAAATTGTAGCCTGCATTGCGGGGATCACAGGAGTATGCTTACTTAAGCGAGACCTTTATCTTTGAATGAGATATTAACAAAATACTAAAATTTTCACCAGTCTTTGTATTTTTTTTGCACAGCCACACTGAAACCAAAGTTGTAGCCCAGGTCGAGAGCATCACGGGACTATGCTTACATCAGCAAGATCTGTATTTTTGACTGAGATATTACTGAAATACTAAAATTTTCAAGAGTCTTTGCTTTTCTTGCACAGCCACTCCACCTGCCAGTATGCTGATGTAATCAAAAAGGCAGACTACATACCCTGGGGTTTTGCTTCACCACACTTGTTCCCTGGGTTGTATGATATTCTGATTCATTCCAATGTAATGTGGGCATGATATTTGTTATATCTGTACATAATTTTGTCCCAATTTAGTGCCTAACATGGCTGTACATATAAATAGGGGTAAAAATGCGAATTATGCTCCCAATTGTGCAGTTCTCAACATATCAAAATGAAAATTTAATCCCAGCTTGACCTCATATATATATACAACATATATCAAGCACAGAGTATCAGGATCAGCCAATCCAGAGATATGATTAGATCTCCTCCTCCCCAATGTATGTGCTGGGGAATTAGATCCACCCTCCTGCTGGGATTTCTGGTGCATGGGGATGATGGAGGGTACATAGTACAATATCTGTGCAAAAGGATCTGGCAGGCTTACTAGCAGGATGTGGTCAGACACTGTATATATGGAATTTTATTGATGTGGCTCCCAGTGGTCTCCTTCCAAGATGATAACTAATTTAACCCCTGGGGAAGGTGACTAGGCATATTGTCTACCAATGTATCAAGTTTCAGCCAGATCCAATAAGTATTGAAGGAGCAGGAAGCAAGTTGAGGTTTTTGGAGCATGGGAAAGTGGGCAAAGATTTAAGAGACTTGTAATAACACACCATAGAATGGCTCTGCAGCTAGCAAGATAGTTCATAGAATGTATGTAGGACCACTCCTGAATCAACTCCAGACAAAATTTTACCATAATATGATAGTTATATTGACACAAAAGTGCAAACTAGTTGATGTGCATTGCATGTGCAATAAACTGCAAAGACTGCATAAGATCTGTAGGAGAAGAATCCCAAACACACTGGGCTGGTCTGGTGATGCAAAAATAGTTGTGGGCAGTGCAGAATCAAAGTAGGAATCCAGCTATGTACTTATTTTTTCAATCACTCCATTGTGTGGTGTGCTATTACAAGTTTTTGACATGCTTCCCAAGTCTCCTAAAATCTTTGCCCACTTTCCCATGCTCCAAAAACCTCGGCTTGCTTCCTGCTCCTTCAATACTTATTGGATCTGGCTGAAACTTGGTAGATTGGTAGATAATATGCCCAGTCACCTTCCCCAGGTGTTAAATTAATCATCATCTTGGAAGGAGGCCACTGGTGGCCACATCAATAAAATTCCATAAATACAGTGTCTGACCACATCCTGCTAGTAAGCCTGCCAGATCCTTTTGCAGGGACATTGTACTATGTACCCTTCAGCATCCCCATGCACCAGAAATTCCAGCAGGAGGGATGATTTAATTCCCCAGCACATACATTGGGGAGGAGGAGATCTAATCATATCTCTGGATTGGCTGATCCTGACAATCTGTGACTGATATATGTTGTAGATATTTACTAGGGCAGGCTGGGGTTAAATTTTCATTGTGATATGTCCAGAAGTGCACAATTGGGAACATAATTTGCATTTTTACCCCTATTTATATGTACAGCCATGTTGGGCACTGAATTGGAACAAAATTATGTACAGATATAACAAATATCATGCCCACATTACATTGGAATGAATTAGAATATCATCAACCCAGGGAACAAGTGTGGTGAAGCAGAAAAGCAGGGTGTGTAGTCCGCTTTTTGGATTACATAAGCAACTGGCTGTGGTAATGGACTAAGTGCCTACAATTCTAATAAGCCAAATAGTGTAGTGGTTACAATGGTAGTGATTACCAATGAGGTCTTGGGTTCAATCCCAGCATTGGTCACATTTTCATTGGCACCTGCCGGACTGTGGCAGTGCAATTTCCACCCCTATGTGGCTGTGCTAGTTAAGGTTTAATTTGCCAATCCAAAAATAAACCTTCCCATAGCCTGCTGACCAACCTTTTCCCCAATGTGGCTGTGCTGCACAGCCACCTGCCAATATTCAAACTCTGACACCAGCTCAGCTCTGACAAAGCATTAGATAAGCACCCTCAAGTGTGATATGGTAGTTGCTGCAGCTTTTGACAAAGGTAGTGACTGGTAGTTGCCAAGATTTGTGTAACTCCATTGATGGCAGTTGCCATCTCATTTTGTCAAAATCTACTGACTCTGGTGTACCTTTCTAACAATCAAGTTTTGAGTTTTGAGTTCCAAGTTCGAGTTCGAGAAGGCTTCATGTGGCCTTCTGCAGTGTTCAGACAGTCTCAGACAGCCTTAGATGTTTCCCAGACAGTATCCCTCTCCAGGCTATAGAAGCCCCTCTGGAAGTTCTCCTCCCCTTCAGACATCACCACTGTCCCCCTAGTCTCTATTCTTCTTTTCCTACAACTGGTGCCCACTGCAAGGGGCTTCTGTCTTAGTCTGGTCCCCATAGTCCCATCAGGTTCAGTCTCATTTTTGCAGTTCCAGGCCTTGTTTTCTCGGTTTTGCTTGCATTTTCACAGTTTCAACCTCAGTCTTGCTCTCATGCACATCTTTTCTCTGGAAATACTCCCTCATATATTGCTATAATCACTCCAGTTCCCTGCCTGACATCATGCATGGCTTGAATACCCTGAGTTGCAGTTCTTCCAAAGCCTCGAGCTTCCTTCAGTGCCCCAAGGACCTTCAAAGGTTGCTCGATGACACAATTTGAGCTGCAACTGCAGTGAAATCACTTCTCGAGTCTTGTCGAGGCCCCCTCGAGGCCTGTAATTCGTGTGCACAGCCACCACCCAGTCACTCACCCCATCATTTGTACTTGTTTTGCTTTTTCTGTGGTCAGAAAGGTCATATTTGAGCAAACTGTGATTCATGCAAGGAATATTTGGCTGTGGGAAAGTGTCTAATAGTGAAAGGTCATGTCACACTCCCTACAGGACAAGAGATACCATGAGAAGTACCCAGGTGCACTCTCAAGGACCATCTGGCATGCTGGGATCTAGGAAATTGGTCTAAGGACATTTGGATTCCTCCTCCAAGTCCAGGCTGGCTACCATTAGAGGATGTGGGTAGCCAAATGCCACAGACCCAAAGGGATTCACTAGGTGTGTCCCAGCCCCACTTGTTAGTGCACCCCAATACCCCCTCAGAACAACCATTGTGTGCACCACTCTCAGCAGAAGGGCCAAGTCATCACTCAGTGCTGGCACAACCTCAGGTTCCCATTCAAACACCTACTGTGTCCTCGAGCTCGAGCAACACCTCGTTGTGCTGCCCTCATTCACCCTCTCACATTCTACCTACAAGATACTCTCGCAGTCGGTCTTGCTCTTGCTCTTATGGCCACCCCCATTTGCTGTCTCATTCATACTTTGAGAGTTCACCCAGCCATAGTCCTATGCATAGGTCTCACAGCCATGATTCCTGTGATTCCCACGACTATGATCACTGCCGCTCTCCACCACCAGCACTGTCACTCGCATGCTCATGTTTATTGGCACTTTTGAAGGATGAATCCACCATAGACCATCTATTGGACAGTGTGGTAGCACCTACAGTGGCTGGCCATCTCAGAGTAGTTGGGAACCAGTTCACTTGAGAAGGTGGTACAGCCACAGTCATACACCCCAGCCCTCTCATAGGGTGTACTGAGTCAATATAGGGCCATCTTAGCTTGTTGGGACTTCTTTCATTGTGTTTTATTCTTCTTTTATGAACATATCTTTCATGGAGTATGATGGCATTGCAGATATCTTGGGACTGGATGGTCCAATTGGTCTGATCCTTTTTTCTCCGTCCCCTCCCTGGTGTCTTCTATGTACCACCACCTCCAGTTTCATATCGATTGCCTCAGTGGTTGCCCCATGGTGGCATTTTCTCCTTCCCTGACTTGCTGCCCCACACTGTATCCACATCATATCTCCCCTGGATCTTCGCTGTGCCTCTCGATATTTGGGGAGTTAATACTACTCGGTCAGCGCTTTCAAATGGTGTACTTCATGTCCGGGTTGGCACAGCCATTGTTGAGAAATCCAGATTCTTGTGGGTAGAGGTGACTCAGACCAGTTTTGCAATTATCTCAGGATTGGGTGTGCATATTGTTAGAATTTGGCAAGTTGTTCATAGTCTTCATTTGTCAATTAACACTGCCTTTTCTTTTATCATGAGAATTACCTTCCATTCATGGGTACACAATATCACAGTACTCTGTTTTTTGCTGCTTGCACACTACTGTACAGTGCAGACAATTATTCTTTTGTTCTAATGTCTTACCTCATACTCATAATGTTGTAAGGTCCCATGCTAGGGACCACTTTGTTGTATGACACTGGGTTCAACACCCATGTCTTGCTCTTGTGTTTACTTAGCATATTTAGTCCTGTACAATAGTAAAGCTGCCTCAGACATTTTGCTGCTATGTGCACATGACTGAGGTGGGCATAATGTTTCTTCTCCTTGTATACTAGCACACAAACTTATGCCTTACCATAGTTGTTGTATAGGTAATGCCACAGACATTTTGCTGCTATGCATGCATGACTGAGTTGTTGTATAGTTCTGATAGGTTATGAGCCCCACGCTCTAGATAGCCTATGAAACATCTCACCTTATTTTGAAAATTCCACTGCACTGAAGCTCTGATCCATACATATGTCTACTGCCATCCCTATCACCACTGACACCCTTCCAGGCAATGTCCCAAAACTCAACATCAAGGGTGCAAACTGGGCAATCTTCTCCCTTCACTTCCAAACTGCAGTGGAAGCTAAGGAGTTGTGGTCACATTTCAATGGCACCTCCCAGTGCCCCATTGGCCCTACTGTCACTGTGGCTGATGGAACTGAAACTGTGTCACCTCCAGATCCTGATGAGCTTGCCAAGTGGCAGAAAAGCGAGAACATGGTGAAGCATCTACTTACCCAACGAATCCCTGATTCCACTGCTCTTCGAGTCTGCAGCCTCACAACAATTGTGGCTATGTGGAATGAAATTGTTTGCAAGTATACTGAAAAGGGAGCCTATGCTCAGATGGATCTTCGAACAAAGTTCCTGAGCATGCAATGTCCCATCGATGGCAATGTCCACCAATTCTTGGATGATCTGCATATGAAGAGAGATGAGTTAGCTGCTGTCAGTGTACAGATTGAAGAAAAGGATTATCGATTGACCATTATCCAATCCCTCCCTAAATACCTTGGCAGCTTCACATCTGGGCAACTTGCAACCACTTGCCTGTACAGTCCCACACAGAATATCGACCCTAACATCCTCATTTTGCTCGTTATCAAAGAATCTGAGCACCACAGTCAAAAAGAGACTCATAATCCACATGCCAAGCAGAAGGCTCATGATGGCAATGAAGCCCTAGCCATGACCCCTGGAGTTTTCTCTAGCCAGGGGCGAGGAAACTGGAAGAATGATCATCGTGGAGGAAACTCTGCAAGGGGCACCAGCCAATGAGGTCCATGCTGGAACTGTGGATTGAGAGAACATTTTAAAAACTGATGCCCACAACCTGATAAGTCAGCGAGTCGAAGTACTAATAATGATGCAATGAGAGACTCAGCTAATGCAGCTACCTTCGACCCCAAAGAGGAAGGAGCATTCTCCATAATTGCCCTGAATGATCTCGAAGAACTCCAGATTCCTGACCTGCTCAGTGTCTCCAATGACAATGATGACAATGAGGAAAGGTTGAAATATATCCCTTGCAATGGGGATATGTTTAGTGGAGTGGGAGACAACAGAGAAAGCCTACCTCTTGTGACCCTGCTGAACCACCCTTCATCGGGAAAAACTGACAGTGCAATATTTGTTATAGACTGGAATAGTGCATCACTATTTGATATATAGTGAACTATAGCACTATTTTAACTATAGATCATGATGTCATAATGAAAGTTGTAGGGCTGGGTCACAGGATCATGGGAATATGCTTACATCATTGATATGCCCAAAAATGGGTGAGCAAAAGGCAAAATACAGAAATAAATTGATGTCTCGAAAAAATTAATTTCAAAGATGTCATAATGAAAGTTGTAGTACCTGACAAAGGTCCATGGAGGTATGCTTATGTCATCTATCTGTGCAAAAATGGGAGAGATATAGACAAAATACAATTAGTGTTGTGTAGTGTCCATTTTTATTACCAAAAGTGTAGTGTGCACTTTTTTGATTTGTTTGGTTGTGTTTGATTAGATAAGTGTAGTGTAGTGTCCTGACAGCACAATATTTGTCATATACTGAAATAGTGTGCAATTATTGCATATGTGGTGAACTATAGCAACATTATAACTATATGTTGCCAGTTGCTCTAAATGTTTTCCCATGTGCAATGAATAGTTACAGAACATAAGATTTCTTTTATTTCATTGCTTTTACTAGGAAATTGTAGTGTAATGTTTGCATTTTTTAATACCAATTAAGGTAGTGTTATGTAGTCTACACTTGTATTACCATAAAAGTGTAGTGTATTAAGTGTAGTGTTGTGTAGATTAGTATATAGTGACTAGGAAATGTGTGGGAAATGATTGGTAAGCTAAGCCTCGCACTTAGACTTGTTGAAGTGTTGCAGTGGCCACTGGTCATGTGACTGTGAGAAGTTGAAATTTTCACCCATGCTCGCATGCACACTCAACTGCATTTCCTATGCCCCACCTCCCACCTCTCTGCACTGCTGTCCCTCCACCGGATAAGGCTCTGTTCCAACAACAAGGTAAGATCCCTGATGAGTGATCCTTCTCCCACTGACACTCCCCCACCTAGAGCCAGCAACAGCCCACCCAGAACAGCAACATCTGCAATGACTGGTGGGTAAGCCCCCCCCCTCCCTGGCCCTCCCTCTCTCATCCCTCCTCCCATCTAGCTCCTCTAGCACCAACCACCACCACCCCAACCCTCCTTCAAGGTAATTCCCCCCTCCCCTTCTCCAGTCCAGATGCTGATGCCCATTCCCCCTCCCCCCTCCCCCCTCCCCCTTCCCCCATCCATCCCCCCCTCTTACCATCCATCTCATATTTTGATTTATTACCAAGTAGAATTATGTGTATGTATTGTAGATATTGTGCTAAATGAATTTGTTGTCTCCTTCATAAAAATTGTGAACTAAAAGAAGCAAAAAAAGCAAAAATGGCAAAGTATGGCAAGCTTGGGTTGACAACATTGTGGCTTTATTTTGCTATTTATCATCTTTTTTTGCCATATGTGTCTATATGTGTCTATATATCACTATATTTCTTTAGTGATAAATAGTGGAATATAACAATGTATAGTGATAAAGAGTGAATAATGGCACTGTCAGTTTTTCCTGATGCTTAGAACTGGCAAATCTTGTTCACATTCATGTCCTTAACCAGTATCCCACTGAGGACATTTGCAGCCACTAACAAGCAATTTTTCAATGCCACTGTGATTGGTGATCTGATTATTGAAGTTCCAAATGGGTGTGATGCCACCAAGTTAAGACTCACTGAAGTCTTGTATTCCCCCACAGTGGGCTACACCTTGGTGTCCATCAGATGTCTTGACCAGCTAGGATACTCTGTCACCTTCGCCGATGGGACTTGTACCATTCACAACCAAGATGACAACATCATCAGACAGGTGCCTAAGACCCAAGCAGGACTCTACCACATTATACACACTGGCATGCATAATGAAGCAAATGCAGTGACTGAAACTATCACCATTATGGAGCTTCATCAAAGAATGGGACACATCTCACCAGCCATCACTTGTTGCCTGGCTGAAAACAGGCTTGTATCGGGCCTGAAGTTCAATCTGTCAAAAGACGAACTGACCTTCTGTGAAGCCTGTGTTTATGCAAAGGCCACTAGGAAGCCTGTCACAAAAGAACATATCGGTGAGCATGCCACAGAGTTTGCTGCTGAAGTACACACCAATATTTGGGGACCAGCCCCCATTGAAACACTCGGAGGACAGCACTACTATGTCACATTCACAGATGATAAAACTCATCTCACATACCTGCACCTCCTTTGCCAGAAAAGTGAAGCCTTCACCACCTACAAGGATTTCGAGGCTTGGTGTCACACCCAGCATAATGCTGCTGTCAAAGTCCTGCATTCTGATCATGGCAGTGAATATCTTGGAAAAGAATTTGTTATGTATCTCAAAGCAGCCAGTACCAAACAGAAACTTACTGTTCATGACACCCCGCAGCACAATGGCATCACTGAGTGTCTCAATGATACTCTGCTGGAAAAGGTCAGGGCTATGTTGCATGAGAGTGGCTTACCATCCATGTTATGGGGCAAGGCCATTCATCATGCCATCTGGTTGAAGAATAGGACACCTACCAAGGCACTTGAGGGCAGAATGCCTCTTGAGGCTGCTACTGGACAGAAGCCTGACTAGTGTTTCAAAGTCCAGTTGCAACTTTTCAAAAAGACTGGCAACTGGACTGGACTGCAATGGTTGCAACTGGACTGCAGTTGTGGTTGCCCCCTTATTGGAACTGTAAAAAGACTGGTTGCAACTGGTTGCAACCGCATTACATAAGCATACCATAAATAGAAGTAACACCCCTATGTTTATAGGTAAATACTGGTCAAAATGAATTTAGAGCTGACTTTTTGATGATGTTAGACATGAAAGTGATGCCAAACACCATGTAGACTACTCTTGAAACATGTATACACTGTATATAAACAATCTAAGGTACACTTGATGTTAGATAATCAGTCAATGTAAGTCAAAAACCAGCTGCAACTGGTGTTTAAGCAGTTTTGGACTGGTCTTTTGAAAGACTGGTTGCAACCAGTTGCAACCAGTTCAGTTGCAGTTGCCTAGTTTTCAAAAATTTGGCAACCAGTCCAGTTGTGAGTTGCCTGATTTTTTGGAAAAAGACTGGACTGGACTGGACTTTTTTTTTTATTTTTATATATCTCAAATTTAATTGCTTGAGAGTCTGAGAGGACCCTATGTCACAACCTACTGACTACAAAAACCACTAACATCCAGTGGGGTAAGGGAAAGCTCTGATGACAAAGAACTTTATACTACAAAAACCTGCTCACTATATGTGTACAGCAGGCTGACCTGTGGTGGGGAGGGGAGAAGCAAACTACTTGAAGCTGTACAGAGGGAGTGTGCAAAGTGTGGAATGGTAGAGGTAAGGTGGTGGAGTGGGTATGCATGCTGTTTTACCAACGTAGCCTGGGGGCAGTGGTGTTGGGTGGGAACCTGAGTGTGTCTGTTACCATGTCCTGGGAGGCACTGGTGGTGACTATGAGCAACCTATCTCTGTAGATGCCTAGATACAGGGGTGGGGTGCCCTCAAATATCAGTTTGAGGGCAGCTAGGGCTCCTTGCAGGAGTGGGTCAGGGGAGAGTGGTCCTTGGGCACAGATCTCGCCCTGGAATTCTGGTGGGATGTCGCCACTGAGTACTGTTTTCAGCCAACTGGGTGGGTTAGCTAGGACGCTGATGCCATCGGGGCCTGGCACATAGAAGGTGTGTTGATGGGACATGGGATGGTCGTGATCACTGTGACCTTCCTCCGAGGAGGACGAGGATTGTGGTTGAGGGCTGCATCTCGTGCAGCATGCCTCGTGTGTCGATATGTAATTATAGAACTTCTCCCAAAGTTCTCGAAGCTCCCTTTGTAACTCTGCCAGCACATTGCCTTGGACTGGACTTTGAAACACTAAGCCCAACCTACATCGAGCTCATGTATGGGGATCGCATGTCTGGGTACGCACTGAAGGGGGAACCAAGTTGGGAGGACACATTGCAGAAGGACATTGGATGGGTGTAGACAACAAAAGCCCAAATGGATGTCATGTTTACTGGCCTGAAAAATGATCTGTTGTAGGGAGAGTATCCTCCCTAGTAGGATATTTCTTTTATTTTGTTGTTTTTGCTTATGTTTTTACTACTATACTTTTATTTGGCTTTTTACTTAGTGTTTCGAAGTAGTACACTGGCGTCACAGGCTTATGTAAGCCCGCACGAGCACTTAGAGGACACTGTACATACTTAGAAAAAAATAATAGATGCTCTACCTCAGACAAAAAGCTGGAATTAAGATGTCAAAGGCTTGGAATATTGTTTCTCCCTCCCCAGACACTCAGTAGACATTATCTCAGTTGTTATTGGGACTTTTGGGCACATTTTTCAGTCTTTTCTATACTCTTTGACTCTCCACCAGGCAACTCTAGCCTCCTGGGTTGAATTCACCCCTCTCTTCTCACTAGGAGACCTTTGACCTACTCCCAGGGTCTCTTCTCTCTCATCCCTACACTGTGACTGTGGAATGAAACATGTACTGGGACCCATCACAAGCTGAGCCATTATCTCATGAGGGGGAGGAAGAAGGTAGTCACATACCTAATGTGATACTAACAGCTCCTGCTCCCCCTCCAGCAACAATCACTACACCCATGACACCTGTTACTCCCACTCCTATTGTCCAAGCACCACCAGATGAACCACCCATAGCCAAATGAATCTGAAAACCCAGCCAATGCATCACCAACATCCTCTCAGGGCAGGGCAACATCAGCTGCCATAGCCAACCCACTATACCCCATGGTGTGCAACTACCGACCAACATTGCTGACTCCATTCCAATCCCAGAAAGCACTGACCCTCTCAATAGCAATAACCTCGCTGTGGCATACCTCATGACCATTGTTGACGACCCAGATGATGCTCTATCTGCCATCAACCTTGCCATGGCAGTGGAAATGGTCACTGCTGAATCCGAGGCCCTAGAACCCACCTCGCTGGCTGAGGCATGCTGCTGTCCAGATTGGCTGCAATGGGAGGCTGGATCAGAGAGGAGTTAGCAATGTTACAAGCAGCAGGGACTTGGGAACTCATCAATATACCTCACAGTGCCAACATCATCAGATCTAAATGGGTGTTCCATGCTAAGAAAGTGTCACATCTGTGACATGTGTGTATAGTCCAGGCCTGAGTCCGAGGACTTCTGGCTCAGTCCAGGCTCTTGGAAGTCCACTGTGGAACTCTGTTCTGTGTTTGGTAATAGTTTTGATCTGTTACTCCATTCCATTCCATATTTAGAATAGTTTCTTCCTGCTACTATATGTCTAACTGTTTTGGTGTTTTCAGTCTAACCTTCGGACTTTTGGATTGTCTGATACTCTGGTATGGCCTGTAGGAATGTTGTCAACATTCTGCACTGCCCTCCAGAGTTTTGTTACCCGGACATTGCCTCAGAACATTCTCTGTAGTATATAAGCCTCTGTACATATGTTGTAGGACCTCAGTTCAAATATTGCTTAAGATACTCATCGATCTCACTCTGCTCTGACCTCTGGAACTCTGCAAGTTCTAAGTGTACAGGTTGTATGCTACTCCGACCCTCCAGACTTTGCCCCTCCATCTATCCCCAACCTCAGACTTCTCAGAGACTGTTGAGAACTGGTCTTGACAGTATATTCAAACTCATGCCTGCACAAGTTCACCAGCTGATTCCCCAATGACTATGACTACTTGACTTCACACTCACTCAATGGCAGCAGAAGCCACAGAGCGAGCAGCTGTCACTAATATTCACCAATCAAATGCCCAGATCACATTGGCTAGTAAGAGGCATGCTCCACCATCCATCAGCCAGTTTTGCAGCTTCTCCACAAGAGGGGAGCCAACCCCTACACCACCCCAAAGTGCTGGTCTGTCCAGCAGACAATCTGCATCAGTACCTTGTCATACTCCGGACTTCCCCAGTGGTTACGGACCTGGTGGCAATGGCCCAGGAGGTGATGACCCCAGAGATGATAATCTGGATGATGATGAAGGTGATGAAGATGAAGCTGATAACTCATTTGTGGATGCTCCAGATGAACTAGAGCCCCAACTGGCAGTATTACACAATCTAGCCACTGCAGTTGATCATCTCTCATGCTCTGCCTGTAGCTCTGGAGAGCCTTCCTCTTCTAGGGCCAAAGTCCAAGAACCAGACATGTTTGATGGAACAGATCCAAGGAAGCTCTGGACCTTCCTGGTCCAATGTGAGCTATGCTTCCAGGATCGCCCCAAGGCATTTTGCTAAGACAGAAACAAGGTCATGTTTGCCCAATCCTACCTTAAGGGCATGGTACTTGAATGGTTCGAACTGGATCTGCTTAACACTGGAGATCCAGCAGATCGTCCCTTGTGGATGGAAAGCTGGCTGGATTTCATGGCAGAACTCCAGACCACCTTCAGACCACATGATCCCATTGCAGACACTGAACATCAACTCGACCACCTCCATATGAAAGAGAACCATCATGTCAACTGCTATGTGGTTGACTTCAACTGTTTAGCCTCTCAGGTCTGAGGATATGGAGATGGTGCTCTCTGTCATTTATTCTACTCCAGACTTCTGGACTGTATCAAAGATGAGCTCAGTAGAATAAGACAAGAAGTCTGCTGAACCCAAATGTGGATATCCCCTCTTTGTCATACTTTTGGGTGAGTACCCATTTGTTGGATATGGGTTCTGAACTCGGGTTGTTGAGATCTAATTTGTTTCGCAATGATGTTATGCTGCCTCTCCAGCATATTCACATACTCTTTGACACATTCTGGTGCCTCATTCTTATGTTTCATGTAGTACGTCGTAGCATATCTTGTTGCATTGTCAATAAATGAGATGTAGTATCTGTATCTGTGTACAGACGTTGTGTGGGCTGGTCCCCACACATCTGTATGAGTGAGCTCCCCCTGGCCCAAGCACGAGTATCACACAAAGGTGCTGGGCATGAAACCATGCTAAGGTACAGGGGGAGCTCACTCATACAGATGTGTGGGGACCAGCCCACATGACGTCTGTACATGGATACAGATACTACATCTCATTTATTGACAATGCAACAAGATATGCTATGACGTACTACATGAAACATAAGAATGAGGCACCAGAACGTGTCAAAGAGTATGTGAATATGCTGGAGAGGCAGCATAACATCATTGCGAAACAAATTAGATCTCGACAACCCAAGTTCAGAACCCATATCCAACAAATGGGTATTCACCAGTCCTCCTCCACAGATGGAGCAGCCTCCCTGTGCGTCTAAGCGACCAATCGAAAATAGATTATTAGGTGATGACAGCATGTGCAGTACATCTCGTAGGTGGACTGTCACGGTCCGTCATCACCTAATAATCTATTTTTGATTGGTCGCTTAGATGCACAGGGAGGCCGCTCCATCTGTGGAGGAGGATGCATCCAACTTTCCATTTTTAGCTTATTCATTAGTTCAATTGTATTTCATGCTTGACACAGTCACGGGTGATGTGTCATCCACATTTAGCCTGGTGACGAGTTTCTTTTGGAACAGCTTCCAAAGTCCACTTATATGGTAAACCAACCACCCTAAATGGCTTGCATACATTGTCACAGGAAATCAATGCTCGCTACTGGGAATGCAAGGATGAGGTCATGTGACAGACCAAGTCCTCTGGGGGAAACTCTGGTACCAATACCAGTAGTAAGCCCAACCCCAGCAACAAGGGTGATAAGCAGAAGTCTGGCTCTGGAACCCAGCCTTCTACTACCAGTACTCCAGCATCATCTAGCTCTACCCCAAAATCTTCCAACAATCAGTCAAACTCTGGACAAACCTCTGCCCTCACAAACAAGCTTGGAAAAGATGGCAAATTGACTCCAGCTGAACAAAAGAGACATTTCGAGCAGAACCTCTGCATGTTCTGTGGAAATGCCAGACATAAAGCTAAAGAGTGCCCCAGGTCTACCTCCCATGCAGCTAAGGCCTGTGCAGCCACAGCAACCGAGTCAGAACCCAAGCCAACTGCCTCCACTGGAGACACCAGACTTGCTCTCACTGCCCAATGCCAGTGCCAGAAGGTGACTTTTCTTGCTTACTAAGCTACACTCACGCTCTACAACTCCTGCCAAACCCTGCCACTTGGACCCCTGACACTCCTCGACCCCTAGCCTCTCCTCTCTTCTACTTCCAACCTCCAGCCTTCCACTCCCCTGGTACATGTGCCCCCTCTTACATGTGCGAACCTCTGGGTTCACCCCATTCCTGCCTCCCTCCTTTATTCACTTATGCTGCCTCCCCAACTTCAGACTCCTCCCTTTCTGCCTCCACCTCCTCTTTGCCCTCTTCTAATGCCCTCTGAATTTCTGCCAGCACTGTGCCATCCCTCAGTATAAACAACCACAGCCTCCTTGCATGTACTAACCTGTTAATGGGGAACCCTTCCAGTGTGGTGAGTTTGTACAAATTGCCAACTCGTCCCACAATGTGTCTGGGTGCTGACCACTTCAGTAGGAGTTTTCTTGTGGTCGCAAACATTGTCTTGAGAGTGGTGTTGTGTACCTGTACCAGTTGTCCTTCCTTGAAGACCACTTCTCCTGTAGTGGAATGCATTACCCATTTGTCAAATATACTTTTTCTCCTTACTGTGTGTATTATAGCTTGTCCTGCACCATCCAAATGTTGTTGCTCCATGTATGCCAGCTGCACATCCACCGCTTTTCTATCTGGTTCCACCATTGCTTCTGCCACTGGTGTAGGTAGGGCTGGTCCTCTTCTTCGACCTCGATTGCATAGAACCCTGACACTAAGTCCATAATGCAGATATACAGTGGCTCAAAAAATTGTCCCAATGTTTGCTCCATTTTCACTAATCACAGTGTAGCTAGTGGAATACTGTGATTCAGTTCATGATCTTGGTGGATGGATTGCAGCTCTTGGTCATGGCTTTCTAATGAGCCATATTACATAATATTTGGATGGAAATTAGTGGTGGAATAACCAAATAAAAATGACACCTCATTGGGACAATTTTTTGACTTTCATGCTGGAAGGTGGGATCTCAGCCAAATGAAGGGATATTTATGGTTATTTGGACCAACAAACAAAGCCTAACATATAACATGATCAGCTGAATGCTTTGTCAGCATGTAAACAATGCCAAACATTGAATTTACAACATTAAGCCTTCCTCTTTCACCACACTCAACAAACCAGCTTGCTTGCTCACTAAGGCTGGGCTTTGAAGGAAACTTTCAGTGATTACTGATGTCCACTACAGAACCATCATAGCAATGTACTTTCTCAATCATAAGTCCCATAAAAAAGCTAATGAAAGTCATCTCTGTACTGATTCCCCCACCACTGCCTGGTGTGTTCTGGGATTAATGTGTACTGGAAAGCTGAAAATGCCATTGAGGTCAATCTGGCACTTGTGGGCATGAAGAACCAACCAATCCCCTGCTAACTGGTGCATTTCCACCAATGGGAAACTGACACAATAGTTGGGGGAGGTAAGTCCTTCCCTTGGACTTTGGGTGTCACTATGTAGGTTGGTCAGACTGTGCTTGGAGTTGAATGGTGGATGACTTTCAATGGATGATTTGGACATATGATAACAGTGGAAACAGCCCAGGGTAGATAGGACATAATCATCTGTACCCTGCCTGCTCTGTAGCCTATTCCTCATATACCACCAGCACTGTAAAGAAGGGGATTGCCTCACCCCAACATTCAAACCAGCTTCCCATTGGTGTAAATGCACCAGTTAGTAGGGGATTGGTTGGTTCTTCATGCCCACAAGTGCCAGATTGACCTCAATGGCATTTTCAGCTTTCCAGTACACATTAATCCCAGAACACACCAGGCAGTGGTGGGGGAATCAGTACAGAGGTGACTTTTGCTACCTTTTTTATGGGACTTATGATTGAGAAAGTACATTATAATGATGGTTCCATAGTGGACATCAGTCATCACTGAAAATTTCCTTCAAAGCCCAGCCTTAGTGAGCAAGCAAGCTGGTTTGTTGAGTGTGGTGAAAGAGGAAGGCTTAATGGTGTAAATTCAATATTTGGCATTGTTTACATGCTGACAAAGCATTCAGCTGATCATGTTGTATGTTAGGCTTTGTTTGTTGGTCCAAATAACCATAAATATCCCTTCATTTGGCTGAGATCCCACCTTCCAGCATGAAAGTCAAAAAATTGTCCCAATGAGGTGTCATTTTCATTTGGTTATTCCATCACTGATTTCCATCCAAATATTATGTAATATGGCTCATTAGAAAGCCATGACCAGGAGCTTCAATCCATCCACCAAGATCATGAACTGGATCACAGTATTCCACTAGCTACACTGTGATTAGTGAAAATGGAGCAAACATTGGGACAATTTTTTGAGCCACTGTACTGGTGCCCAGCCAACCTTTGCTGCTTTGCTTTGATGTCCCCTTTGAGGCATTGGTGCAACCTCTGTTACCTTATTGAGCTCGTGGAAGTTCTGGCACACCCACCATTTCAGTTTCCCCTTGATGCTTGCCGGCCTGGCCTTCTCCCATGTACGTTCTCCTACTACCTGCGAGCCGCCCTGGTCAGTTCCTTTCACCTGTTTGTCCACTATTTGCCTGATTTCCTCTATTGTGAGTCCTGGTGCGCTGTGTGCCTTCTGTGCCAGCACCATTGGGTGAATGGCTCGCACTTCGTCCGACCTAATGTCATGCAGAATTCCTTCCTCATTGAAGTCATCTAGTACCAGTAGGTACCACCCCTTCTGAGCCTGGGTTAGTGGTTTCTGACCAACTTTTAACTAGAACTTAGCATTTTTTGGTACGTTCAACCAGAACTTCATGAATGGCACCAGTTTTACCTCCTTGACCGACAGGGTGAAGGTGTCTGTGAACTTGGCCACCATTTCCTGTACCAGCTTCATTTTGTCAGGAGGTAGTGGCCCAATCTTGATCGCCTTCAGTATTGCCTCTACCCTTGGTGCATAGAACGGGCCTTCCTTCCTCAGCCTTGTAAACATGTCCTTAGACCCTTCTTCCTCTTCTAGACCCACTCCATAGTCCTTTGTCATGTCTTCGTCCCTTTCCCATGCCTCTGTTGCTTCCTCCACTCCTACCTGGTTCACCTCTCCACTTGATGCTCTCCTCCTTTCCTCCCCTTCCTCTACCTTACCTTCACCTCCTCCCTCTGCTGGTGGCATCACCGTTGGCAGTACATAGTCTGGTGCTTCATGCCCTGCATGATTTGCTATCTCGATGTACCCTCCTTGTTGTGGTAATCATATTACATCCTTCCCATAGTCGTGCACTGCCTTCATCTGGTCCAGCAACGGTTTTCCTATGAGCATTCTCCAAGACCCCCTGCTTGGGAAGACCTCAAATGTCGTTTGTGCTCTTGCTGTCCCCCACTGCAACATGCCCATCCATGTACCTGTGGACTTCACCAGTGACCCATCTGCCATTCTTAACACTTGCTTGGATGGACTTAGCTCATTTAGCCTTCCCTTTATCCTGTTGTATGTGCCTGTGTCTATCACATTTATCATCGCTCTGTTGTCCACCACAGTGAGGAACCTGACCCATTCACCTCTCAGTCCTTCCAACCCTGGGACTGCCAAGAACGGGTGGCCGACCTGTGATTTAACTGGCTGGCCTATTGCATCCAATGCATACACATCAGTAACTGTATTCTCAGACTTGTGTACATTACTCATGTGCAGTACCCGCTGCCCTTGTTCCCCTTCATCCCCTTCTATTCCTTCTCGAACACCCACTGACTCAGACCCTTGCATGTGCTCTGGGGCTGCTGATGGTCCATCATTTTCCACAGCCCCTAGTAGTTTCCCTCTGTCAGCCACTCCCATTGGTCCTCCTGTTGGCCGTTCTGCCCTGCGGTCTCTACCTGCCATCCATCTCCTGCTGCTACTGTGTAGACATGGGGTGCATTCACTTCTATGCTGTTCTCGCCTTGTTGCACTGCTGGCCAGACATACTGCACCAGTGTTGGGTTTGCCCTGAGCTGCATTGCCTGCCTCAGCATTCCTGCCACCAACTGGCACCACTGTGTTTCATGTGGCCATATTGTCTTCCACACTGTGCAGGTGCTTCCCATGTGGGGTGGTTCCATGACCATACTGCAGTTGAAACACTCTCCCAACCCTACTGCTGCTGTACCTGGCTTTAGCAGGTATGGTCGCTCGAGCGCTGGGGTAGTTGCTTCTCCAAAGGCATGGTGCCATGCTGCAATGTCAGCTTCATACAGCCATTTGCCTACTTTGGTGTTTGCATGGTGGGGTACTGTTCCTGCCTTCTCCAGGATTTGGGCTCTTGTCAGCAGGATCCTTGGCCCAACTGCATTTCTACTGATTGGGAGTGGCACTGGACTCATCCTTAGGTGCTGTCCCCAGTGTCCTGCTATCACACCTTCTCCTTCTGTGTGTAGTGTTGTCCATGCTGGGTAGACCTGCACCACGTGTCATATGGTGAACTGGCTGATCCTTTGGCATAGGACTGCTATCTCATTCCTTAGCTCCTGCTCCCCTTTTTTCATCTCCTTGCTTCGAAGCAATTTCTTCACTTTGGCCTTCCTTACTGCCTCTATGAACTCGCTCCAGTTCTCGTACTCTTCCTCCAACTCATTTTGCAGCACTGTTGGGGCTTCTTCCACTGCATATTCGATCAACTTGCCCTCCGTGTCCCCCATGCTCAATGCTAACCTCATCACCTTCATTGCCCATATGATGTGCCTGTAGTCTCCCCCACCTTCTGTCTCTATCCATTTACCAACGTCTTCTTTGTCCAACATCAGTGCCCTAATTTGCTCCCACTGCTGTGCCTTCATCCACTTTGGCCTTTTATTCATTGGCCATCTTTTCAGGAATGCGGCCTTCAGCGATGCCATATCTGCTTTGTCATTTGACAGTAAGTCTGTGAACCATTTGTCTGCATAACTGCCTGCTGCTAATTGTAGGCCAAAACAATCAACCTTCATCGCCTCTGTCCATGTTGTTGGTAAGGACAGCTGGAACTCCATAAACCAGTCTGAGGGTTCCTCTTTGTTGGTATAGTCTCCTCAAAACAATGGTACAACTTTGGCTGGTTCGTTAATGTTTATGATCTGATATGACATTGCCATGTTTGTAGTTGGTGGCGTGGTTGGTCTGGCTAATGTCACGGGTTAGTTCCTTCCTGCTAGTGGCGTGGCCTGTTCCATTTTCTGCTCTAGTTCGTCTTCTTCCCTGAACAGCAGTGGAAAGACTGCTGGTTGTAGATTATAGTTACGCATGTTCACCACTGCGCTTGTACTCCTGATTTTTCCCTGACCTCATGACATTGTGGCCATTGTGGGTCTGCATGGCATGAACTGTTCCAAGTCCCCCATGCCCATTGCTGGTGAGGATGTGAGACTACTTTCTGTGGTGCCCGAGCCGCTGTTTATCTGTTCCCTGTCTCCTCTTCTCTCCAGTCCCTGTAGTTTTGCAACTTCCAGTAGCATAGATGATGCCCTTCCCATTAGCTCTTCTGGGATTCACATTCCCCTCTCATCACCAGATGGAGATGCCAGACTTGCTCTCGCTGCCTGATGCCAGTGCCAGAAGGTGACTTGTCTTGCTTACTAAGCTACACTCATGCTCTACAACTCCTGCCAAACCCTGCCACTCGGACCCCTGACACTCCTCGACCCCTAGCCTCTCCTCTCTTCTACTTCCAACCTCCAGCCTTCCACTCCCCCAGTACACCGCTGAGGCAAAAAAATAGAGAGCAGCTCTCAGAACTCTGCACAACCTGGGAGTTGCATTGATACTGACTGTGCACCTGTGGAGGCACACCTCAACACATCCACTCTTTCGAATCCAATTTCATTGAAACCATCTGTGACCCTCGATTCTTACAGTACTCCGGAAATTTCAGCCTTAATAGACTCAGGTTCAACCCACTGCTTTGTAGATTCCTTTTTTGCCAATATGCACCACCTTTCCACATATTCCATTCTGTCTCTCATCCTCCATTTGTTTGACAGTGTGACAATGACATCCATCAATAAAGCCACTAATCTTTCTGTCCATTTCCCTTCTGGAGATGTCACCAATATGACCTTCTATGTAACTCTGCTGGATTCTGAGTGTAAGATCATTCTTGGCCATAACATTGATTGATTGGGTATTGGGCAGTATTAAATTCCAGAACCTTACATCTCATTTTCCAGCACCAATGTCACCCTCCATCTTGGAGCTACCTCCGAGAAACTCTGGAGATACCTTCCACAGTTCTCCAAACTCCACCACTCCACCCACAGTTGATACCTCTTCTCCACCTGGCCTTTGAGCACCTAACATCTCTCTGATCAATGTGGCAGCATTTCTGCATGCTTGTAAGTTGGATGGCTCCCTCCAGTTCTCCCTCCAAGTTCAACCCCAAGATAATGCCAAACTCTGGGCTGCCACTGCAGGACACACTGGACTTATCATCAGTACCCTCAGACTATCATGACTTCACTGATGTGTTTAGTAAAGCAAAAGCTTCCATGCTTGTGCACCACCGAGAGTTTGATCTCAAAATCGAATTAGAGGAAGGAACTACTCCACCACTGGGAACCCTCTACTCCCTCTCTCTGGTTGAGCTTACAGCTCTCTGGACTTTTATAGATGAGAACCTCACTACTGGCTTTATCCACCCAACATCCTCTCCCTATGCTGCCCCAGTCCTTTCTGTCAAAAAGAAGGATGGATCTCTTCGCCTGTGTGTTTACCTCAGGGGTCTCAACAAGATCACGACAAAGGATTGCTACCCTCTTCCTCTCATCTCGGACTTACTCAATTCACCTAGTCGAGCTAAAGTCTACACCAAGATTGATCTCTGACATGCCTATCACCTGGTGCACATTGCCAATGGAGATGAGTGGAAAATGGCCTTCTGGACTCATTACAGATCTTATGAATGGCTCATAATGCCATTCAGACTTACCAATGCCCCAGCAGCATTTCAATGCTTTGTCAACTCCATCTTTGCAGACCTCTTGGATGTTTGCATCGTTGTCTACCTAGATGACATCCTCATATACTCCAACTCTATCGAAAATCACAAAAAACATGTTTGTGAGGTACTTCGCAGACTCTGGCAACACAGCTTGTATGCCAAACCAGAGAAATGTAAGTTTCACTCAGAGTCCATAGAGTATCTCAGATTCTTCCTATCTCCTGATGGATTGACAATGTCCAAGGACAAGGTTAAGGCCATTGGTGATTGGCCCAAACCCTGTAAAGTGAAAGATATCCTGTCCTTCCTCAGCTTTGCCAATTTCTACTGTTGATTCATCTATAACTACTCTGATATTGTGGTACCATTGACATGTCTTACATGCAAGAATATGCCTTGGAGTTTCTCCAAGGACTGTTGCCAGTCCTTTAACCTCCTCAAGGAAGCCTTTTCATCCATTCCTATTCTCACCCACTTCCAACCCAGACTTCCAATAATGGTCGAGACCAATGCCTTGGACTATGCCATCACAGGCATCTTGTCCATCACATGCCCAGACAATGAGATATGTCCTGTGGCATTTTATTCTTGGACTTTGACTGCTCCAGAATTGAACTACGATACACATGACAAGGAGTTACTAGCAATATACGAGACCTTCCAGACTTGGTGTCATTACCTCGAGGGCCCAGTACGACCTATAGACATTGTTACCGACCATAAGAACCTCAAATATTTCTTGACTTCTAAGGTTCTCACCAGGCATCAAATGCACTGGTCTGAGTACCTTTCCCAGTTTAACATGATTATCCACTTCCATCCCAGTAAGCTTGGAGCAAAGCCTGATGCCTTAACTAGACAATGGGATGTCTACCCCAAAGAGGGGGATAGGGACTATGCTAGAGCTAACCCTCAGAATCTCTGTCCCATTTTTACCAATGAACAACTGTCAAATTCCCTAAGGGTAACCTACTTGGAAAGCCTGGTACTCTGTGCTAGCATGATCATGGATGTTGAACAATTCCATGTCAATATAAAGTCTGCCCTACCCTTGGACCCCCTCAGCCAAATTCACCTCTCCAATTCATCAAATCCTCATTGGAAATTAGATGATACTGGACTACTATGCCTAGATGGTCATATCTATGTACCAGATGTTGATGACCTTTGACTCCATGTACTCCATTACAAGCACGATCATCCCCTTGCAGGCCACTTCGGACAAAATCGTACACTCGAGCTTGTCCATCGTGAGTATACATGGCCAAGTGTCTGAACTTTCATCAAAGACTACATCAACTCGTGCACTGCCTGTGCACATGCCAAAACTCCGAGACACAAACCATATGGCATGCTAAAGCAACTACTGATACTGGTGAGACCTTGGAACTCCATCTCCATGGACTTTATTGAACAGCTCCCAAACTCCAGGTCTCCCACCACCATATCTTCATCCCCACTGATGACACCATCACATCCCCACAACTCGCCCAACTCTTCTTACTCCATGTGTTTTCCAAACATGGAGTTCCTTCCTGTGTAACCTCTGACCAAGGTATGGAGTTTGTTTCCCACTTCTTCTGATCACTTGGCAAAGCTCTCAACATGAAGCTTCACTTCACTTCCAGATACCACCCTGAAGGTGATGGCCAAACCAAACACTGGGAATGCCAGACTGAGACCCTCATTGTGTACTCTGTTGTCACTATGTACCTCCTCCTCACCACTACATCTACTTGAGACCCCTGCCACCCAATCATGTGACCCCGCTGCTTCTCACTCCTACCACCCCTGACTCCCTGCACATGCCTCTGCCCCTCCCTGTTCCATCTGCCCCCTATGAACCAGGCAAACCCCCAGGTTTGCTACTCCTCTCCATCCTCTTCTTCACTCGCCCAACTACTGCCATCCTCTACCTCTCCTGGCTCTCCTTCCGTCTCTCTCCTACTCTGCTCTTCCCTCTCTGCTTCCTGGAGCTCTTCTAGCGCTGATCCCTCCCTCGGGATGAACAGTCATAGCCTTCTTGCATGCACCAACCCTCCTATCAGGAACCCTTCCAGCGTTGTCACCTATATGAATTTCCTAGCTTCTCCACCACTCTTCTTGGCACTGACCACCTGGGTAGCAACTTCCTCAAGCTCATCATTGTGAAGTCTAGTGCATTGTCATAGACCTGTACCAGATCGCCTTCCCAGAACACCACTTCTCCCGCTGCTGACTTGGTTACCCTTCGATCAAATGCTACCTTTCATCTGACTGCGTGCCTGATTGCCTGGCTGGCCCTGTCTAGCTGCTGTTGCTCCACATAGGCCATTTGCACTTCTATGTCTTTGTCTGTTAATGTGCCTGTTGCGCCCTCTATCGGTGTCTGTGTTGTGTTGACTACGAATCCTAGCAGCAGCTCCTTTGGTGAAAGGTGGAGTGCTGGAATTGCTCGCTCGTTCAACTGCTGTACCACCTCTTCAAAGTGGGTTGGCCATGTTGCTGGCATGTTTGTCACGTCTGGTGTGTCATCCTCGCCCTCTCCCACTTCTGGGCTGCACATTTGTTTTAACCATCCTAAGAGCTTCCCATTAGCATTCTCCACCAGGCCATTCACCCATGGTGTGTATGCGGCTACCACATGTTGCTCTACTTCATTGGCTTTGCACCATGCCCAAACCTCACCATTGTTGAAGTGCGTCCCTCCATCTGTCATGAACGCTTCTGGTGCCCTGAACGTTCATCTGACTTCCTGTAGTCCCTCCACCATTGTCTTCGCCATCCCGTGCATTTTGAGTTTGAACCCCCACATGTACTGCGAATACATGTCTAGCATCAGCAGTACTGTGTGGTACCCACCTTTGCCTTTCGGCAGGCTGAGATAGTCTGCCACCATTAGCTCGAAGGGATGCCGCCTTGTTATCAGGTAGAGCAGTGAGTGCAAGTTCGTGTTGCTGAAATTCTTGCATTGTGGGCACTGACATATGGCTTGTACCACTGACAGGTCGAGTCTTGGGCTATAGAATTTGTCCATCAGTCGTAGTTTCACTAGGTCCCTACCCCAATGACCATTATTCTTGTGTTCCTGCCCTGCCACTTCAACCACTTCTTCTTGTGTGATGCATTCGACCTCTGGTCTTTCCCTGAGAGATTTGACTGATGGTAAGCACCACAGCTTTCCCTCTTTGATCCGGTATCCCTCTGCTCTGTGTCTTGCCCTTCTTTGCTCCCTACTCGCATCCTCCTTATCTAGCTTGGTGATGGCTTCCACCACCTCTAGAAACAGCAGCTCATTAGCGAACCTGCGTTGTAGTTCAGCCATGGCAGGGTCTTGGCCTATCGCAAACAAATCATTCACAATTCCTTTCATTGCTTCCCAGTCTTCGCTAACTGTCCAAGCACTGCCGTCTCCTGGTTCTACTGGTCATCCCATGTGCATGCGGCTCAGCGCATCTGCTGCATTGTTTGTTTTGCCTGGTCTGTGCTGCACATCTGTGATCTGGTACACCAATATGCCGTCTCTCCATCTCGCATGTACTGTTGACAGGTGTTCGCTGCATAGTGTGTCTCTGAGCGCTATGCAGTCCATCTCTACTTCCACCAGGAACCCCCATACCGTGTCGCTGAAGTGGTCGAACCCGAACTTGAGGGCTGCAAACTCCAGGATGTACAGTTTGTATCTTTCCTCTGATGGCAATGTTCTTTTTGATGCAAACCCTACTGGGTGGATTTCTGTGGTTACTTCTCCGTTTGCCTTCACAATGCTAAACTTCTGTGACAGAATGGCTCCGAACCCTTCTTTACACCCATCTGTCATCAGTATGAACAGTGTCCCATCGAACTTTGGGGCTTTTAGCACCGGCTCCATTACCAGCAGCTGCTTTAGCCATAGGAAGGCCTTCATATGTCACAGTGTCCAGTACTTTTCTAGCAGTCTGTCTTGTAGGTATTGGTGGTACCTCTTCTTTCCTGCTTTCATTGATGGGTCTGGAAGGTCAAGGTTCCTTTGTAGATCTGTGAGCAGTGCCGCTATTCGCGCATAGTCCTTGATCAGTGACCTGAAGTACCCTGTTAAGCCTAGGAAGCGCATCAGCTCTAGTAGCATTGCTGGTGCTTTCCATTTAGCTATGGCCTCCAGCTTGGCTATGTCTGGTTTAATCCCAGTTTCACTGATTCTTGCCCCTCCAAAGACCACTTCCGAGAAGAATAGCTTCATCTTTGGTGGGGACAGTGATAGATCTCGCTCCTGGCACCTAATCAGGAACTTGCATACTCGGCATAGTAGCTCTGCAAATTCATTCCCTGCCATTCCATTGTCATCCACAAACATCTCCAGTTGCAACTCCATGACGATGTCCCTGAATGCCAAGTTTGTCATGTCCGAGAAGCACGCTGGCACTCCCAGAAGTCCCATGGGCATCCTTTGGTAGCACTGGAATCCCCATCCTTCCATATATAGGCACAGGTACAGTTGGTCTTCTTTCTCCACCTCTACTGCATAGAACCCAGATGCCAAGTCCACCACACACACATACTTGTGTCCTGCTAACCTCTGGTGTTTCGCTCTTATATCACCCTGTAGCATTGGTGCCACCATCACCACCTTATTGATTTCTGCAAAATTTTGACAGACCTGCCACTTGGGTTTACCCTCCAGCACCCATTTGCTTGTTGCTGGTGGTGGTCTTGTTGGTAAGTCTGTGCTCAGCATTTCCCCATGCCATACACACTTGTCCTCGACTATCCATCTGATCTCGTCTATCATCAGCCCCAGTGCTCCATGTGCCTTCTGCGCCAGCACAGTGGGGTACACCGCTTTAACCTCATCTGATCTGATGTCCCTTAATATGCCTGCCTTGTTGAACTCGTCCAACACCGGTAGGTACCATTCCTTCTGGGCTTGTGTCAGCAGCTTCTGATGGACTTTTAGGGGAAACTTAGCATCTTGTGGGATGTTCAGTCTGAACTTAAGGAAGTCCACTGGCTTGACTTCTCGCACTGACAATGCAAACGTATCTGCGAACTCTGCTACCAGCTCTTTCACCTGCTGGAGCTTGTCTGGCGGTAAGTCTCCATATTCCACCATTTCCACCACCCTCTGCACCCTGGGTGGGTAGAATGGGCCTTTGTCCATGAGTCTTGTGAACACCTCTTGTTCGTCCTCCACATCCACATTCATCTCCGCTAGCTGCTCTTCTCCGCCCCTCTCCTCTTCTCCTTCCTGCTTCTCTGCTGCCACCACTTGTACTCCGCTCGTCTCTCCCTCTTCTCCATCCTCCTCTCCCAGGCCTCGCACCTTCCTAGCTTCTGGCACCCGTGTGGTCAGCACTGATGCCGGAATGTTCCTCCCCACGAAGTTCGCAACCTTATGCTTCTCATTTCAGTGCGGCAACATGATTGAATCTGACCCATAGTCATGTACTGCTTTGGCTCTATCCAATATGGGTTTTCCTACCAACATTCTCCATGCTCCTCCACTTGGGAATACCTCGAACGATGTGCTGATCATCACCGGTCCCCACTGCACCTCGCCTGACCACATGCCTCTGGACTGTACTAACGACCCATCCACCATTCTCAATGTTTGCATGGACGGACTCAGGCTGGCTAGCCTTCCTGCTACTCTTTGGTATGCCTCCAAATCAATGGCATTTATCATGGCCCCATTGTTGACCATTGCTAGAAACCTTACATGCTCCCCTCATGGGCCTTCCAAGCTTGGTACTGCTAGAAACAGATGGCTTTTGTGTGTGCTGACTGGCTTTCCTGTTGCATCCACCACATAGATATCAACAATTGTATTCATCTGAGTCTCTATGTTATGGCTAGCCTGCTGTTCATCCTTTACTGCCTCCTGTGCCGCATTGTCATTGGGTGGATCCACCTCTGGGACTACAACTGATCCACTGTTGTTTGCAGTCCCAGGTCGTTTTCCTCCTGCTCCCACTCCCATGCATTCTGATACTCCATCTGACCTTCATTTTGCCATGTGTCCCACAGAGTTACTGCATGTACCAATGTTGCCACTTGGTTTGGTTGTGTGATGCTCTGGGTTGTTGGCCCCCCATAGCTTGTCTGCATCGTTGTACCCCATACTTGAGTTGCCATTCTTAGCATTCCTGCCACTAACTGTCTCCAGCATGTTTCATGCAGTTTGAGTGTCTCCTGTGCCATGCAGGTACTGCCCACATGCAGTGGGTCCATGACCAGTCCACACGTGAAGCATTTGCCTGCTCCCACTGCTGCTGTTCCTGGCTTCAATGGGTACGGTCTTTCTAGGGACAGGGGTGCCTCGTATCCATGCACCTTGTGCCACAACTCGATGTCCATCTCATACTGGTGCCTTCCTCCCTCTGTGTTTGGCCTGCAGGGGAGCACATTTGCTTTTTTGAGTATTTGCGACCTCATTAGTGGCATCCATTGCATCCTGGGGTATGTCCCATAGCCTGTGTTTGTTCCCTGCATGGCGAGTGCTTGGTGTCCCATTCCAGCGAACTGCCCTTGCATGTGCAATGTGATGGTTGGTCGTGGTACTGCCCTTGTGCTCATTCCCACCAATCGGAGGCTTAGGTTGTTCATTTGCTGCTGGAGGAGTGCATTCAGTGCATGGTCCCTTGCTTGCTCCCTGCTCTGTTTCTCCTTATTTCGCCTGAGCTTCTCCACTTTAACGTTTCGGACTGCCGCTACAAATTCCTCCCAACTTGAGTAGTCTTCATCAAGTTTGTCCCTGAGCACCTGTGGCATTCCCTCTACCGCACTTGTGATCAACATTCCCCCAGCATCTCCCATGCTCAGCGCTAGTTGCTTGACCTTTTTGGCCCACAATATGTGCCCATAGTCGCCTGCTCTCCCCTCTTCCATCCACTCTCCTACTTCCTCTTCTTTCAACACCTGGTCCTTGATCCGCTCTCTCTGCTGCACCCTAGTCAGTTTGGGCCATCTTGCCAGTGGCCACCTCTTCATGAACGCTGCCTTTAGTGCTCCCATGCCTGCTTTATCCTCTGACGGTAGGTCTGCAACCAGTCATCTGTGTAGCTTCCTGGCGCTAACTGGAGCTCGAAATGGGCTACTTTTCTTGTCTCCGACCATGAGTCTGGTATCGCTAACTGAAACTGGGCGAACCATTCCATTGGCTCTTCTCGGTTGCCATAGTCTCCATGGAACAGTGGTACTATTTTCACTGTTTCTGCCATTGTCCTGGGGTACATGTTCTGCGTCTGCGACATGTATGCTGTTCCTGGTTTGAACTGTATGTGTGGTGGCTGTGTGATCATTGGCTGATGTTGCCTACTGTAGTGAGTTGTTTTCGGGGTTGGGGAAGGGGGTGTTGTCGACCTAGTGTTCTGGGGCTTATACATGTATGTTGCTGTTGGCATTGTAAAGATGGCTGGTTTCAGCCTGAACCCTAGGCTGTCCTCTGTATTCTGCTGTGTATCCACTTCTGCTGCCATTGGTAACCCCTGTGCAGCTTTCCATTTCCCTTTGCCAATTCCATGTGCTTTTGTGCTCTTGTCCGATGCTGGAGATTCTGTGATGCTGCTTTCCGAGGTTGGTTCACTGTCCACATTTTGATCCCATTGCCCAATTCCTCTGAGTGATGCTACCATGTGCAGCGAAATTGGGTCTGTTGCCACTCGCTTTCCCGAGGTTCAAATTCCTCTTGTCACTGGATGGGAATGCCAGACTGAGACCCTCGTTGTGTACTCTGTTGTCACTATGTACCTCCTCCTTGCCACTACATCTACTTGAGACCCCTGCCACCCAATCACGTGACCCTGCTGCTTCTCACTCCTACCACCCCTGACTCCCTGTGCGCACCTCTGCCCCTCCCCATTCCAATGCACTAACCAAACTCTGGAACAGTACCTACGAGTCTATTGTAACTATCAACAGGACAATTGGTCTGAGTTACTACCACTCGCAGAGTTTGCTTACAACAATGCTCCAAGTGCCACTATGGGAGTTTCACTGTTCTTTGCCAATAAAGGATATCACCCAAATGTCACTGTCCATCCAGAATGAGATCTGACATCTTCTCAGGCATGAGACTACACAGTGGACTTAGAGTCTCTGCACACATACCTCCAAGAAGAAATGGCAGAAGCCCAGAAAAGGTACCAAGGTCTGGCTGATGCCAAATGAGCCCCAGCTCCAGACTTTCAGATCAGAGATTCAGTATACATCAAAGCCAAGTATTTCAGGTCGACCAAGCCTTCGAAGAAACTCTCAGAAAAGAACCTCGGTCCATACCCTAACATTGCCCATGTTGGATCTCTATCCTTCACTATTTGACTACCTGACTCTATGAAGTCCATACACCCTGTGTTCCACATCTCTCAGTTAGAACCCACAACTCTGAATGTTATTCCTAACCAAGTCCAACCCCCACCTCCACCTGTTGAAGTTGATGGAGAACCAGAGTTTGAGATAGAAAGAATCTTGGACTCCAAACTGGATCACTGAAGACGATGTCTGCTGCAGTACTTAGTCAAGTGGGCTGGCTATGAGGGCACAGATGAAGAAACTTCCTGGCTCATAGCTACTGAGTTAGGAAATGCCCCTGACCTGGTCTCAGACTTTCACAAAGCGTATCTGGACAAACCTGGCCCATTAGACTCTGTCACATGTCACCTCTAAAATTCTCAAACTCCCCAAGTATAAACTCCATCAGTTGAAACTTAGGAGCAAAAGGAAATATATATTCAGATGAGGGGGGGGAACAGTTACAATGCTGGTACAATATGCAGTAAAGAACAAAAAAAAAAAGGAAAGTCCTCAGGACCTAAATGTCATCCTTGTTCATGGCACAATTAATCAGAGTGGTCGTTGTGGTCTTCAATACCTCGAAAGACTCTTCCAGGACCCCAGTCAAGTCCCACACATCCTTAGAGGACGACTTGATGGCCACCATGTTTCTGTCAATTGCTTGTATGATTTCTCCAAGATGCCTATCCAAGACTTCTGCCACAGAGTCTTGACATGGGGGCAGCATGCACAGCATCTGAGCTTTTGGGATGATCTCTACATCCGGTGTATTGTCCATGGCTTCGTCATCACCATCCCCTGCATCTCCAGACTGCTCAACCCTCCTCTGACATTTCCTCCTTTCTCCACCTCAAGGGGATGTCACTGCCACCATTTGTTTCTCAGAGTCCATCGCTCAGATGGACAGGTTGCATTTGGCCTTACTTTTCTGACACTGAAGACACAACTTACTACATCCCATGCCAGGCACACACTCCTCCCCAGCCTTAGCACATGCAGAGCATGCCTTGAACTTGACACTCACCATGCTACCCCTGGCTGCCATCTGCTGAAAAGGAGTTCTGGACTTGTTAGAACAGAACTGTAAGTGATGGTATCATCACTCACTGATGACCCTTCTCCCTGCACCTTCTGCATCTTGTTTTTGAGCTGTTGTTTCTCAGCCTCTAACTCCCAGGCTTTCTTTGCCTCTGCAGCTTCCCTCGCTTGCTTAGCTCGCTCTGCTGCTACTTCCCAAGCTGTCCACTCCTCTTCTTCAGCCTCAAGTGCCTCCTGCAGTGTGGCATGCTGGCACTGCTGATGCTCGTCATACTTGGCCAACTTGGTGGCCACACTATCACCAGGCTTGTCTTCTAATTCCTCCATGGTCAGCATAGACCAGTTCACAATGGCTGGCTTGGCAGTAGGAATGGTTGTCGATGATGAAGACATGATGATTGGGAAAATGGAAGTTGAGATGTGTAAGAACTCCATTGAGTCTTAGCGCTATGAAAAATTTTCAGACTCTGACAATGTGGACTTCAAAAACCAACACACACATATTGATACTCCAACGCCTCAAGGGCTTGGCCCTAAGAGGGGGATACTGTCACATCTGTGACATGTGTGCATAGTCTGGGCCTGAGTCCGAGGACTTCTGGCTCAGTCCAGGCTCTCAGAAGTCCACTGTGGAACTCTGTTCCATGTTTGGTTATAGTTTTGATCTGTTACTCTATTCCATTCCATATTTAGAATAGTTTCTTCCTGCCACTATATGTCTAACTGTTTTGGTGTTTTCAGTCTAACCTTTGGACTTTCAGATTGTCCAATACTCCAGTACAGCCTGTAGGAACATTGTCAATGTTCTGCACTGCCCTCCAGAGTTTTGTTACCCAGACATTGCCTCAGAACATTCTCTATGGTATGTAAGCCTCTGTACATATGTTGTAGGACATCAGTTCAAATATTGAATAAGATACTCATTGATCTCACTCTGCTCTGACCTCTGGAACTCTGCAAGTTCCAAGTATACAAGTTATATGCTACTTCGACCCTCCAGACTTTGCCCCTCCATCTATCCCTGACCTCAGACTTCTCAGAGACCATTGAGAACCAGTCTTGACAGAAAGATGCAGCTGGCAATGTTGTATGGTACAAAGCCCAACTTGTCACCCAAGGCTTCTCACAAGTTGAAGGTGTCGACTATTGCTCCAGTTGCAATGCTCACATCCATTTGAACTGTCCTTGCCATGGCAGTGCACTCGAATCTCAAACTCCATCAGATTGATATCAAAGGTGCCTATCTAAATGGCACACTCACCGATGACAAAGTAATTTACATGTGGCAGCCTCCAGGCTTCAAGTCCACCAACCACCCCAACAAGGTATGCCATCTTCAAAAAACCTTGTATGGACTGAAGCAGAGCAGCTGTCACTGGTACCAAAAACTGGTGGAAATCCTTGTCAATGAACTGGGCTTCATCACCCAATGCTCCCCAAATGGACTTACCATTGTTGCTGTCCATGTCGATGATTGCACCATCACCACAATGTCTCTGGATGAATAAATGAGTTCAAATGAAATGTTAGGAAGTATGTTGAAATAACCGACCTGGGAGAGCTCCACTGCTACTTGATATCGAGGTAACCAGAAACTGAGACGAATGTACCATCTCCCTATGCCAACATCCCTACATTGAATCGATCATACATCATTTTGGTTTTGACAAACTCAAACCCATGTCAAATCCAATGGAACCTAGCACTAAGCTACATTCTGGACAGTCGCCATCAACCAGTGCTGAATACACTGCTATGTGCCACATACCATATCATGAAGCTGTCAGTTCACTCATGTATGCCTCCCTTGCCACTCGTCCCGATATCTCATATGCTGTGATGACCATTTCACAATTCTCTGGAAATCCTGGAGTTCCCCACTGGGAAGCCATCAGAAGAATTTATCATTATCTGATCAGGATGAAGACACTAAGACTCACATATGGGGGAACACCAAGTGTGCTAACAGGATATGCCAATGCTGATGGAAGCATGGCAGAAGACTGCAGGGTGGTCTCAGGGTACAGTGGCTCAAAAAATTGTCCCAATGTTTGCTCCATTTTCACTAATCACAGTGTAGCTAGTGGAATACTGTGATCCAGTTCATGATCTTGGTGGATGGATTGAAGCTCCTGGTCATGGCTTTCTAATGAGCCATATTACATAATATTTGGATGGAAATCAGTGATGGAATAACCAAATGAAAATGACACCTCATTGGGACAATTTTTTGACTTTCATGCTGGAAGGTGGGATCTCAGCCAAATGAAGGGATATTTATGGTTATTTGGACCAACAAACAAAGCCTAACATACAACATGATCAGCTGAATGCTTTGTCAGCATGTAAACAATGCCAAATATTGAATTTACACCATTAAGCCTTCCTCTTTCACCACACTCAACAAACCAGCTTGCTTGCTCACTAAGGCTGGGCTTTGAAGGAAATTTTCAGTGATGACTGATGTCCACTATGGAACCATCATTATAATGTACTTTCTCAATCATAAGTCCCATAAAAAAGGTAGCAAAAGTCACCTCTGTACTGATTCCCCCACCACTGCCTGGTGTGTTCTGGGATTAATGTGTACTGGAAAGCTGAAAATGCCATTGAGGTCAATCTGGCACTTGTGGGCATGAAGAACCAACCAATCCCCTACTAACTGGTGCATTTACACCAATGGGAAGCTGGTTTGAATGTTGGGGTGAGGCAATCCCCTTCTTTACAGTGCTGGTGGTATATGAGGAATAGGCTACAGAGCAGGCAGGGTACAGATGATTATGTCCTATCTACCCTGGGCTGTTTCCACTGTTATCATATGTCCAAATCATCCATTGAAAGTCATCCACCATTCAACTCCAAGCACAGTCTGACCAACCTACATAGTGACACCCAAAGTCCAAGGGAAGGACTTACCTCCCCCAACTATTGTGTCAGTTTCCCATTGGTGGAAATGCACCAGTTAGCAGGGGATTGGTTGGTTCTTCATGCCCACAAGTGCCAGATTGACCTCAATGGCATTTTCAGCTTTCCAGTACACATTAATCCCAGAACACACCAGGCAGTGGTGGGGGAATCAGTACAGAGATGACTTTCATTAGCTTTTTTATGGGACTTATGATTGAGAAAGTACATTGCTATGATGGTTCTGTAGTGGACATCAGTAATCACTGAAAGTTTCCTTCAAAGCCCAGCCTTAGTGAGCAAGCAAGCTGGTTTGTTGAGTGTGGTGAAAGAGGAAGGCTTAATGGTGTAAATTCAATGTTTGGCATTGTTTACATGCTGACAAAGCATTCAGCTGATCATGTTATATGTTAGGCTTTGTTTGTTGGTCCAAATAACCATAAATATCCCTTCATTTGGCTGAGATCCCACCTTCCAGCATGAAAGTCAAAAAATTGTCCCAATGAGGTGTCATTTTTATTTGGTTATTCCACCACTAATTTCCATCCAAATATTATGTAATATGGCTCATTAGAAAGCCATGACCAAGAGCTGCAATCCATCCACCAAGATCATGAACTGAATCACAGTATTCCACTAGCTACACTGTGATTAGTGAAAATGGAGCAAACATTGGGACAATTTTTTGAGCCACTGTATGCTTTCTTAATAGATGGAGGGGCAGTATCATGGTCTTCTAAATGACAGGAAATCATTTTGCTTTTGATGACTGAGAGCGAGTACATGGCAGCCATGCATGTGGCCAAGGAAGCCTTATGGCTTTGGTCGCTCATCAGAGAGCTCTTTATGTCACTTGCTGAACCCACCACATTGTTCTCCAATAATCAGTCTGCTATCATGCTCACCAGAGATCATCAGTATCATGCATGCACCAAACATATTGATATCTGATTCTATTTCATCTGTTGGGTTGTGGAAAATGGCAAGATTGTTGGAATATTATGCAACTGGCCATTGTTGGTGCGTGTTTGTGTGGATTACTTAATCACCTTGCATCGCACATAGCAGTAGACTATTTTCCTAGTCCCTCAGTAGCTTGCCAGACTACTGAGGGTGAGTACATTCATTCCTTAGGTTTATTCCTATCTCATTGGTACCTTGTAGTTACCTACAGGTACATACTACTAATATAGTAGCTTGCCAGACTACTGAGGTTACCTACAGTCTTCTCCAGGTTCCCTCTGCCAATAGCAACAACCTCCTTTAGGTTATGAGCCCCGCCTAGCGGCAGAACCTGGAGAGAAGAAAAGATGGCAGTGAAGAGGTACTATACAAGGGAAGGATTTGTCTATGTTCCCGAGCTCAAAACGAATGGACGGAATTGGAAGGAATACCGCAAACAAGTTCTCGAAGTCGCCAGAATACAAAATGTCATTGGACACTTAGCTGGTGTAGAGCAGAAGCCGAAGGTCGCCGGAAAAGAGCTAAACGAATGGCTGCAACAGAATAGCAGCGCGCAGTTCATACTCATGTGGAACATCCCCGATTCACTCTTTTTGCACATCCAACACTTTGAAATGGCTCACGAGATGTTCGACTACCTAGCAACAACATTCCGAGACTATATCCCAATCCCCTTACCCACCACGAAGCCTGTCGAAGCTTCAAGTGGTGATGTGGCAGCAGACGAGCCACCGAGTACCAAACATCTACCCAAACAGAAGGACGGCAGTGCATTCGAAGCACATGCCAGTGGTGACGAGATGCAAGATGAACTACGAGAGTCATGCACGAGGCCTAACGAGTTGTCAGTGGAGCTGCCGAGAGAGGAGAGGCTCGAGGACGAACTTACTGAGGCGAGGAGCAATGACGAGGCTGTGGCAGCAGTTGGTGTGGCCCAGCAGGTTCCATCACGAAGCATTGAGGTCGAAGACCACGAACCTGAAGTGCCAAGCGAGTTGCGCACGGCACAGAGCGAGCTGCAGGAGCAGCCAAGTTCGAGGGCAGGAAGGCCACTCGAAAGCGAGCACCCACAAGTGCTAAATGGGACGGTCAAGGTGCCATACGAGGTCGAGGATGTCGACAGGGCAGTGGAGCTAGCCAGCGAGGCAGCAAGACGTGCCAGAAGAGTTGACACGAGCGACGAGATGGCCAGCGAAGACCTACCATCGAAACTGTGCGACGGAAGCACAACGAATGACTTGCCAGGTACACAAAAATTGCCGCTTGAGGGGGAGCAGGCAGTGTGTACGAGCGGCAGTGTTGAGGACACGTCAACGGCACCAGCTGGGTGCGAGGACAGTCTGCACGAACAGTCAAAGCTTGTAGACGTCAACCATGACAACCACAGATGTGGTACAAGTATGGATATGACCGCCGACAAGGCAGAGAGCCCAAGTATGCCTAACGACGCCGAAACAATCCCAACCAAGCTGGAGGAAGTTAGCGACGAGTCTCGAAGAGTCAGTGACAAGATTGTTGCGGAAGGAAGTCTGGGCGCGGAGGCCACAGACATAGCCGCGAGCATAGGAGTCACGACTCAGACTCTGTACCTAAACCGAGATGGTGGAGACACAGAGGTCTGCTACCAAATATCTGAACCCACGAATGCTGGAGTGGCGAGCTGTGTCGAAGCTCAACCCGCAGGAGCGCACTCGCAACCTGAATACAGCCCAATGTGGAATGTGCCAGAGACTACCAATGCACTGCTCGAAGGAGAGCAGAACGGCTATGCGAGCAACAACATCGCAAACGGGCAGGGCCACAATAACGGGCCGCAACTTACTATCCACGACCCAGGAGGATACTTAGGGCAGCTGACAGTCTGCACAGCAGGCAGACAAAATGCCAAAACGAGGGAAAATGCCACCAACGAGGGGAACACGAACAGCAGGGCCAGTGCAATGGGAAACAAGACCATGGACTCACTTGGAGTCAAAAAGAGGTCACTGATTGCAAGCCGAAGTCAGCATGCCGAACGAGAAAGGCCGCAGACGAAATGTGCACCTGCATTGCGAACACCACCCATAGAGCCCATGAAACGCCGCCAACGAATCTTCGGAAACCCTCATCAATGTGGACAACTCAAAGCGACGACTGTGGATGTCAGCGAGGCCAAGATGCCACCTAGGAAACGAATCGGAGTTATTCGAAGCGACATACCTGACGCACGAAGATTGCCGCTCGAGGGGGAGTAGGCTGGTTGTGCGAGCAGCGACGATATGAACACAGCTGCAGATGGGCACACTGACGAGCCCAGTGGCCATGCGGATGGACCAAGAGGCCTAACGACAACTCCGAGCGTGTCAAATGAAGGAGAAGCGATTGTGGCAGTACCGCAGATATGCAATGTCGACGTCGGCACGTACGGAGGTACACAATGGCACATAAACGAAATGGAAAGTCTAGGTATCCATACGAATGCGCCGAGAAACGAAACGGACACGGTCAGTAATGCAAACGGCACGAAGACAGCTAGCGATGCACGTCAGAATGTCAGAACGTGTCAAACGGAGTTAGACTCACCTCGAAAGCCAGAAAGCGAGTCGCCCGACCATACTATGCCATGGAGACGAGTTGGCATTGGAGACGCCAACATATCCCTATCACGAAACGCGCCGCTCGAGACGTCAAGCACCCCGAATCACAATATTACCTTTGGAGGACCAGCAAACGCAGACAAGGGGTCTGCTACCAAGGGTGTTGAGGGGGAGACAGCTGGTGGTGATGGCAAACGAAATGATGGCAGAGATGGCACAACGAGCAGTGGAAGCGTCGACTCAACACGAGTCAAGGCAGTGCTGCTGGCTGGAGATAATCAGCACGCATACCGGAGCCGGAGCTCGTGCAGCAACTTACCTGTGTCACCCAGTCCAACCACAAACTCTCGAAGGCACTCCTGTGCACTCATCCGACCGAAACGCCAACGTGGAAGAATCAAATCCGAAGCTAGAAATGTCAGGACAATGCGAAAGGTCGAGAACGCATGCCAAGCGCACGGCAATGCGACACGGTCAACCCGGCACAATCGAGAAGGCATTGGAACATGCCTAGTCCCTACCTGCAAGTGCTGGAAGCAGGGGGAGCGGTGCTGACCCACCAGAAACCGATGCAATGTCAATATGCACATGTTCAGAAGAACTAGAGGGCCCGGAGGGCGAGAGAAGGTCCAGCAAGCATTAGGACATGTCGAGACAAAGGGGACAAGGTGCCAAATGAATGGCGCAACGAGCAGCATGCGCTGCGACTCGAAACGAGTCGAAACGAGACTGCTAGCTGGAGACCAGGCTGGTCAGCACAAGCAGCAGCAGCGGAAACCAATGGACGTACCTGGGCCACCCGCAAGCCACCGAAAGCGTTCCGAGGAGGTCGGCAGACCCAAGCGTCGACTCGAAGCAATTAATTTCGAATCTAGAGATGTCAGTAGAGCTCGGAAGCTCGAAACCGCCCACCAAGGAAGCAGTAACGTGATACGGCCAATTCTGCGTCATCGAGAGGGCATCGGCACATGCCCGGACCTTACCATCAAGTCCCGAAACCCTACCGTCGACTTTACGAAGCCTAGCGAGCACCGACAACATGTCAGAGACCGTGCAGCGGCCCCGCAAGCGTTGCAATCAACGAAGTGACGACGCGCTGATCACGCGCACCACGTGACCTACCAAATCGGGCAATCGCGCTCAACCTTTCGAAACTCTCGTGTTACAAGCACAAACCGCGCACTCGGAATTCAAGTTTCTGAATCGTACAATTAATTATACATCTGGTATATTTCATTCCTTTATTTTTGGATTATGTTTTGCCTTAGAATTCCCCCATGCCGTTTGAGGGGGAGTGTTGGAATATTATGCAACTGGCCATTGTTGGTGCGTGTTTGTGTGGATTACTTAATCACCTTGCATCGCACATAGCAGTAGACTATTTTCCTAGTCCCTCAGTAGCTTGCCAGACTACTGAGGGTGAGTACATTCATTCCTTAGGTTTATTCCTATCTCATTGGTACCTTGTAGTTACCTACAGGTACATACTACTAATATAGTAGCTTGCCAGACTACTGAGGTTACCTACAGTCTTCTCCAGGTTCCCTCTGCCAATAGCAACAACCTCCTTTAAAGATTCACCTCATGTATTGCCCAACTGCCAACATGATCACTGATACCCTAACAAAGGCACTGCCATCCCCGAAAGTGAAACATTTTGCCATCAAACTTGGCCTACATCTGACTTGAGGGGGAGTGTTAGAATTTGGCAAGTCATTCGTAGTCTTCATTTGTCAATTAATGCTGCCTTTTCTTTTATTGTGAGAATTACCTTCTGTTCACAGGTACACAATATCACAGTACTCTGTTTTTCACCACTCGCACACTACTGTACAGTGTGGACAATTATTCTTTTGTTCTAATGTCTTACCTCATACTCATAATGTTGTAAGGTCCCATGCTAGGGACCACTTTGTTGTATGACACTGGGTTCAACACCCATGTCTCACTCTTGTGTTTACTACTTAGCATATTTAGTCCTGTACGATAGTAAAGCTGCCTCAGATGTTTTGCTGCTACATGCACATGACTGAGGTGGGCATAATGTTTCTTCTCCTCATATACTAGCACACAAACTTACACATTACCATAGTTGTTGTATAGGTAATGCCACAGACATTTGGCTGCTATGTGCACACAACTGAGTTGTTGTATAGTTCTGATATGTATTCCCCCAATTCCTCATTCTCCAGGTTCTCCCCACTAATCCCTTTGAGCATTCCCCTGCATTTTGTGCCACTGTGCTGACCCATTATTCATTGGTGCATACCATTCCTCCTACCCCACACCATGTTTGGGGCATAACTTGTTCAATTCTGGTCCGAATCGTTCGCTTTTTTTTAGATGTGACTCTACTAGACGAAACCTACTAGACGATATACAAGACGTCGCACACGCATTCACAGTTCCGGAATTATCTGAGTTTTTGTGTTCAAACAGGGTTGGGGAGGTCAGGAAGGCATATCTTGCCCGTTTTCATGCCGCGTCTTTCGAATTTTTGCATGGCGGTACTACTTGCTATCTGGGGGTATCTGGGTTATGGCGGCGCACTCAGTGGTTCCTGAGATATCCACTTTTCTGTGTCCAGGCTACAGGCTATCATTCCTGGCAGCATATCTCCCTCGTTTTCCAAGCTGTTCCTCTCGTAAATTGGCACTTGCGTTGTCCTCGCAAAGCTGACTCCATTGAATTCTCTTTCGGCAAATTCCGTGCAGCCGTTCTCGAGATATGGTGAAGTCTGCCTCTGGAGGGCTACTGGTGACAGTTTTGGTGATAACTCGGGTTTGGAAGGTCTGATCAGTGAGATTCCTTTTGTGCCGAGCTCTCCTGTTTGTGTAGAGCTGCCCTCCAAGGTTTTGTGTCCACCGGCCTCACCATTGCTTGCCAACGCCTTGTTCTCCTCCTTCCCCCATTTGCTGCCAGCACCTTTCTCCCCCATTTTGTGACTGACCCTCTCGCTTTTCGGGAGGCATATCCTACTTGATGAGGGCTTTCATGTGGTGTATCTTACAATGCTGTTGTCAACTGGGTTGTGGAGATATCTGAGGTTTGGCTTGTGGGGAGCACTATGGATCGTTTTGCACGTTTCTCAGGGACAGATGGGCCGATCAGTATGATTCCTTTTCCTGCGTGTTCTCCCTTGTGTCCCCTACTGTATCCCACAATTTTGTATTGACAACCCTGTTGGAGTATACTGTTGCAGCATCAACACCAGACACCATCACATGATACATATATGCATAGATAGGACTTTTGTTTGTTTCTTTCTCCTCAGTGCATTATCAAATGGCTGAGGTATGTTTACTGTACAACATACAATATGTGAGACTGACACTCTATGGTAGAGTTCTCTGTTTCTAGGTTTGCAGAACTGTGTACATTAGCACATTATCAAATGGCTGAGAGTTCTCTGTTTCTAGTTGTCTACAAACCTGAGCCATTGTCCTGCAGTGCTCTCCCCTTCCCCCCCTGCTCTCTCACGACATGCATGTGCTGTATCTCGTTTGTCCCATGGCCATCCCTCTCGATTTTTTTGGCACCATACACTACTCAATGGGAGCTTTCAGATGGTGGGTCACATATTGTGTCTGCTTCAGCAGTTGCCCAGAGGTTTCAACTTTTGTGGATGTGAGTGGTTTTGGGTGGTTTGCAGGTATCCTAGGACTGCCTGGACCTCAACTGAGGACAGTTGGTATCTAAGTGATGGGGAGATGTAGGGAATGGGTTTTCCCTACCAGGAGATTTTATTTTTATTCTGTGTCTCATATTTTAACTTGATTTTCCAGTTTTTATATGTTTATTACCTTAGTGCGAGGCTTTATTGCTTAGTCAGCATTTTTTTTACTTACTGGGGCATGTACTTACCTTTCTAACAATCAAGTTATGAGTTATGAGTTTTGAGTTCCAAGTATGAGTTCAAGTTTGAGAAGGTTTCATGTGGCCTTCTGCAGTGTTCAGACAGTCTCAGACAGCCTTAGACATTTCCCAGACAGTATCCCTCTCCAGGCTATAGAAGCCCCTCTGGAAGTTCTCCTCCCCTTCAGACATCACCACTCTCCCCCTAGTCTCTATTCTTCTTTTCCTACATTGCATGAGACTTTGTCTATGTCTTGCATGTTGTAAGTGAAGAGTGAGTCATGTTGTGATCACAGTGAGTCAGAGGAGTGGTCCAATATCAAGAAATGGCAGTCTTCATTGTATTCCTCTATCAAGCCATTGTCATTAGTGGCACCCTTGAACCAGAGGTGACTGCCTGTGCACTGCATGCCTGAAGCGGTGATCTGCACTGCAAGCATTTCACAATTTTTGATGCCAAAATATGTTGAAAAAATTGAAAGAAGATATACTCTTTTATTTGGGCTGTGTTCACAGAAAAAATGCAAATATAATATTTTGTTTTCTTTGTCTTTTCTGTGCAAAAACATGAATTGATGGTAGTGCTGATTAGCTTCTACACCAATGGGTATTACCATCAATCAATGTTTTGTGGCAAGTCATGCAAAGAAAAGAAAATATTATTTTTGCCTTTTCTCTTCAGAAACAGCTGTCAAAAAAGAGTATCACTTTCTTCAAAATTTTCAGCATGTTTTCTGAGAAAAATTGTGAAATGCTTGCAGTGCTGGGCATTCCAAAGTTTCCTGTTTTTGTTGTACTCTTGGAGGTGCTCCTTGAGTATTCTGAAAAAGAAATGGTTGTCAACCCATTTGTCCAGGGGGCCAATGCCAACACTCCTGAAGATTTCTGCCACTGCATCAGTGAGATTTCCATACATGCCTGCTGAGGGGGAGGCTCCAAAAGCTAGGCAAGTGTTGATGCATGCTTGCATGTCTGAGGTGTGAACTACCACTGTGGGCCATTGAGATGGGTGTAGGGGTATTGTTCTATAGGCTTCTGCTATGTCCCAGGTGGCTGCTTCTGATCTTGGTGGGAGTCTGGATGCTAGAAGGAACATGATGGAGAAGGTTCCTTATGTGCAGGGAAAGTTGTCTGCTGATGTGAAGGAATTAATGGCAGGGTTGGAGTGGGGGGGAAGCAGCATTAGGGGGAAAGAAAAGTTTTGTATTAATCTAAATTTTCCAGGTTTCCCAGGTTTGGGTATTAGTGCGAGGGGCAAGGATTGGAAATGACCTATTAGCACTTGAATAGTTTTGACTTCAAAGGGACCTATGAATCTCCCTTTGGAAATCTCTTTATTAATCACTTCTGTAAACTTATCGAGGTATGTATTAACTGATTCTTTATTATGGGGAAATTGGGTATGAGTGATCTGGGGGAAATCTATTAGGAAACCAGAACATAAGTTTTTGATGAGGGATGGGAAACAGTCAAGAAGGTTTGTGGTGTGGAGTGCTTTTTCCCATGCTCAAGGGTTATACAGGGTGAGGGGGGCTTGGTGCCTGTGCTCAAGGGCAGCTACTAGCTCCATGTGTGGCCAGTCCACAGCATGAACATATGCAGGCTATAGTGTCATTTTAATGCATCAATTGACTGCAATTGTAGCACTAGTGTGATGCAAGAATGCTATAGTCCATTCACAAAGTGTGATGCATCAATAATGCCATTTGCAGTGATGCATCACCCTCTAAAATAGCAATTCCCGACAGCCCAAATCCAGCACCATTGGGTTACACTGATCGCCAAGCAGATCTGCACCTTTGTGCACCCCCAAGCAGTCCGCAGGTGCCCCCGACCTGATGTGCTTCTTGTCCTTACCTCATCTTCTCCACCTGCTTACACCTTATACATAGTCCCAATTGGATAGCTCCAGTGCAGATGGTCAGTATCCCACCCATACTATATGTGGGTCCACCCACATGACCTGTGTCTTTTGTTGACTATGCTTGATCCCGTTCCCACACTTTTTTCAGTCATCCTCTCTTCATCGACCATCGCACTTACCAGCCATCTTCCTGTCTGATCCTCATCTATTCCTGTTGTCATCCCTTTGTTGATCACTCAGTAAATAACACTATCAGCCATTTCCAGTCTGTTTCTCATAGTCCTTCGATGCTCAGCTAAAGTCTTCCCTTCCTAGACTCCCTCTAATGCCTAGTATGAGGGCATGGTTTAGTGGGACATGGAACACAACGAGATGACGTTGTTCACTTATTTGCCAGTGGGTCCATTGCATATTCAGGCTACAGTGTGTAATAATTGCAAGTGGTAGACTTCTAGGAGAGTCCACTTTACCCAGGTCTGGACATGAATGTGGCCTCGGGATTGATTGATTAATGCAGAGACTGATGCTTAGAAGCTTGTTAGCTTGTTACTCAAGATTATTCCCCCACTGCGATTGCTATATAGTTCCCTACTGGTATATGCTGCTGTGCCTCCACATGTCATGGTCTGAGAGTACTCACAGGATGTACTATCATTATGAATCGACTGTGTTTCACTTGCATAGACACCTTGGCACCAACCTGAAACTTTTTACTAATAAGTTGGCATGGATGCAACTGATGCAGCATGAACACCAGAAATTTGGTTATGTATTATGATATATCATGTTCATTGCATAGTCAGGTGTAGACTTCATTGTAGCAAGGCTATCATGCCACATCACCAATACCAAAAATTTGATGAAGTATGGACAGATCAATCCTGAGTTGTACTGCAGCAATTGAAACCATTATGGAACATGAGATCAGGGTAAACTAATGTGAGGCTAAGTCATACTCGTACAAGCTTTCCTGTTCGGTGTCAGCAAAGGGTGCAGTGAATATGCCACAGATGTACTTAGATTTCAGGTGCTTGGCATTGACAGAAGAGGGAGAGCATTTTTTGTGAGGGGGGTTTGAGCCAATTGCATTCATAAGCTGTTCTTGTGTAGACTTCTTTGGGATGCATGTGGAATGCCACATGTCAACTATGGTGGGCTCTGCAGTTTGTGTGTTTGTATCGCCTGAATGGTTGAGAATGCCTTGCTCGGATATGGACTGCTTGCCCCTCAGATTGGTACATTCAGGTTGATCCCCTTGCATGTCTTTATTTGCAGATGACACATAGAGCACTGGAGACATGCAGTTGTGGGGCAATGCTGGAATTGCATTTTCCATGGCTGCTGAAAATGACCCAGGGATGAGATTGAGCTGCGGTGGTGGTTCCTCGAAGATCCAGGCAGTTTCAGTGGCAGTGTTGACCAGAGGCAGGTCAGGCAGGAACAATGTAGATGGTATACTGAATAGATCATTATGCATGTCCAGATTGAGCATTGCTCCCACAGGTAAGGTCCCAGAAGGTGTGGAAGAAAGGCCTGCATCGAATCTGAAGGCATTGAAGCCTTCAGTCAAAATATCATCAAGTGAAAAGTTTGTAATGCTGCTACAGGGAGTCACATAACCCGATGAACTCCAGTCCAGTGATAGCATATTGTCATTCTCCCAGTTGTCAGCAGTGCTGGTAACCATGGGTGGACAATGACTCGACTGTTGCAATAGTACATGTTCAGCGCTCTAAGAAAGCCAAGCTTCAGTGAAAGGAAGTGATGCATCTTATAGTCCACTCACCCTTGTGCAGTGTTCATTATTGACCATGCTGGCATGAGTAAGCCCAGACATAAGACCCACAACCTAAGGGACTGATGCATCAGAGGTTGGAGTGATGCATCAACGACTCATACTTGCCATGTTGTCATTGCCTGTGCTGGCTTGCATAGCTTCGGATGTATGTACAATGGCCTGGGGGGCTGATGCATCAATTGCACTTACCATGTCATGGCCATTTGCTGCAGGTGATGCATCACTGACAGCATCAAAATTATAAAGGCTCCCTACATCACCCAGTCCCCTTATCACATTGCACATCTGGTGTTCCCCCCCTTCGATATCTGTTTCCCTCTTGCTCAACTCGCCAGTGTCTGTTTTGAGATAGTCATGATTGCAGGGGCTGGTGCTACTGGTAGACCCAACAGAATTATCCACAGAAGACTTGCGCTGGTCAGGTGCTAGACAAAAAGTAAGAGCCATGTTATTGATACTAGTTGGTTATGTACTTACAGTAAACAAGCTCTGCAAAGTCAATGAATGCAGCCAGTACATCTTCATCTATTGCTGGATACACCATAGAGAAATCATTCCCCTGCAACGTTTTTCCCACATGATAGCTGGATATAATAGCAGTTAGAAGTTTTGCTATGCTTGCTAGAAAAATGTCACTCACCTTGTAGCAGATATATTCCAGTTATTTTGGGGGTTTGGGCCTGCACAAAGATATGATATGATGAACCCAGTCTGGCAATGGATCAACTCTCCGACATGCTCAAGAATAGGCAAATCTTCGATATTCCTTTGGTAAGAATGTCAGTATGGGAAGTGCTCATTGTTCATTGTTCAGTACATACCATAAAATCTTCTCTGGGTCAGTCTCCTCAAACGTTGGGTCAGATGCATGCCTGTCCTGCTCCATATAAAGTTTTTCTACTGCAAGCTTAATGTCCTCAGTTTCAGCAGAAAACAGCTTATTCAATAGTTTGTGTGTCATCACAAGGCAACTGCTTGAAGTGTCTTCGACATTCCCAGCTCAAATTTCAGCATCCAAAGTGGGTTTAATTCGCTCCTTGTAGTAATTCTTCGAGTATAATTCTGACCAAGTAAGAGCCCACCTTTTTTTGGGATCTGCCAAGCCTATGAGAATACTATTTTGTTTCTGGATAGAGCAGTTGGTCTGAGAGGTGTTGGTATGCCATCGGAACCAGCTACGGATTTTCTGTATACAAGTAGATGGCATCAGTAAAGTAGAAAGGGAGATAGAGGACTACTTATGTTTTTGCATGTCAGAATGGCATTGTTAACCATTGTTAACTGCTCTGCTGTCAATTCTTGATCCAGGGGAATACCAGGATACAAAGCCAGCCTCTCTGGCCACTGCTTAAACCAGCTCTCGAAACAAGATGGCCAGAACAGAGAGTAGTTCTTCATTTTGCTGAATTCTTGATACTTTGACAGTTTCTCCATCAGCCATGTCAGCTGGTCTAGTGTCACCCATCCATGACTCGGCATAGTAATTGCCCATGATGGCAGGAAATGTGCCAGACAGAGAATGAAAAAAAAAAAAGATGCACTGAGTGAAGAATGCCCTATGAACGACCTAAATAGACTCACCAGGATGCCTCCCACATATAAGGTCCAACATGGAACTCTTCCAAGAATCTATGTATGTTTTCTGCTTTCACATCAGCAGGGGATAGCTCTTGCTAGGGACAAGTTGATAGGCCATGAGTGAGAAGCCTCAGGCCTGCACATCATCAGGGACCCTAAAATAGATCTTGCATTCCCTGATATGGATATGTACATGCATGTTAATAAAGTGGTATAGATCAGTTGGTGCTGAGTGGAACTCACCAGTATCATGAACAAGAAAAATTTGCCTAGTGCATTTGATTAATCAAGGTCATTTTATGTCTTGTGTTGAGGGACTTACTCTGCACTGATCTCAAGCAGTCCAATTGCTCCAACTTGTGGATCCATTCCACAGTGAATGACAGCAATGGTATCAGAGATAGGCTATAAAGTGGTATAGATCAGTTGGCACTGAGTGGAACTCACCAGTATCATAAATGAGAAAAATTTGCCTAATGCATTTGATTAATCAAGGGCAGTTTATGTCTTGCATTGAGGGACTTACTCTGCACCGATCTCAAGTGGTCCCATTGCTCTGACTTGTGAGTCCATTCCACAGTGAATGACAGCGATGGCATCAGAGATAGGCTTGGATTTGACTAGCTCGATGCAGGCCTGCAAGTTGTAGTGCCAGGGCATTGGCAGTAGTGGGGACCAGAATGATGGGCTTACTGACACAGGGTGTTTGCTAGTGTTACCAGTTCAAAATATGATTGAGTGATGATCGACAACAAGTGTGGTGAAAGTTGAATCATTGGATCATCAAATGAGGCTGTCACCTTCAATCTGGGCTGAGAGAGAATATCTATATTTATATACCACAACAAGTAGACTACTACTAAGATGTGGTGCCTTCAGGCACGTAGTGTAAAGAGTAACTTATGTACTACCTAATAGTAAGTCAAGGGGAGAAACAAATAGTTTACAGTATACTTGTAACATAGAGGTCTGGGCTGAGAAATTGTTGCCTATTAGCACTGCAGAAGGCATCGCATTCATAAGCAACATGACACAAGCCTTTGACAAGTCTATGTGTGTTTATTTACTATTTACTATATATGCTATTACTTGTCTCCAATAACTTACTTTGATACTCAAGGATCCTATGTATCGTACAATGCATGCCAAACTTTGCCAACAAATCACTGGTAATAAAGATCCCCTACCTGCTGCATCTTTACTTGGTCAAACTGGTAGTGATATGCTCACAAGTCTTGTCTGCACCAGTCTCTGATATTGTGATTCACTGGTCACCCATGCTACTTGTATCTGTGACTGGCTACATACTAGGTATCACTTGATTGCCTCATATTCACTAATAGTTTTGATAGTTTCTCACAAGCCTCATCTACAGCATCTGCCAATGATGGGGTGAGCAGATATAAGCAGTGCAAGAGATCCAAATGCAGTGCTTCTCATTGGTGATTCCATGGGGCATTCATGAGTTTAATTCTGAGTGCACCAGTCACACAAACCATTTCTCACCTCTGTCCACAGCCAATTTCGACAGTCAGTCTCAGAGCATGGGATGTAAGTTGGGTGTACATTGACCAGTTTATCATCAGGGGACGTCCATACATATCTACATCCTGAGCACATGTTGTGACTCTCTGAGATATGAACACCAAGCTTTGTCTATGATGATTCACTACTAAATTGCTTGTCTTGGATATTTCTCCTTGGCTGATGTTCAGAAGGCAATAGACTGGTTATCCACTAATCCAAATGACTCCATAGTGTTCTACATCCTCACTGCCATCTTCACCATCATTGACCCAGCTGCCCCCAGACATACAGTGGCTGCAACATGTTCTTGCATTTTTTTTGTCATAGTAACCATAGGTCATGAAATCTAGATACATCAGATATATGTGCATGGGCAAGGAATCTGCCCTCTAGATGAAGTCCAATGCACACTTACAGCACAAACTAAGACTTCAAATCTACCTGACATCATTCAAGGCAATTGCAAATTATCATTGGGGGGGGAGAGAGAAATTGCAAGGTACAACAAAATATCAATTGTAGATAATCAGCTTCACAGCAATGCGAACTTGCCCAGTTTGATGGCATTCATCATGCAATGGACTCCCTCTTCAACAGATGGCACTGTCACATAGCAGGAACCTTTGACATGGGTGACGAAGTGTGATGCCCTCTGCCTGAAACCATCTTAGTACAACCAATAATACAAAAAAGATATTGGTACCCACCACTCAGCAAGGATGCCAATACGAGTTCCTTTTGTCACTAGATATAATGATCCACCTATGCCAGGACCAGGAACATCAAAATAAATGCCCTTGTAAAGCTGTTGCCAGTGCTTTTCTCCCTGGGGTGTCTCGAGAGTGAAAGTTCGGAGCTCAGGGTTTCCAATCACTGGGAGGGACCAAAGCATTTCACAGACTACTTCAAAGCGAGAGAAACCAGAAGACATGATTTTATCATTACCAAATGCAGTGGTGAATGCTGAGGATGCAGATTTTGGGGTAGAGGCAGCTAACGAAGTGGGATTGGTGGGCACAGTGTCAGAAGTGACTCGAACTGGCAAAAGCCTGCAGGTGCTAGTTTCAGCCTGCTTATACTTCATGTCAACCTCCCCAGAGCGACCAAATCGCTTAGAGTGGACAGGCGATGGCAATGGTGCAGGGGTACAGAGGGAAGCTGGGTAGACCACTTGTATCAGAGGGGAAGTAGAGTCGTAGGAGTAGACAGGGGAGGTTGGAAAAGTGACTGGTGAGGATGGGGGTGTGCCAAACAAGGAAGGGCGAGCCCAGGCCTGAATTTCCAGAATTGTGGCATCAGCAGTCATTTGATTGAGCGAGAGCCCAGACAAAAAGGCAATCAGGTCAGCTGAATGGGATGTGAGTAGGGAAAGGCAAACTGGGGGATGACTTACATATAACAACTGAGTCCACACCATCATCACCTTCACACTTGGTCTGTTTGTTGGGGGAAGACATTGCTATGAGGGACATGGTAGGAAAAGACAGAGGGAAATATTGATGGTGGGCATTGTAGTGGGGAGGCATTGGGTGAGAGGCTAGAGGCTGGGGGAGCAAGGGGTTGGGGTATCAGGGGTCAGTCAGGGAGTTCAGGCATGAGTGTAGCTTAGTAAGAATATCATCCTCAGCCAGGGAGCATTGGCATCAGACAGAGTCATGGTGTCAGTCCTGGTGTGTCCAGCATTCAAACCCATGCTTTTTCTAGGGCAGGGAGGTGGCAAGCTCCATTAGGGGTGCTTCTACAATAGTTCAAAGGAAGAGACGAGGGTGACATTGTCTGCCACATATTGGTAAAGAACTTCCTTTAATGAAGGTTAGCATAAACAGTGTGAGAATCATTCGTACCTCTCTGGATAACTGCATTTTTCTCTTGCCAGAAGATGGGTCAGTTTGCTGGGGTGATACGGTGACAGGAAAGGCAGCAGAGCTGCTTGTTTGGAGGGCAGTTTGGGTAATTACATAAGTCCACACTAATGACTCATCGATCAAGTCCCACTTTTTCCCAGACTTATGCAAAGTTTATGGTCATGCACCAGAGGAACAGTGGGCTGATGGATGGAATGCGAGATGCCATTCCAATGTCTGGTGAGTAGCAAATCTATTGCCTAGGGAGAAACCAACCTCGTTGTATAGATATAGATCTAACCCATAACACCTGCACTGCGAAACATGTGGGAGTGGTGTGACAGTGGAGTAAAAGATTGAAGTCTACTCTGAACAAAAACCCATGCCATCACCATTCAAAGTTCATTGCAACGATGTCAGGGCCAGCATACATGAAGAAGTTTATCTCGACACACTCAACCAGCTGTGCTGATCTCAAGGATATACCCATTCCAGACATCCCCAAGCTCATGGATTCTCTACCAGATGGAGTATCACTTGATATATTGGACAACCCTCAACATGCAAGAGCTGCCAGAGTAAGTATATGCCATCCCACCATTGAATAAGAATTAAATGTCAAGTTTGGCAGGATCATTCATTACTCATGTGGCTTTCAGATTACTGGGAAATGTATTTGCAAGAGCTACTGCAGTTAGAAGGGAGAGGGGACCTTATCAATGTATGTGCAGAATGTAACATTAATTCACCATTCTACCACTGTAGGGATTGTTTTGGGGGCCAGATATTGTGTCAAGAGTGCACTGTTCAGGGACATACACTCTCACCACTCCACCACTTGGAGGTATTTTCAAAATTTCATTTTTAGTTGTGCCTGAGACTCATACACATCGACAGTACTGGAATGGTGCTTTCTTCCAGAAGACCTCTTTGAAAAGCCTTGGACTGCACATCCAGTTAGGACACATCCCTGGCGAGATATGTGGCAACCCCAAACACACTTTCAATGATGACTTTACAGTCATAGACAGTCATGGGATCCATGCTGTTGCCATGGACTACTGTGACTGCAAGTCTCCTGGTTTCCAGCAACAGCTACCAACCCTTGTTCTGCAACAACATTTCATCTTTTACAAGAGTTCCAGCTCCTTTCTTTCGAGTCAAAGGTGTTGGCATACAAATTCTACCAGTCTCTAGCCTGCAACAGTGATGATAATGGCATTTCTGATATAAAGGTGAGATCCGTTCCATTTAATTTTAGCCATTGGTAGTTATTGAAGTCACAATTGCACAGGACTGTTATGAGTCCTTCATCTGTTCCATCTGTGAATGGTGTCACCTCAGGATGCTCAAGCAGAGTGGTCGTGGTCATGATCATGATCCAGCTGGAATCATGAAAACTGCATCTGGGGAATGTGCAGTCCTATGCCCTGCATGTCCCCACCCTGGGATAAATTTGCCTGATGGCTGGGAGAATGCTCCACCTGACAAACAGTATGTATACTATTCATTTCTGTCATCTACCTCTACTGACACTGCTAGCAGATGGTTATATGCAGATTTTGTCACTATTGATGCTAACTTTCATCTGAAGTGAAAACACATCTCAAATGATGCCATGGACCCCAGCCTCAGTCATGGTTGGGTGTACTTTGTAGAGGATAATGAGTACAGAACATTCCTTAGTGAGCATCAGCTCAATGTTCAAGAAGTATGCAATTTATGTTTCAACATCTTTTGAGTTCATGGACTAATGTTCTGTAGAAGAATACTTGTTCTAGCCATATCACCATGAATATGGCCGACTCCAAATCTAATCAGGGGCTTGCCACAACAGGAGTTGGGTCAATTGTCTGTGCACGCCACAATTTCAAGTGTCCCAATGGAATTGTTGATTTGGAGAAGGGCGAAAGGTATGTGTCAACTAGCATATACTGGGGTAGGACTAATGCGAGTGAACACAGGTATGCTAACATGGACTATGCCTTCTTTTCTGCCATGCAGCACTCATCCTGCAAAGTACTCAATGTGTCATATGACATTGCCTGTCAATGGCACAAAAATCTCTGGACTCAAATGTCAGCACTTCCACCCTCGATGCACCTTGAACATACTGCTATGTATATTCGTTTTTTTGTTCCCAAATTCCATCTTCCAGCACACATTTCCAAGTGTCATATGCTTTACTCATTCAACTTCTTACCTGGCATTGGTTGCACTGATGGTGAAGCTCCTGAGAGGGGCTGGTCTAGCATCAACCCAGCAGCATCAAGTACAAAGGAGATGGGGCCTGGTTCTCGCTGTGACACACTAGATGATTACTTTGGCGACTGGAACTGGAAGAAGTTAACCAGTTTAGGTATATGAATTACCCACAGCAATCTTGTTCCTCATCCTAAGAACCCTTATAGGTACCACATTGTTGCACAAGCTCAAAGATGCTATATGTGAAAGTGCCGAGCACTGGGGTGCTCTCCAGGAGCTTGAGAATGCCCTGATGCATGATGAGCCACAGGCTTTCACAGAATGGAAGGAAGAAATGTATGCCTGGGAGGCAGACCCTTCGAAGATGAATCCTTTTGATCCAAGGGTGGAGAGTATGTGCTATGTCAATCTGTGGCCATCATTCAATACTCATATCTGCCCCAGCCCTCATGCAGGCCACCATCTGCCTCCAGCTTGTGAGGGACGATACACAAGCACTGAGAGACAGTAGTCGAGTTATCTTACACAATGATGTTTCTCCCAGCATTCTGATCAGAAGTGGGCTTGACCTGGAGGAGCAACAGTATGTGTGCATTGGTTACTTTACACTTTTGTATCCCATTTATTTCTTCCCAGATGCCATCTTCATTTGGATAAAGCATCCTTAGGTTTACATGCCTCAGATCGTCAGGAGGGGTCAGTCCTTAATAAACTTACTTCGTTACAACACCACATAGATTCATGGACGGGTATTCAACAACTGTACATGCCAGTTGTCAGCCTTATTTGCCAACATCTCTCCACAAACTTGGGAATGGACCAACCAGAGGACTACCCCCTCTGCCTGCCATCTGCCATTGTGGCCACATCCAGCACCTGTGACAAGATATTAATGGAACATGAGTGGAAACTCTGTTATGCCCAAGCTCACAATGCCCTCCATTCTCTCCACCAGACCCTACATTACTGATCCTGCCTCCTCAAGTTCAAGGACTGACATCTCACAGGTCAGGGTGCAAATACCCATGCTCATGGTACTTTGAAGAGGGTTGAGGCCAAAATCACCATCGTTACATAGTGGTACCATGCCGCCCATGCTGCACTCGTCTCTCTTTCACAGCTGCTCAATAATACTGGCTGGCAGACATCTCTCTGCACACTCAAACCTGATGATATTCACTCAAAGACTGACATGCTAGATATGGAGACTGAAGGCACTTGGATGTTTTCATGGATCTGGAAGGTTCATGGTGCCTCCCAGGATGAGGGTGATCCAGATGGGTCCCTTGATGCAATGCATATTGAATGGTGCAAGGCGAGGGCCCACACAAACTGATGGACAGAAGAGGTTGAGCTTCTGAAGGAGGAGATGCAATGGACTGAAGAATTTCTTCAGTGGCATACAAACTGGTGGACAGTGCAGACAAAGATACTCCCTGGCACTGACAGTCACCCAGCAGAAGGGCTGACTGCATATGCAAACTGTCAAGTGTTGCTGCACTACTCGCTTAAAGCTTGTTTTCATTCTATGTGGTCATCAACACTCACAGGTATGAATTGTGTTGGCTTTCCTATACCATCCATGCTGTGCATTCAGGAGTGTAGTGTTGACATGACTACTGATACTACCATAGCATAGCTAGTTGTATCAACATCTGTTGTGTATGTGATGCATGAGTGAACATGTGTCTCCCGAGTTGCTACTAAAAGTCAGATCAGATCAGGGGCAATGTGGTAGTGTGGGGGCCAATATGAATTACATATGTACAACGATGTGGGGCAGTATGGCAAGTACATTAGTGAAACTAGCCTATCAGCAGGGCACAATTACGTGCAGGCAGGAAGGCAGTATGGTGCAGCTTCCAAAAGAGGATAGTAGGGCAATGATGCCACCAGGGATGCCAGAAGAAGCATGTTACGTGTGGGTGGGAATATGGGATGGTGCAGCTGCCAAAAGAGGATATTATGTGTGGGCAGGAAAGTGCATGGGCAATGATGTATGTGCAGGCAGGAATGCAGGCCAGTGTGGCCACCAAAAGAGGATAGTAATGAAATAATGCATCAATGGTGCATCACAGTCCATCCCACTGCATGAAATGTATGAAAGGGCAGCCTGACAGAGTTAGCTGATGATGCATCACAGGTATACTATGGTGGTAATGTATGATGCATCAATAGGACAGGGAATGGTGACATATGTGCTTGCTGTTGTGCTTGCCTGAGCATCCTTCCTCCCTTTGCCATTTAGGGCACAGGCATATACCTCCCTTGGAGTAGAGTACTCTGTGTACTCATTCTGCAAATGTTTCAAACTTGTTGTCCCAGGTTCTCAGGGCTTTGCACTCCACAACAGGGGTGGTGTGGCAGTTGCGACTGAGGCAGATGGCACATACTGGGAGTGAACCTGGTTCAGAGGGGGGGTTTGCAGGGCGAAAGGATTTGCTGTGTTTGGTTGGGTCAGTGGGGTGAATGGGTGGGGAGAGGGGGCATTTTGCTGTGCTGAGGGGTTTGGGAGTGTGTTGGGCATGGTAGCCCTGGCTGTATCTGCTAGTGAGCTGTGTGGTGTTGGTTGTAGGTGTGGGGTAGAGAGGTGGTGTGCAGTGGGGTGGAGACAGGTGTCCCAACATGTGTTTGGGGCCATGTAATTGGTGTGTGACCTGTGTTCCCGATGTGTAGTCAGGGGGGCACGAGCCATGTGGGTGTGGCAAGGGGCATGCAGCCAGGGTGGGTGAGGGTGGGTGGGTGTCATTTGGACATGCATCCATGGCTGGGTTGGTTGGGTGGGGGTGAGCAGAGTTGTTGGCAGTGAGTATGTTTGATGGTAGGGTTGGGTGGGGGAGGGGGAGGGGGGGTTCAGTGGTGAGTGTCATTCAGATGTGGGGGGGGGTTAGAAGACTGACTGACCTGTTTGAGCAATTCTAGCTCAGCTGCATGGACTAGCTCATCTCTAATCTGAGTGAGGAGTGTGGTGTTGATGTGAGCAATGTTGAAAGAATGGGGGGTTTCTAGTGTGTCATGCCACTTGCATCTTACTCATGCTTGGTAGGTTAGTAGGGCCCATTTGCTGATTTTGCAGATGCCATGCCTCCATGGATGACTTTCAAGAGCCAGCCAGAACTTGATGTGGCTATCTATCCTCTCTTCCAGCCAGTCATTTTCTCTCATGGCAGCATAAGGATTGATGTGAAAGGAGAGTGGGAGGAGGCTAGAGTAGACTCCTGTTGGAAAGATGGTCCTAGTTCAACCCAGGAGGCTAGAGTTGCTTGGGAAGAGTCTAAGAGCAGCAGAAAAGACTAGAAAACACACCCTGGGGGTCCATAATAATAGCTGAGATTTGTCTAAAGAGCATCTGATAGTGGAGAAATAAATATTGCAAGCACTCAGGCTCGAAACTCTGTTTGTCTTGTCTCTGGTAAAGTGTCCATTCTCCTCTAGTGTAACTACAAGGCTTTCAAAGTGCATGTGCACTTACATAAGCTGTAAAATGTGTGCACACAAGTCAAAATACTAAATAAAACAAGTAAAGTAAAATCACATACTGAGCTGTATCATATAGCAAGACCAGGGTATCTGCCTTGAAACAAAAACTCTATGTCAAAACTCAAAAACATGAACTCAAAGACAAAAGAGACCATAAAAACAAAAATACCAATGAGAAGAGGTACCAACACCTGCAGGAGAGGGTGCCAGAGTGGTGCTGAGGGGCAATGAGGGGACTAGAGAGAGTGGCTTCAAAGGTGAGAGTGACCTTGAGCCTGGACAGGCCTTGGAAGGCAACTCAAGGGGGAAGGAGGGCTGCACAAGGGGGAAATGGACCTTCGAGAGGCTCTGATGAGCCTCAGGACTCGACTCAGGGGTGGGACTGGGCTCAAAGGGGCAGAAGGGGCTCAAGAGGGGGAAACAAGACCTTGAGAGGCTGTGACGAGCCTTGGGATTTGACTTGGGCCTGGTTCAAACCTTCAAAGCTTCCTATCGAAGGTCCAGGAGGCTCTCAAAGGTGCCTGGGTTGCTCTCGAACTCGAAGGGTGCTCTGGGGTAGTCTCGGGATCAACTCAAGAGCAGGTGAGGGGTGGGGTTGACTTGGAGCTTGAAGGGGGAGGCTTCACCTGAACAACTGGACTTCCTGTAGGCAGTACAACTCAACCTTGAAGTACCCTGCACCTGCCCACAGCTAGGTATGAAGCACAGACCTTGCACTGAGCTTGAACATGTCCTTCTCGACCACAGAAGAAACAGAAACTAAACCCTTGAGGCTGCACTTGTTGCCTCAAGCCTCAAAAGACTGGGGTTGGCTTGCTCAAACCTGCACACTCTTGAGGGGGTGTCACTCCACTTGACACTCTTGAACATGACTCAAAAGTAGTAGGGGAAGGCTTTGCTGTCAAAGTCACAGCTTCTCAAAGGAGGAACGAGGTTCTGTGGGGGGGCTCAAGATCTGAGGGTAGCTTCAACAGAGTCCTTGAAGCAGTTTTGAGGTGAGGGTCATGAGGTGAGTGCACATATGACCATTGATCCTCTCTTGAGCTATGAAGCAAGTTTGAAGCTAAGTCACCAGCCTGCTTATCTGGGACACACCACCATGGCTGAGCCACAGTGTGCCATGAGTGTGCATAAGTGACTCAGTGAGGAGACAAGCTGCTTGAAGCAAGCTCAGGGGAGGGAAGGGAGTTCTTCAAAGTTTGAGGGGATGCCTTGAAAGGGGAGTGAGGGGGGAGCTTCATGCTCAAGTGCACCTCTCCCTGGGAGCATCTTCTAGAACAAGACTGAGAGTACTCCACAGGGGCATCTGACTGGTGACTGGTCAAGGGCAAGTGCAAGTACCAAGAGGGTTCCTTGAGAGACTCAAGAGCTGATGAGGGAAGGTAACCTGGCAGGTCCCATGCCTGCCCTGAGAACTCCAGGTGCAATGCCAGTGGGGCTCAAATTGGTCTGCATGCCTCTTCCATCACGAGAAGTATATATGAAGCTCAAATGAATATATATCATGTTATAGTTGATAATTGACAATGGTATCGAGGGTAGATGTGAGCCTTGAATGTCTGCCATTAGCCTTGAGAGGTAAAACAAAAGAGGTGGGGTTGCCTTGATGCAACCTTGAATGTCTATGGGGGGTTGGGGGAGGAGTCCTTGTACACAAAATGAGCAGGGCAGGTGTATGGGTCTTTGATACACATCACAAAGTGGTTTCGACCACCAAAACTGAACTTAGTTGCCACATGTGACTCGAAGTTTGACTCTCAGATATGCAGCCTCGCTCGACTGCAAAACACATGAATAATGATGGAATACATCTGGAATATGTCTATGAACAAAGCAGGTGCATCTAAGGGAATGTCTTGGTCATGAATGTGTCTTGAAGGGTCTTGGAATCCATCTCAAAGTCTTGAAATGTCTGGGGATCTTGAAGCAGCTGATGAGGTCTCGAAGGGGGTTCCTACTGACTCTAAGGTGGTGGGAAATGGTTCCCTACAACTCAAGAGGGAGCTAAAACATGAGGGAGAGTGCCAGGGAGCTAAGCTGTGGCAGGGGAGGAGGATGGCAATGTGCTGGGGAAGAACTGCTGGGCATTACACTAAAAACCTTCGGAGGTGGTAGCAGGGACCTAGAGGAGTTGGGAGAATGAGGAAATATGAAAAACCACACACCCAATCCTGAGATATTTGCAAAACAGTCTGAGAGTGCCTTTTCACATAAAAAGTGCAATACCTCTGGAAGTACTGATGCAGATGTGACAAAATTGGCACTGTTCAAAAGGTCTTGTTGAGTACTACTAGGCCTGCAATTTGCAAGAGGTTCAGCATGTCAGGTCATGAGAAAATGTGTGTGCAGCTTGAAGGGTGGGAGGACAGCAGTGTGTTGGCAAAGAACCACTGGGCAGAGTGCTACAAAACTCTGGGATGTTGTAGAGGGCATCTAGAGGCGCTGGGAGATCTAAAAAACGAGAGGATTGGCACACCAAATCCTGAGTTATGCCAAAAACCATCCTACAAAGCCTTTCTCCACAAAATGGGTGATATCTCCAGAACTGCTGAAGCTATAGTGATGAAAAATACACTGATCAAAAGATCTCATTGAGTAGAATCAGGTTCCCAAAAAGTGAGAGGATAGGCATGTCAAGTCTTGAGATATCATGTGTATGAGCTTGAAGGTAGGGGGAGAAGTAGGGTTACCAAGCAAAACAGCCCCCTCACAGTGGGCTCCAGATGTAAGGATTGATGTGAAAGGAGAGTGGGAGGAGGCTAGAGTTGCTTGGGAAGAGTCTAAGAACAGCAGAAAAGACTAGAAAACATGCCCTAAAAGTCCATAATAATAGCTGAGATTCATCTAAAGAGCATCTGATAGTGGAGAAATAAATATTCCAAGCACTTGGGCTTGAAACTCCATCTGTCTCGTCTCTGGTAAAGCATCCATTCTCCTCTAGTGTAACTACAAGGCTTTTGAAGTGCATGCACACTTACATAAGCTGTAAAACATGCGCACACAAGTTGAAATACTAAATAAAACAAGTAAAGTAAAATATAAAACAAACCAGTCAGTAGAAGCAATGAAATAAATAAAATATCCTAGTAGGGAGGATATTCTCCCTACAGCAGTGGCAAGACAGTGCACTGCTTCTGAGAACTCTTCCTAGGATAGATCTTCATCTTTTGTGGCCAACCCTTTGGCTTGGGCTGAGGCTAGTGGGATGAAGGAGTGAAAGCCATCGCTGGTCCGTAGGAGGGTGAGTGCATTGTCATCAGCTGATTGTGTGGAGAGTTCTGCATTACAGAGGCCTTTGTTGGTGAAATAGTACAGTTCTACAAAGTCACCTTTGCAGAGTTTGTGAATGGCTACTTGAGAGGGGATGATGATGGGGTCTGTTGAGATGACTGCATCTTGGGGGATGGGAGCATGTTTGAGGCAGTACTTCTTCCTTTCTTCTTGCAGCACAAGTTCACATTCTCTCTCCTGTTCTATTTGTTGTCTCTCCTGTTCCTCCTCTGCCTGACATTGCCTGTTGGCTGCCTCCTGTCACTCTTGTTGGACTTGGCAGTCCCATTCTTGCTTCTCTAGGTTGTTGTTGAGGCACCAGACTAGTGTTAGCTGGCAGGCTGCTGTCTTGTGATCACCTCCATCAGCAATGAGTTGTTCTCTGGCTAGACAGAAGTCTTCGGAGGCAAAGTCTGGGGGGACTGCATGATGAGGATTTCACACTAGTGTTGGCATGAGTACAATGAGAGCAAAGAAAGCAGAAGATCAGGCGAGCGTCTCAGCTGAATTTGAGACACAAGTGAACTGTTCACACAGTGGCAGTTTCAATGTTTTCACACACTTTAAAGAGTATTTGAAAGTGAAAATGACATATTTTATTATGATTTAAATTACAGTGCTCTCACAAGATTATATTCCGAGAAGATTTATAATTTTTATCACCAGTCTATATGGGAAGAAACATTAGATAACTATCCAAAGACAATTGAAAATTATATATTGCATGGACGTCATAAGGTTATTGACAATAATATCTTCCCTATTAAAGGTTGAATAATCTTTAAAGCATGTGAAAACATTGGAACCGCCACCGTGGGATCTGCATTGCCCTGTCGGCACATGCCACTGAAGATTCCATGGCGGCGGTTTCAATGTTTTCACACGCTCTAAAGATTATTCAACCTTTAATAGGCAAGATATTATTGTCAATAACCTTATGACGTCCATGCAATATATAATTTTCAATTGTCTTTGGATAGTTATCTAATGTTTTTTCCCATATAGACTGGTGATAAAAATTATAAATCTTCTCGGAATATAATCTTGTGAGAGCACTATAATTTAAATCGTAATAAAATATGTATGTCATTTTCACTTTTGAATACTCTTTAAAGTGTGTGAAAACATTGAAACCGCCACTGTGTCAAGGGCAAGAGAGATGAGCTAACTGTGTTCTCACGCGTAGACTAAATTCTCTGTACGCTAGGTGCCTTCGCTACCAAGAATGGCCATCATTATTCCATTCCAGAAGTAATAAGTATCTGAAGCTCACCGTTGGTTAAGCCCGGCTACTTGGGGAGACTGCAGCCCGCGCCTATGCAGCCCTCCGCACGCAGTGCAACGTACCTTGGTATCCGGGCTTTCTTCAAACGGCTAGCCAAGAAACAGACCAATCATCGAACACAACTATCCACTGCTGCCTCCGCGTCTCGTCCAGCAACAGCGGCTCAGAGGCAGTTGGAACATGAGCTGCCCCTAGAAGCATACTTCTTCGAAGGTTCCCCTCTCACACCGTCAATTCGTTTCGACTGGAGGCTACGAGCACCGTCCAGATCCAACGGACAACTCCTTATCCAAACATCTCACCAGGCGCAGGGCACACACAAGGGCTACGTCAAGCGCATTGCCCCTCCACGCGTTCATGCACAACCAGGAGACGCGTATTTTGAAGAAATTCAGGCTTACGAGGCACGGTACGTCCTCACTTGAACGTCAAGTAGGTTCGTAATTCATGGCAAAGCCCGCAGCTTTCTACCTTTATTAGAAGCAGAACGAGATGAGGGTGAATCCGTCCTGAAAGAACGTCTAGCGACTTGGTCGCTTCCGCGGTTACGAGAAGAGGGATACTGTCTCACAGGCCTATCTGCCTTCTGGTTGGATACCCCACACTTCGGGCGCCCTGTCGCGTGTTTTACTCAAGGACCTGGTTTAATTTTCCCCGAACACAGATTCCAGTCAGCGTGCTCTTAATTAATTTTTCCTACCGCACTGACGGTACACCACAGGAACGGTACGCAAGTACTCGTCTCTCGCCTAGACCCTCTGCAAGAGGTTCCATACCGCGGCAGCGTCATGTCTTCCACGTCATCTCAGATAAGAATCGCGTTTGAAGACAAATTCGACCTTGACAACGGCCTCTGGAGGATTGATGTGGGTATCTCTAATATCGTCTTCGATAGAATGCGCAAGGCTATCGCACAACTCCATCAAGAACCCGCCGCTCAAGAAGTACACTCGGCGCCAGATGAACAGTACATCCTGCAAGGCACGTATCTGCGTGACGTGTTGCTACGTAGCTTTTCTCTGGAGTTGGCATCGCTGCACCAGCCCCTACAAGCTCCGGACGAAGTTGCGTACGTCCCTCGTGAGACACTCGAGCACGAAAGCCGAGAACTACGCGATCACGGCGGCCCTTTCAAGGACGATATGAGGATCCAAAGTTGGGCCAGAAGGTATGCCCGCCAGGACTCTATTAAGATCGACGGAGATCCACCATTGGATGCTCTAAATCCGACCCAAATCCGCGCTATTGCGACGATGCTCGGCGAAAGAATTTGCCTGGTTCAAGGCGTAAGGTCGTCGTTCTTGTTTCGCGATACGCCAACTTACTGGTCTCTATTTTCTCGGTTGTTTTAGCCACCTGGGACGGGGAAAACCAAAACTATCATTGAGGCGGTCAAACTCCTAAAGGTATTCCAGTCCTTCTTGTTATGACCCGGTCGTTGGGATGTTCTTTTCGTTTCTAGGTTCATTTCGAAGTCCATCATCCCATACTTGTTTGCACATACACCAACGTAGCAGTGGACAACCTCGTAGAAGGTTTCGCCGCGGCCGGGCTGAAACCTTTGCGCGTTGGCTTCGGCGCCAAAGTCAAGTCCAGCCTTGGCGAATACACCCTCGACCACCAGCTTGAGAAGCATCCACTGAAACCCAAGGTTGACAAACTTGCTGAAGAAGAGACTTCACTCGAGAAGAGGCGGGCACAACTTGAGAAGAAAATTAAAGATGTGCAAAAAGAGGGGAGGGCAGGCTCTTCGGATCGACTGGAACGCATGACATCGGCTTTGTCGATGCTGGAAAGGCAATCGATGTCTATCAGGTCCAAGCTGTTCGCAATGCACCAGGAGATGCTCCGAGACGTCACCTCGGCAGCGGACGTGGTAAGTCTTCCGTACCTAGCATTGACATCTTGTGTCTGATTTGTTGCAAGATATGCACGACTTGCATTACTTCGGCGAGTGCAGCACTGAACGTGCTCGACTTCCCTGTCGTGTTCCTAGACGAGGCATCCATGTCGACTGAGCCTGCGTCATTGATTCCACTGATGAGAGGAGTAAATCCACCATACTATTGTTGATATTCTCTCTGACCGAACGTCGAAGTCTCGACATGTCAGCCTGATTGGAGACCACAAGCAATTGCCACCTATCATTGCAAGTCGCGAGGCGAAGATGAAGGGGCTTGGCACGAGTCTATTCGAGAGGTTGACTGAGGAAGGAGGTAAGTGCGGTTTCCACATAGTGTTAACGTCATTTTTGACACTTTCTCGTTGCAGTGGTACCGTCTATCATGCTAGATGTGCAGTACAGAATGCATCCAACCATCTCTCACTTTCCTTCGCTGGAATTTTACAACATGTCGCTGCAAGATGGCACCGTCGACGCAGCTGGGAACGTGTCGCCTGACCTCCATCCCCCTCTGTCGAGTCACCTGGAAGTGGACATGTTGACTGGACACCGACCTTCAGTCGTTTTCCTGGATCATGGCGGTTCCGAGACGGCCAAGGACCGTAGTAGGGTCAACTGGCCTGAAGCACATATCGTATGTAGCGTCATCGAGGACCTCTTGCTCCGCAACGAGGTATGTAATTCTGTGCCGGCATTTCAACCCTCGTTGATTCGAGACCGAGAAGCACCTTCGGGGAAAGAACATCGGTGTTATTGCGCCATACGCAGCTCAGATATCTTTGCTCACGCGCTTGCTGAACACCGACGCCAAGTATCGTAAACGGTTTTTGGCTACGCTCGGGGATCACCGGGCTATGCAATTGTCTGATATCGAGGTGAAGACGGTGGATGGGTTCGAAGGTAGGGAGAAAGACGTGATCATATTTTCTACGGTGCGAAATAACAACACTGGCTACATCGGCTTCTTGGCGGATAGAAGGCGGCTTAACGTTGGGCTGACACGAGCGAAGCGCGGGTTATTTATTGTTGGAAGCATCAACACACTCGGGCACGGAAAGATGGCCAAAGGGTACGGCGGTGAGAACTCAGTTCGCGTAGGAATGGGTGCAGAGACATGGAAGCGATATACAGAGTATTTGGTGGAGCAACGGATGGTGTTGCAGCTTACTGGGACACGGCTACACAAAGTGTTGTACGGGAACTTGCCAAGCACGAGTCCTCCAAGCGAATACACTGCCTTCTGACAGCCCCACAAATTGCAACGCCAGAGTGACATGAAGTGTTCTTACTGTTCGTTTGGCGTGTGACATTATTGTCAGGGGCGATGCCGGACAGGAACGCCCACTATGTATGCCGACTCGGAATTCGGTCTTGGCCAAGCTCTGACCGGGTACTTCTCAGGCAACGAAATCACGTCAAACGAGCATCATCCTGTCTATTTTCATGCGGTAGTAGCCATCCGCGACGTCGGGTCCCACAGTGAGACTGTTCATTGGCATCGGATGAAATTTTGTCCTGCACATATCGTTGGCGGTGACGACGTCATGGACCAACAAGGTAGGTGGATATTGCCTTATGCCGAATGGAAAATCAAGCAATATCCAGCTATCTAGCGGTAGTGGACGCTCGTAGGCTGCGTGCAGGCCGTGCCCGTGAACCGTTCGACCTCGCCAAGGGTCCGATCGTCCGAGCTCAATAATATCACTGTAACTGTTTCCCTCACTCATTTTATTGCATGAAGGGCCAGGAGGTAAGTATGTGTCAGAAAGAACGTGGAAAGCTGTTCGGACGAAATAACATGAATCTCCTTATGAGCAAAAAGAACCCGGTTTGATTTTGCATGCCCGTCCGCTCTAACCCCAAGATGGCTGTAGTAGGTGGGCACGTATCAGTATACTATAGTACGTTTGCTGGCGACGTTATGGTGTATAAAAAAACGTATACATGTACACACGATGGCTGTGAGGCAGCACTAGTAGGCCAACCTGTTGGGGGGATATTCGGGTGCGAGGGGTCGGTGTTTTTGGTGGGAAGAAGCCAAGTTGTTTCCCTGCCCCACGGTCGCTGAGGATCCCAACGAGAACGATGACGACCTATCTGGCAGAACGTATTTGAGAATACCGAAAAGTCAGCTCCTGAGAAGTCATGATCTTTGTGAGCTGGATCCAAGCTGTTTTTTTCCCTTCCGCCGAGGGAATGCCACGTGGAGATCGGCCGCTTGACAACAACATATCCAGAATCCTGGCAGTGTGAATTTGTTGTCAGACCGCACCGGCACTGTTGTAATCGGTAACGAAAGAAAATGACCAACTTATCGATCGGTACCAGCCAGACTCAAAAGCAAACCCGGGGGTGTAACTTTCTCCCCCAAGACTATACTCCACGGCAGGGGCACATCGTCGAGCGCTTGAGGACCCTCTGTACACAGCGTGTGGTTCAGGCAACCTTCCCTCTATTTCCGTGTTTACGCAGTGCTTCTATATTCTCAGAAGAACTGCCGGGTTCGAATTGGGTCTGTCGACGATCTAGCATCACGGCTGCTGCAAATCTGCGCGCCTCCCTGTCCTGACGACCAATTCAACTTGCCCGCGTCCTCGGCGTCACGTCAGGACATCCCCGACCACCATTCAAATAAGGGCCACGTTGTTCCAGTCGGGACCACCCATCCTTACTCGCGATACCACTTCCCATGTCTGTCTCTGCTGCTGCCAGTTTTTGTCCGTATGACCGACTCCGACAGCACCGCGAATTCTTGTCCTATGCCAACACCTCCCTCGTGACCCGAGACGAACTCGCCATGGCCATGGAGTCTCTCCCAGTGCCTCTCATATCCGTGTCGTCCTTTTCCAACGAGGGGACCGTCGTTCCCAGTGCTGGAAACGATTTTGACGTCGTGGCGTCGTCATCAAGTGTTCAGTCTCCCTCGTGCTTTCCGGTACTCCTGCTCAGACTACTCACTATCGAGCACTGTACGAGTCATTCGTGTCGACCCGATCGCGTGTGGTGCAGGTGAGAGGGTGTCCGACGTCGCCGTGCATTAGCTGATCACGCGAGAAGATACGCAAAGCACCCCACGTGTCGTTGCTGTCCCTCGTCTCGTTTCTGGAGTCGCTACGCGAAGAGGTAAGTTTGCCATCACGAAAACCGTCCCTCGATGCCTATCGTTTATCACGACAGCATCACTGCGGTTTCACGCCAAGAGCACAGCCTTTGTCGATGTGGACGACCAACGAACGTGATGATCCAGACGATAGCTGGGTCGTGTTCAGGACCCACGATGAGGTAAGCATATTGTCCTTTTTTGGTCTCAGTTGCCACGTGGCCGGCACCCTATTTCCTTTGCGGGAGTCAGCGAGTCTTGAGTGCTGTCAGTCTCATTTATGAGGGGCTGTAGCAACAGGCTTTAATTTTTACCTTGTGGCTCTGGGAAGTGACACACATAAATGATTAATGCATTTGCTCACAGGCTCGCGCATTTCTGTCGCTTTCTTATCCCTCAATCGCCATTCTTCCCGCACTCGAAGCTGACCTGCAGCTGCTAGAGAGGTTTTGGCGCGCCAACGCTGGTCACAAGGTTAGCCATACTGCTGCTTTGGCATGCAGCGCAAGTTGCTGACACTATCTCCAGCTCTACAGCTACCGCGATCACCAGCTTCGCATGTCCCTATCTACCCCCGACCTTCACAGACGCGCAACCCTAGCGCAATCTTCCCCTTCCGCGTTCAACGTTCCTGTAACTCATGCAGAGGATTTTACCTTGTCCAGCAACCCCCCGAACCCAAGAACAACGTTCAGGTCGGGAGATTGGATGTCAGTGAGATTTCTCATTATTTGCATTTTCCTCGGGGGTCGCCGCTCCATGGTCCAATTTCAATTGATGTCCGATCATATCTCAGCGGCGAATACCGTCACCCTTGCGGGGGAATTATTTGCAATTTTAGAGGTGTTCGGCAGTTCCTGACCAGCCCATTCTTCCAACAGATGTAGTTCACCCAGCTGTGCCGCCCACAACTTTGGGTGAGTGTTGGAGTCATTTGTACCCCCCCACTTCAACTTGCGAAAAATTTGCTGTTTTTTGACTGGTTCTGACACCGATTATGGCATGTATGAGATATGGGTCACCGTGTCAGCGTCATCACCCGTCATTCTTCTGGTTTAATTTGCAAATTACTCCACCCCTCCTATGTCCACTTATCTTCAGGGATCGTCCCTGTTACGGACGTGTTGTTTCGTTCTTCCCTCGTTTCTTCTGATATCAATCACTTCCTGGACATGGTTCTGACGGACTCGTTCCCTTGCATGATTTTGCACAGACGAAATTTGGCGTGCAGAGGATGCGGATGCCCACGCTCGGAAAATCAGGTTACTTCTATGCATCGTCAAGGACCTGCAACATTGCCCTCCACACGTTTCCCTTCCTCTCCTCGGTTTATTGGTTCCGTCAACTCGCCATCTTCTTACGCTCCACCATCGATACCTAATACCACTTCTGGACCAAATTACCCCAGTGTTTCGCAAGGCACAAGGCATTTATCTCCTTCACTTCCCGGTTTGACCAACGTCAAGTCACCCTCACCATCTCACCCTCTTCTTACACCTTCCGGGCGTGCTTTTGCTGTCGGCGGAAAAGTTCAGAATGTGTCTAGCGACCCCCTTATCCCTTGTGTCATTTTTTGGCCAGATAATGAACCTTTCCCTGAGCAGGGACAGATACGGCCTAGCCATCTTTCAGGGATGCAAGTATGTGACCATTCTTTGTTATTCGTTAGGCGCTGCTGCTTACGTCTGCGACCAGCAACCACCCATCCTCAACACTGGCAACCGGGGACCCATTGAGCATCAACCAGGCGATTGGATTTGTCTGAAGTGTAATTATCTGAATTGGCGCAGACGCAAAGTCTGCCAGACCTGTTTCCCCTGTGAGTTTGTGGTACCACGGGTAAAATAATTCCGTGTCTCATGCGTGCGAGATAGATGCGGAAGGCAACGGGGATTCCATCTCGGCTGCGGTGCAAGCGGAGCGAATTCATCTCTTAACTTCCCTCCTCGCGCGAAACCAACTGTCGCTTCATCAACCGTGTTCTCCAGAAGTACCCCCCCCAAGCTGTGGCATCCATCCAGCCTCAGCGTTCTCCTGTGGATAGGTCCCAGTCGCTGCAGGTTCCCCCCCGCCCCCGCTCCCAGCTTGATGTCGGTGCGCGATATCCTGATTCCCAGTTCATATACGAGACTTCGGGTCCCCGTTCTTCCTCTTCGACATCTTCATTTCCAAGCATGAAAGATCTTGGAGATGATCTCCCATTCCCATCTGATGCGCCAAATCTCTTACCCTCTTTCTTGCAAGATATTGTGCAGTCGCCCACGTTATCCCCTACCTCGACTTCCTCTGCAGAGTTGTCGATTGAAGAATACGAAGACAATTCCCCTTCTTCGCACCGGTCTTCCCTTGCACGCGATCGCCTAGTGTTGAACGACGACTCTGTCTCCCATTCGCCTCTTGGCAACATATGGAAGCTTAACGACGAAGAAACGAAAGGCGGGGCCGCCGTTGCCCTGCCAACTCACGAAGATCTGGTTGGAAGCAGGAACAGCAGTCGGGAGTTTTGACGTTCCCAAGGAGGTATCTGGATACGGGACTGGTATTATTTTTTTTCCCCTACTTTTTCTGTGTTGTCGGTGTACGGTTTGTCTTATATGTAGGGCTTTGTTTCAACGACTCCTTCTGCTGTTTCGTTGTTGGCCAGACTAGCATACGTCCATAGCTCGGGTAAATTATTCGTTAGGTGCTTCATCATAACGGTTGCAACACGTCGGGTATCCATGTACACCTTTTGTTACTTAGAATGCAGTGGTTCTGTGAAATATTCTAGTGTGTTGGTGGCATTTCCCCCTGTTTTTGATCGTCGTCCCTCATGAAGTCAGAGATCGTCATCCAAGTACGCCTGCAGCCACGATCGGCCGCTGTCAATCTCCTGTCTCAACAGATCCCCCAAGGCGAACCTCGGGGCTCTAATCTCCTTAGGTCTATTCGCGCTGCACTCAATGGCTCTGCACCCGACGGCGTTGCCACGACATACGCGCCTTGCTTCACGGACGGGTCCGATTCGTGGGTGGAGCAGGAACTCTCCTGGAACAATCGTTGCGTGATCTTGAGCCATGGAGGGGTGATACGCCGCAAGTGGGATTTCGTGGAGGAGGAACAGAGCATTCAATACGCGTGTCTAGGACGCTTCGCGCACAGTACCGAGGCCACTGGACCCGTGCACGGAAGTGCTCACTACACGACCTCCAAAGAAGAGTACACGCACACTGGACCAGCAGGGGACGCGCTGTTTGGGCCATTCCACGCCATCAACGAGGACAAGCTCAAGAATGAACTCGCTCAAGAAGTCGTCCCGGCGGTGTTTGTGTTCCTCCGGAGCATAGGCAAGGTATTCTTATCTACAGGAGTGGACTACACGTTCTCTCTGCCATTTCTCGTTCGGAAGGCGTGGCCGCTGTATCCTCACGGCGTCCTGATCCAGCGCGTTCTCGAGCCGGCAGAGATCGAAGAAGCTCGTTTCACAGGAGACACGCTCCTTCCGACAATCTTCTCAATTACGAATGCTTTCGCGGAACCTGCTGCTATCGGAATTACTGCAGGTATCGTGGGAGGGCGCGGTGACACCCCGATCTCGCTTTCTGATGAGGATGAACAGTGTTCCAAGCCCCTCGCAGCTGTCTCCGCTTCTGAAGAGGTTGTCTGGGTGTCGACACATAATTCTAATATTGACGTTCTGATAACGTTTAACGAGGAGATAAGACAACTCGTGGTCTGGCGATACACTTATGTGAAACCGAAGGGCATATTCGACCCTATCGAGCATGGCAGAACGAAGGCCTCCTTCTGGGTACAGAGGCTGGCTACACGCCCTCTCACGAAGCTCCCGTAAGTTCCCTTTGTGTGCGTATTCCTCAGGAACGTAATCATCCAATGGCATCAGGGGTCGGTGGATGGAAGGCTTTTCTGCTGCTCTCTTTGACCAAAGGCACGATGGTTCGGAGTTCCGCACCCTCCTGACTATCTGCATCCCAGGTACACAAGCGCTCGTGTATGCTTTACCAGTTGACGAGGCCGGGCAATGTCTTCACGCAAACTATTTGACAACTATTGACGCCACCTCTGTCACCCCCATACGTTCCACTCGAGCGGAAACGTGGGACCTGTTGGTTGTCAGATCTGGAGGGACCGTCTCTATTCTTACACACGGTCTCCATGATTTACCTATTCAACTGTGTCTATCCACATCTCGCAGCGTCCAAACACAAGGTGCAGGTCAATTATCTGGCGTGGAGGTCAACAACATAGTAGCGGCGAAGTGGGAATGCATATCTTCGGTGACCTTAATATGTTCTGGCGGAGAAAGCTATCGCGGCAGGTTCGATATGTTACCTCAAGATCCTCTGGTATATCAGGCTCTGCGGGTCCTTGCCCTAGTTCTTCCAAAACAAGAAGCATTTGATGTGCATCGTAAATTTCTGGAAGCGTGGACTCCGCATTATTTTTGGACTTCTTCGAACATGGAATTTCATGCACTATCAGTTGCGATATCTTTCGTGTTGCAGCTCAAACCAGTGTACCCACTCAAGGATGACAAACCGCCTTCCACACCCTGGGACAAGTTTTGTCACCTTGCTGCTGACTCCCGGTCTTTCACAGACGATCCCGCTCTTCAGCGACTGAAGTTACCTGTTTCTCCAATCTCTCGACAGTATTTTTTGTTCACGCTACAACCAAACCCACTGTTGGCTCCCGTACTGTATGCGTTGCACATGCTTGCAGAAGACCTTCGCTTGGCGGTCCATCGTCATGATTCTCTTCTACTCCTCGTACCGTTGGTCTGCCAGATTGCTCACATCACACGACCTGAATGGGTCGACTATTGGAAACGGTTATGTCCTAACATCATGCCAGCTTGGCCCTCACCATCTACAGTTCGTAAGTGATGGTGGGTCAGTGGGCTTTTAAGTGCGGCTGACGTCCATTGTAGGTGCCGACACACTGGACGATCGTATCCCCGTGTGGCCGCCTGATATGACGGCCGTGTTGTATGGGAGACTCAGCAATCCCGACTGGAAGTTCTTGCCATACGAGAGCACTCGATTGGCATCACTTTTCGATATCCAGCCGTCGTTTGCCTTTGGGGATGCTGAACCTTTACTGACGCTACAGCGTGTCACCACCGCGTACTTGTGTCTTGCAGGCGATTCGGTAGCATCTACCCAGAGACGAGCGCAGTTGACGGTAGAGACGCTGATTCAGACGTGGGGAACAGCAAAGAAAGGCCTTCGTTTCCTAGATAGCCTACCTCTAGGTATTGCAGCACCCCTTCGCGAGGCTATTCGAACTTGCCAGCTCTCACCACCTGGTAACTGGCGATCGGAACACTATAAATTGGTCGGTCGTCAGGATTTGGCTTTCAGCGTTGCCGAGGTCCAGCCGGTACACTTCCAGCAAGGATTGTACCAGTCTCCCGAAACTTACATGGTAAGTTTGGTTCAAGCAACGTGCCACTCGTAGTCTCATTCGCTTGCAGAATTCACACCATCGGGTCACCATAAGTAATCTTGTCGATCAAGCCAAATCTGCGAGTAATGGTGAAATCGACGTTGTTTCCGGTGTGGAGCTGATTTGAATGGTTTTTCGAAAATTCGATTTGCCAGGACCGGCGGTTAGAGGAGGTGCTTATGCTCTGCTCGTTCTGTAGCATCTGCGCGCCTCGTGGAGCGACCGGACCTCAAGTGCGTTGATGCCTTGTTACAGGGGTTATTCGCTAATCCACTCTTGCAGTGAGCATGACCAAGCGAAGGAACAGCAGCACCAGGTCGTGCGACTTGCGGAGCGGACACTAGCTTTGCCTTACGGTAGAGCTATGTTCACGTTCGGCACCGTGCAAACGGTCACTCGCGAAGCCTATGTGATCCCCAAGATGGAGTTTTCGGTCCGAATCCAGCCCTCTAACGTGATTGCGACACCAGAACCTGGCAAGATACCGCTGGAATGCACTAACTGGGGAGAGTTTCACAATGGCGTTGCTGCTGGTCTACGAATTGGTCCTGGCGCTCGTGGAGTGGAAAGCTCGTGGATCGCTTTCAACAAACCTTCCGAGTTGACACCTCAACACGCGGGGTTCTTGTTTGGCCTTGGACTCATAGGCCACTTGAAAGAGATGTTAACATGGCATACATTCGGCTATCTGACACCAAACATGATTTCACGTCCATTGGCGTTCTGCTTGGCTCTCCGCCGCTAATGTTGGGAGCGGAAACAAGCACGTTACAAAGCTGCTTGCCGTCCACACACCAGCACTCCTCCCGACGCCTACCATTGACCTCAACGTCTCTCTCATGACTCAAGCTGCTGGCTTGGCTGGTGTTGGTATTCTCTATCTGGGCACAAAGAACAGGCGTATGGCGGAAGTCTGTTTGCATCAGATAAGCCGCAAGGATCTCGTTCAGCCTGATCTTAGTAACGAACATCGGGAAGCATACACGTATGCAGCTGCCCTTGCACTCGGGATGATCATGCTCGGTCAGGGCTCATCCACCGGCCGACAGCCTGCCTTCATCGATTGCGTGTGTTGGTGCACGGTGAAGTCAAATCTCTAGCAGGCACCGGGTCTCGTCCCACTTTCGACAGTAATACACCTCACCGGCAGCGACAATGGCGTTGGGCCTCATGTACTTAAAACCGGGCGAAGAGACGTGGCAGACATACTCGAAATCCCCAGTACGATCATAGAGTTGAACCGCATCCAACCAAGTTTCTTGTTGATGCGTACGATCGCGAGGTCCCTGATTATGTGGGATGCGATCGGATCGACGGAGGAATGGGTACTGACGCA